>CM076578.1:557256206-557747935 GCA_034641835.2 Pinus albicaulis | reverse complement strand
ACAAGCATTGTAATAATTTGCAAGTTACAAATTGTCCAGATCTTGTCCCCAATATTGTCTTGCCTATCTCTATGATTCAGGAACAACTTCAAGCCACCGAGGAGGAAATTATTGACTGTGAAATTTCTCATCCTCCTCTTGCTTTGTTACCTAATGAAGTTTTGGTCATAAATAGTTTAGATGATGAAGAATGCTTGCAGGGGATTGAACTAACGTGTACAACTTCTAAATCTCTGATACATCTTGTTGAATCTGAACCTGGAGATCAAGTTGATATAAAATCTCTCCCTGTTGATGAAACCAAGCTTGAGTCCGTTGAGCCTATGCCTCAGTCTATTCCAGAACTTCATTCACCAGTTGGAAATGACTTGGCTCTTGTCTAAGATAAAGTTGAGTGTCCTACAAAATCCACGGACCATGACATGCATGCATGTTCATTGTTCCCTCTAACACTAATGTGCGAGATGAGAGTCCTAGTATGATTGGTGCCCCTTCATCTGAACTATCTCATCCATTACACCTTGATTTATTTCATGATTCTACTACACTGGTGGTTTCTGCAAATCATTCTGATCTTTATCCCGCAGGTGTTGATTGTAATCATCCACATGAGGGTGATGTTTCATAATCATAGTATGAGGATCTTGGATCTCTTGTTCCTTCTCTCTTCCATTTGTAGTCTTTAACAGGTGAAGAAGAAGGCCTTGCATCTTGGCAAATTCAATATGGTTCTCTCATTTATTCATCTTCACTTTCAATCTAGGAGGAGCATTATGTGTCAGATACCCAACCTGATCGAATTGGTGGCTTCTGCGATTATCATCCTATCAAAAACATTTTCGCCCACACCTCTGATGATTTTCATTCATTTCCACCTACTGATCTTACGAAGCAACCAAAATTTGATGATTCATCTATTGAAGATTCGAGGACTCGTTAAGAAGTTGAGGCACTTTAACTTCCGCTAATGGTTATGTTAGGTCCTCACAATCTTGATGAGACCCCTGAACCAAGTCAAATTATGGTTTCCATGCACCACGCTCTTCTCCGCATAATCTTGATGGATGCCAGCTTACCTTGGAAATCCTTTCATTTGAGTGATGTTTCTCTAAGCACATCTTCCCATCCCGTATCAGCTGATATGCATCAACCTATATACCCAAATTTGTTTGCTGAAGGGAGTACACCGTCCATTGCCTTAAATCTTTTGACGGCTGCCCTCTTACCACTCAAACTAGCAGGGGACCTAAAGGGGTTCCTAATAGGGCAACTGCGAGACCAAGGGCAATGACGGAGGCTTAGCCCACTGTCACCACGTCTAAGACTCCCTGCTTTTTACAGATTTTCACCGATGGGAGGAGTTTCAGTAGTGTAGGAATAACTTGTAAAGTATATGGCAATGGATAGGTTGAAAGTGACCTTGAAAACCCTTTCCCTAGGACGGATTGAAGAAAGGAGCTTGCTTGCTTTTCAAGAAAGGGGCTTGGTCCACTAGGGGCAAGGGATGAGGATTGGAGGGTTGAGGCGGAAGGAGGAGACTCACAAACGAGGTTCTCAATTCCTATAATCATTGGGAAACTTGGATTCCCAAATGGTCCTTGACAAATAGTCTTCAATAAGAAGTGGGACCACACCGGGCCAAGTGGACCCAATCCATGTTTGGAGATGGAATGTAGCAACCAACAATGCTCCTATCTTGGACAAGGTGAGGGGAAAGGACTAGAAAAGAATATTCACTTCAAAGGGTTAAATTGATTCTATTGAGGTCTACCCTTGGGGATGCCTAGGTAGATTTCGATCCTAGAGCTAGGGGTTAGGATTCCCCGAATCCCACCATCAGAATTGCTTGAAATTTTGTGGAGAGGGAGGGGAACCACTAGCGCAGTACTTCCTAGGAGATCAAAATTTTTCACAGTCTCAATTCCCGGGAAATTGATGCCCTAGGTGACCCTTGAGGGCTAGACCTTGGAAAAAGTGAAAAAAGGGGCAAAATTAAGGATAAAATCATCACCCTTCTGTGGATCAGTGCCTTAGTTCACTTGGGGAGATGGAGTCAAGGATGATTAATGAGTAAGAACTTGGTCAAGGAAGATTGAAAAATCAACTTTGTCCAATATTGGTGTAGAGAAAAAAATAAGAGACTTTCAAGCATTTATAATTCAATCAAAGAGTGCAAGATTATCGAGAAAATATATCTCTAGGACATTTCATTCATATGACATTGGCCCATACATTAAAATTTGCTAAAACATGCTCAATTCCACATTACATTCATGCAACAACTACCCCTAGTTATAGTACCAACAACTCATTTGCAATATCAAAGCTCCAAGAGAAGAGAAATAGCCCAAATCCATACATCAAAATTCATCCATCTCCAAAAAAACTCCTGCAATGAAAAAGTACAAAATTCTCTATGAGAGAGATATCCAATCCGAAATGTGATGATGGAAATGAATGGAGCTAAAATCAATATTTAGGCTCTTAAGGAGCTCGAATTAGCCTAAAGCCACTAATAGTTCTAATAATAAAAGAATGTGAAAATAACACCCCTATTGGTGACAAGCCCACCAATTCAACTCATAGGTGTAAAAATTAGCCACACAAGGGCCAAATAATGATGTATACATGTTGTAGGGCCCTCCAAGAGGCCTTGTAACATCCTAAAGTTCCATAATGAAGAATAAATCCCTCAGAATATGATGGAGAAGGGGGTGGCCCCTTGCTCTCCAAGTAGTAGACCTGAGGTGCTCCCAGTGGGTGTGGGGGCATACAAATGACCCCATGGGTCTCCATATGAATTAGAGATGCCTGTAAATCCACTGCAAGGGCTCGAGTGATGGAATGAACACTGCCATGACATCATACCAGTCTTGGGACACACGACAAGAGTGTGTGGCTCTTGTGGGGTCTGTTGAGCGTAGTGTACCCATAGTATTAAAAACCAGAACCAGTGACCGAACCGGTGGACCTGATGAACCGGTAATCGAACCAGAACCAGTATAACCGGTACTGGTCAAGTCTAAATGAATCGGTTTTTAAAAAAATACATTAAAAAATTATTTTTTAATAAAAAAAAACTATTTTTAAGATTTGTAACCATGATTCCAAGCCAATAGAGACAAAATATGCAAAGTTTGCTTATTTATATACCATGTAAAGGTGAATATATCAAAATGGCACCGAGTGCAATACATATCATAGAAAAATACATAAGCAATGAGGCTCCAAATGGCCCATAAAGTCCAAAAGCAATGCTACAAGCTATGAGGCCATTGGCCTAATACAAGACTACATATTAGTGATCAACAACATGATCACTCTCCATCATGATCAATATCATCACAACTACTAGACAAGGGATCATCAACATGAGCTACATAAATAATATGGCTCAGAGTTTGAGGACTCCTAAAACTCCTTTAGAACTTTAGTAGTAGTAGTAGCAGCAAAAATAGACATCAAAACTACAAATCACTGAGCAACATGGTCTCTCATGAAACTCATCATTGATTCATCACTACTAGAAATGGGATCATCAACAAGAGATACATAAACATCATCTAGCTCAAAATCTTCAGACTTGGATTGCTCAACCTTATAACATGATAGAAATTGAAAATGTTTAACATGCATAACCAATGATTTTGGTTTGAATGAAGGGTTCATCTCCTCAACCTTAAAATGCGGTAGAAAAAGATTAGCATGCCTAACCAGTTGTTTTCCTTTGAGTGAAGGGTACATTCTTGTTAAGGCCACAGTAGGGGAGTTCAACAATCAATACCACCAACATCAACAAAGTTCAACAATCAATGCCACCAACATCAATTAGGTTCTTAAAGGACTCCATGCTCTTGATCAAATGCCAATCTCATACCCTTACACATGATAGAATCAAATGGAAACATTGCAAATCCCCGAACCATGAAACTTTAAAAACCATTAAGTCTGCTGAATTTTGAGTGAATTCTAAAATTCTAGTTTCTCCATATGAAATCCAATGAGGTCAAAACCACTCTTAAACATCCTGAGTCATTTCATGGTAATGTTAAAAATTTAACATTACCATTAATTGCCAACAGGATGTGTCAGGAAAATGAGAGGGTAGGCATGATTTTCTTAGAGAGGATATTTTTGGAGGAAAACAACCCTAAATTTCCCTCAAAAAAGCTCCAAAACTCAAAAAATTGCATTATGTGGGGTCCATAGTTGCCCTGGCAATGAACCGACCGGTTTAGGATGGAACCGACCGGTTTGACCATAAACTAGCCGGTTCCATCCTAAACCGACCGGTTAGCACCGGTTGGACCGGTTTTTTGGCGAAGAGGAGGGTTGAACCCAACTTTTCTACCAGTTTGACCCGGTCAGCGAATGAATCGGTCGGTTTGACCGGTTTTTGGTTCAAACCGACTGGTTTTTAATGCTATGAGTGTACCAATCACATCACCATCATCCGAAAACTGGATCTCTATCAGTCTCTGAAGGTTGATCAGGATTCGTGGAGTGTTGTCTGTTGCTGTGGAGGCCCATGGATCTCTATGCACACCCTATATGTGTCAATGTAGCCCTCTAGGGGTTAGGACCCCATATAGGGAGACCAAACCCAACTGGAAACCACCTGTAATCCTGCATAAGATCCAATGTGTCCCCTAGGTTTCCAGTACAACCAATCATTAGAATAATTGTGTAAAAGGGCCTACAAATCATGGATAACAAAGTAGGAACTTCACAATGGCATGCCCTTCCGTATTGGGCTTTGGCATGTGCTAGTGTCTCCATACTCCAAAGAGGGTTAGCCATGTACCTTATTAAGTGGTTTCAACCCTTAAAGGGGACAGTAGGTCCAACGTACATCCTTTGAATGGGGGTGGCAAGTGATAAATAGGTGAAATAGGGTAGGGAATGAGAGGGGCAATCCTTGGCCATGTATCGAGGCATAGGGGCAGCCAGATAAGGGGAAGCCCACACCAGGGTATATAATGTGTAAGAGGGAGCAGTCATGGTACATGAGGTGTCCCGGACTTGATTTTTCCACCCTTCTTTATATGCCTTTTTCCTTTTATGAATTTTCTTTAATTAGCTGCTAGGGGCTAAAGGATAAGAGAATGATGTGTCAGATATAAAGTGATTACCCCTTTAAAGTAGGGCAGTTCATTTTCCTACAGGGGGTTGGGACAATCATGGGTTCCTTAATGATAAAGGAGGCTCATTTAGGGCCTATGGAACCAGGGTGATGGCCATGGGTAAGGGCCAGAGCTCATGCTTTGGCTTTTTCCCATGTGCTAAATATTTTTGTCCTGACCATATTTTGCATTTTGTGGTACTATTTCTTGTTAAGTGTGGCCAATTATGCTTTTTCTTTTCTTTTAGTTGCTTCGACCTTTGGGGCATCATTTCGGGCTAACCCAAGGTGGGAGCAAGAGGACAGGGAAGTTGAACGCATGTGGACCCATGGGGGCTATGTGGACACAGGTGGGAGAAATGATGAATGGGAGTATAATGAGTGGAAGGGGAGTAATATATATGGATAAAGGAGCGGGACAACACACCCAAAGTCGGGGTTTCCCAAATAGTACCACACTAGAACCAAATGGTAAATATAGGAGATCCCACGGGACTAAGATGCAAGGGTAGCACCCAAAAGAGATCAAGGGGACAGGAGCATAGACTAAGCCTACTGTTTCCGCCAAATCCCCCCATCAATCCATGCCCATAAGTATCCATGATAAGTAAACCCAATACTCAATTACCAAATGATAAGACATACCTTCGGCTTCGGGAGGCCTACTTTCAAACATACGATCAATACAGATGGGTGAGGGACCACATGGCTGGCTCAGGTAGCGGAGAAATGGCACAACGAGCTAGTAAGAGGCTACGAGGGGCTACTGGCTGAGGTTCGTCATGGAGAAAAAATTCACAAGGGATATCTCACACGAAGTGGTGGGTAACACGCCCAACCGATATGGATTGTGAACAGGGACAAGTCGGTGATGTCTTACAATCCACTGTATGTGGGGGTGCCAATCGCCTAATCTCTCCCTCGCCTGAGACTCTTTTGGTTGATTCACATAATTCTTGGGAATCTAAAGAATTTGATCTGTTGAACTACCAATCTATCAGTGTTCGAAGATTCGATCAAATTAACAATGTGCTCACTGATAGTTATCCTGTCACCGCTAATGATGACCATATGCATTCGCCTGTTAATCTCACGAAACCACCTATATTCGATGGCTTGTCGTTTGAAGGTTCTGATATTTTCCAGGACGGTGAGGGAATTCAACTCTCACTGATGGTTATTTCAGGTGCTCACGCCCTCGATAAAATCCATGGACAAATTCAAACTAGGGTCTCTGCACTTTAATCCTCCGGTATCTCAATTTTACCCTGCGAACGCCCATCTTTTCCATGTCATCAAGATGATCATCCTCAATATCATGATGGGATTTTTGGTTGGCTTGAAAGATCTTATCTGGAAAATGTCTCTGCAAGCAAGAAGCAACTTGCCTCACTATTGCTGAAGTTAGGGTTAAGCATGAATGAATGCGTCTTACGGTTGGGTGATCATGGTTTTCAAGTCTATGATTTTTTTCACCAGGATAGGATTGCAGCTTTGCTCGAACAATCTTTTCTGGCACGTTTCCTTGTAAGTAGACATGACTTTCTTGCTCTTGTGCATGTTTCATATGTAAGCTTTGTTGTTGTTGCATAATTATTCATACTGCTTTTTGATCACAGTGGGCCCTATGAACTGGACTGTTAAGGTCTCTCTCTTTAGTATCATACCTTCATATTACCAATTACAATGGACAATAAACAAAAATATGCAATATCTTTTATATCAATCAATCCCAGCCTCCTTGTTCAACCCTGACTAGTTTTCACTAGTCTTAAGGGTGCCCACCAAGTATATGAAGCAATGAACCGTGAAGAAATAGAATAGGTGAATCAAGAATGAGGCACGTTACAAGCACTCTTTAGCTCTCATGTATTATATATCTGATTATAAAATAGACTACTCTGTGTAGAGGCATTCGTCGGTCCCTTGTGAGTTGGCCCTTCCTTGTGTTAACTGTTGTGGTGGGGTCTCTTGTGTATTGGCCATTGTGAATTGGCACTTCCTGGGCGTGGGGGATTTAGAACTGGTCACGGGTCCATCCTGGTCCTGGGCTATTAGGAATTCCCCTCACCTCATTAACCTGGCTCATTGAATGACTCATTGACTCACCTCACTAGTTGGAAACAAAGAAAACTGTTCATGCACTAAGAACACCACCTCATTCAAGGGCACGTCGAGCTAGTAACGGTGGATCTAGAATGTATAACGCACAATCCCACTACCTCCCAGGGGGGTAAGAAAATTTGTTAACATGTAGAATCAACTCCAGTTAACGTCGAACTGGTAAACTGCATAGAATCCCACCTTCTAGGCATGGTTAATCAAGAATAAGGCACGTATAACGACTTTGGGTACAAATTATTTACAACTGGTCACATATAACTCCTATCCTGGTTATGTTGAACTCCTGGGATTTGTGCTATTGGTAAAGATCCTAACTTACTGGGCATGTGTGTTATTGATAACATGTAACGAACTTTGAATCGCCACTTTTCCTTCCTGTTAACTTTGAACGAGTAACACAAATAGAATCACCTCTTGGAAATGTGACTAGTATGATTATAAATGATCGAACTATGACCGACCCTCTGGAAATTTAGCTGGAAATGACACTATCTCTTAGTTATCAACAATGATTGACTATTGGTGAACCCATATGACTCACTCACTTACTCACATGAGTCCCGTCCTGTGTTGGGTGGGTCATATGTTGATGTTAATCGGGTATGACGAGCAATGCGGTGGGAATGTCTCGACTATTGGCGGGAAATGATTGACAACTGGCTATGACTACTTTGGTATGATTCTAAACAAGCGCATTGTAAGTAATGCATAATTGATCAATCCGATAACATTTCCAAAATTCTTGTATCATTTGAGGTATAGTTAGAGTTCAAGATAGAGATGGCTTGCGCTGAATCTAGTAGGCCATAAATCAAGATCTCTCGGGGCAAGCATCACCCTCCCTGCCTTAATGGAACTACCTGAAAAAAGTATGAATGCCACTACTGGACCTACCTGACTAAAACTTCCTAGCCCCACTCTCTGAATGTATCCTATATATCCCTCTCCCTAGGGTTTATCTCTTTCTAGGCTTTTGGTGAACGGTTCATTCAAACTATCTGTTGCAATCCTCAACGGGTGAACTGTCTATAATGAGCTGTAATAAAACTCTCTCTTGATGCTGCGAAGGTCTGTCTCGCTTAGCCCTTTCTCATGCACATATCCATTTGTTAACAACACATAGAATCCGTTAATCTAAAGACAACCATTCATTCACTGCACAAAGTACCTTCCAAGGGTATGGGGACATTTCCATCTATCTACCTCGGGTATGGGTATGCCTGGCTATGATTGACTATGGAACTATTATCGACTATATAGAAGGCTATTGAATATATCCCCTTCCCTAGTGTAGAAGATCTAGTGTCGTAGTAGTAGGTGGCCTTCCTTGGTGGATTTGGCTAAAGGATTAAGGCTTTATCATCGAAACATCCAACTGAATTTTCTTCGCTATAAAACATATCCTTTTAGAGCATTTCTCTAGAATAACTAGTATTTTACAAGCTTTGATGCCCTTCGTAGTCCTTGCCTTCAGGACCCAATACCTCCACCCCACCCCATTACGCGCATTCAATATTCACCTTATCCCCTTTCTCCCCTTTTCATTTATGATAATCTACAATGGATACATTGAGGTTTCACCATCATTAGATTAGTGAGGTCAAGGGCATTACCACTGATACCACCCCTTGCCCAACTCAACGTTAACAGTGTGAAAATTCTAAACCAGTTGCAATGATAGATTTATTTCCCCTACTTATTATTTCAGTAAGTTATTATTCAGAAATATTCCTGCAAATATCGAAATAAATACTACTGCAACATTCACAATTATATATGCAAAGAAATAAACAGTAGAGAACATAAGCACAAGAATCAATCACATGTACACAATTATTTTTGGACAAATGTCCCCAGAAAAACCCAATGTGGGAAAACTAGTGCAGCACATGAGGGTTTTATTATTTCTTCAGAAAATGATATCTTTACAGAGAAATATTCGGCAGATAAATTTTGAACCACCTGAGACTGAATGCCTAGTTCTCTTGGACAAATTTCTGACACCCAGATCAGCCCCTACAAGCCCCTGCGTCAATCTGTGTGATTCTCTACGCAGTCCCAGAGCTGGACTGTGTGAATCTGCGTTGGGTCTCTACGCTGTAGCCTCAAGCTACCTTCAGTGACCCTCTGCTGCTCTTCGACCCTGATCTTGATCACCCCTGACCTCCTTTTGCTTCTGTAACTTCTCGTCCTGCAAATCTCCCGCTGGAATCGAATTCGACATCAAAATGGATCTCCTTCGGGTACTGAGTGTGTGCCCGGCTTATCTTCCAAGTGACCCTCAAGCCTTCTTTTATAATCTTCCAGTTGGAGAACCAACGACCCAGATTAAAAGATTAATCAATGGCTAAGATTAAATCTTGACTTGATCCATGTTTTCTAGAAGATTCACACTCTAAATTATTAATGCCCTTTAATTATTTCCTTTTCCCAAGTTTGAACTTAGGGTCTCCATTAAAATAATTAATTATTTTAACAATTCTTGAACCTAGTGGAATTTCCATAAACTGTTTCTGGGTTCTTTGGAATGCTGTTGTCCAAGCCTCCTGCAAAGTTTGAGACTTGGAACACATTCAGATGCTACAAAAATCAACACTCCCTCTTAGCGAGGAAAGTGTTCTAACAAAATGCCTGTTGCATGCTGCTCTGACTCTAAAGCACCCTCTATGTTTCTCCCACGTGTACTGTTGCCTTTGACACTGCCACTGTCACTTGCTGTATCTGTACTACAACTCCCTCTGAATTCTGAATCCTCCATTCCTGCTTTTGGAAGGGATTCTTCATCATCCCCATCCTTTCTCTGAAGTAAACAAACTTTGTCTTTCCCAGAGCCTTGGTGAGGATGTCTACCACCTGTTCTCCTGTTGGAGTGTATTGCAACTGAACAGCTCCATGTTGTACCCAGTCCCTGATGAAGTGACACTGGATGTCAATATGTGTCGACCTATCATGAAACACAGGATTTTTAGAGAGCTTTATTGTTAGATGATCCAAAAATAATTTTATCATAGGTTATAGTATTATAATAAAATAATTATTAATTTAAGATATTAAATTAATAATTATTATTCTAGAATATTTAATATATTTGTGAGATATTTAGAATTAGAAATTTGTTAATAAAAATTAGGACTCTAGAAAAGAGTCGTTTCCTAGGCTCTAAGTTAGGAATGAGGTTAGTATTTTGGTTAGAAGCTCATTTATTGTAAATGGACACTTGTTTATTTTCCAAGTGATCCATAACTAGATTAAGTTAGAGCATAGTGCATATAAATAGGTTAGTTTCCTATTTTGAATGTAATGTGTAATGAGAGAATGTGAGAATGAGTTTACGTGTGTAAACTCCTGTAATTTGCCCTGTAATCTTTTTGCTTGATCAATAAAGTTGTGTGTCTGAGGACACTTCTGCTCTTTCATTTATGCAACTCTAATTATCACATAGAATGTTGGTCGCTTCCATTTTCTCCTTGAGTATATTTACTAATAGTTTCCTAAGCCATATGGCTTCGCACAAAGCTGTGCTAGTTGCCATATACTCTGCCTCTGCTAAACTCAATACCACAGACTTCTGTTTCCTACTGCACCAGGAAGTCATTCCCGATCCTAGACTGAAACAATACCCACTGGTACTCTTCCGATCAACTGAATTTCCTTCCTAATCTGCACCAGTAAAACCACTCAACTTGACATTATTGTCACGGGTGTACTTCAATCCAAGCTCGACTGTACCTCGAAGGTATCTGAGAACATGTTTGGCTGCTGCCCAATGTGACCTCTTCGGTTCCACCATGAACTGACTTAGGGTATTAACAACATAACAGATGTTTGGCCTTGTATTTACTAGATACATCAATGACCCTATGAGCTGCTGTACAGCATAGGATCAGCGTCCTCACCATCGGACGTGTCAATTTTCCTCCAGTTGGTAATCATTGGAGTAGTCATGGGTCTACAATCCTCCATCTAAAATCTCTTCAGAATCTCTGTAGTGTATCTTCCTTGACCGAGGAAGATCTCCCCATCCTGCTGCCAAACCTCCAACCCCAGAAAATAGTGCATCTGTCCCAGATCCTTCATTTCAAACTCTTTAGATAGATTATTCTTGCAGTTTGTGATGAGTCTTGATGATCCTGTCAAGAACAGATCATCCACATACAATACCAGTATCAATGGCTCACTCCCTACCCTTAGATAGGAGAGATTGGGATCTGCATCACTCTTGACGAATCCCATCTTCTGCAAATAGCTCTCAATTCGACCATACCAGGCTCTGGGAGCTTGCTTCAGTCCATATATTGCTTTCTTCAATTTGCACACGAGTTTTCTGATCATGTGTCTCAAAGCCCTTCGGTTTTTCTATATACACTTCTTCTATCACACCATTCAAGAATGTCGTCTTGACATCCATCTGGTGAATTTCCCATCCCATCTGTGCAACAAGAGATATCACAGACCTGATAGATGTGTATTTGGCTATTGGGGTGAAGGTTTCTTCGTAGTCTATTCCTTCCTTCTAAGCATACCCCTTAGCCATGAACCTGGCTTTAAATTTCTTGATGCTATCGTCTGCAGCATGCTTGATCTTGTAGATCCACCTGGATCCTACAATAGATCTCTCCTGTGGTCTGGGTACTACTTCCCAGACATCATTTGTCATGATGAAACTGTACTCTTCCACCATTGCATCAACCCATACCTGGTGCTGAGTAGCTTCCCAAAAACTGGAGGGTTCTCCGACTTGAGCAACCAAGGCTTGATACCTCTCAGGCTGCTTACGCTGTCTCTTCTCATTCTTGGGATTTCCGACAAAATCCTCTGCATCCTTCAGAATCTGTCGAAGTTCCCTGCTTGTTCTTCCACTGGTGGTGGGTGGATTTATCGGTTCTCCTTCTTGCAAATCCTCAGGAGACCCATCCTTTGGATCACTATGCCTTGGAGAGGCAACTGAATTTTCTGCTACTGGTTGTTGGGGCTGGACTAGAGGCTCTTCCTCTGACTGTGTAGCAGAAGGCAGTTTTCGTGATCTTCTAAAGGTCTTCTCCTTCATAAATTTTACATCTCTTCGCACCACTACTTTTTGGCTCTCAGGAATGTAGATGCGATAAGCCTTTGAATTCTCACTGTATCCTACTAAATGCCTCCTTTCAGTAGTCATCTCCAACTTCTTCCTCTTCTCACTGGGTACATGACAGTAAGTTGTATTGTCAAAGTTCCTAAAGTGACTCACTTCGGGCTTGCTACCAGTGAAAACACTTTCTGGCGTGATCTTTCCCAGTGCAGTGTGAGGAGTTCTGTTCTGATTGTAGACATTTGTATTACACGCTTCAACCCATAGGAATTTGGGCATGTCTTGGTCTTACAACATAGCTCAGGTTGCTTCAACAATAGTTTGGTTCTTTCTTTCGGCACTCTGTTCCGGATTGTATGGAGTTGTCCATTTTCTTTTGATGCCTTCCCTCGCGCAGAATCCAGTGAATTCTTTATCTATGTATTCACCTCCATTATCTGATCGCAATACCTTGATCCGCTTCCTTGTCAGATTCTCCACCAGAGCTTTGAAATCTTTAAATCGACGGAAGACTTCATCCTTGGTCTTCAAGAAATAGATCCAGGTTTTCCTGGAATGGTTATCAATGAAGGTGAAGAAATATTCAGCACCACTAAGAGCTCTCATGGATATTGGCCCGCAGATATCTTAGTGTATTAGATCCAACACACCCTTGGCCCTATTGTTTCTTCTCTGATATGTTGCCTTGGAATATTTCCCCAATATGCATCCCTTGCAGACATCATCCCGTTTGGTGCTCAATTCTAGAACACATGTGACAGTCTTCGGGGGAGTTCTCAACGCCCCATGATGCAAATGCCCCATTCTTTTGTGCCATGCCTCATTCAGATCTGTTTCATCTGCGTTGCCAACCAGTGCCATTGGGGAATCAAGCTTTAGTTTGTACAACTTGTTGCTTCTTACCCCGATTTGTGCCTTCTTCTTCCAACTGGGGTGCTTGACATAGACTCTATTGCCATTAAAGTAGACTTCATATTCTCGGTTTTGAAGTTGTGACATTGAGAGTAGATTCATCCCCAATCCCGACACATGTAATACATGAGTGGCCTGAATTCTGTTCCCTGCCTCGGTCTGAAAAACTATGGTACCTTTCCCAATGGGAGTGCACTTTGCTTTATTACCCATGGTTATTTTTAAATTCATCTGCTCTTCTTGGTAGTCGGAAAAATAGTCTCGTACTCCCGTCACGTGGGTAGAGGCTCCACTGTCAATAATAAATATACTAGACATTTGAGGACGTAGTACTTGATACACAAGAAAAATCCTCCTCTAATCTGGATGCCAACACAGATACATCGTGATCCGTCCGTTCTGTTGTTCTTACCCCTCATCCTGGAGGACTGTGTGAACCCTTCTATGTTGTTGCCCTGGAATATTGTGTAGATCTTCGTTCACTAATAGATGCCCCCTCTCTGTTATTCATCTCTGGCTCTGATACCATGTGAAAATTATAAACTAGTTGTAGTGATAGATTTATTTCTCCTACTGATTATTTCAATAAGTTATTATTCATAAATCTTCGGCATATATCGAAATAAATACTACTGCAACATTCACAATTATATATGCAGAGAAATAAACAGTAGAGAACATAAGCACAAGGATCAATCACATGTACACAGTTATTTTTGGACAAATGTCCCCGGAAAAACCCAATGTGGGAAAACCGGTGTAGCAGATGAGGGTTTTATTATTTCTTCAGAAAATGATATCTTTATAGAGAAATATTCGGCAGATAAATTCTGAACCACCTGAGACTGAATGCCCAGTTCTCTCGGACAAATTTCTGACACCCAGATCAGCCCCTGCGTCAGTCTGCGTGATTCTCTGCGTAGTCCCAGAGCTGGACTGCGTGAATATGCGTGGAGACTGCGTGGGGTCTCTGCGTTGTAGCCTCAAACTACCTTCAGTGACCCTTTGCTGCTCTTCGACCCTGATCTTGATCACCCCTGACCTCCTACTGCTTCTGCAACTTCTCACCCTGCCACTCTCCCGCTGAAATCGAATTCTACATCAGAATGGATCTCCTTCGGGTACTGAGTGTGTGCCCGACTGATCTTCCAAGTGACCCTCGAGCCTTCTTTTATAATCTTCTAGTTGGAGAACCAATAGCCCAGATTAAAAGATTAGTCAATGGCTAAGATTAAATCTTGACTTCATCCATGTTTTCTAGAAGATTCACCCTCTGAGTTATTAATGCCCTTTAATTATTTCCTTTTCCTAAGTTTGAACTTAGGGTCTCCGTTAAAATAATTAATTATTTTAATAATTCTTGAACCGAGTGGAATTTCCATAAACTGTTTCTGGGTTCTTTGGAATGCTACTGTCCAAGCCTCCCTGCAAAGTTTGAGACTTGGAACACTTTCGAATGCTACAAAAATCAACAAACATGAGGAAGGTGGTGGGGATTATAAATATGTTACCTATTCTCTTTACCATTTGTCCAGGAATGAGGTAATTCTATGTGGGGGATCAGTTTCTATCATACCCCAACCCTGGAAGTAGGTACAAACAACGAAGTTGGTTACACAATGTCGAGGTTGATGTTGATCCCAATTGACCTTGGAGCATTGGCAATGGCGTTAGCAATTGTGATTGGCCTTGGTTATTGTGTTGCTGATTGACGCATTGGTTATAGTGATGGCAATAGAAACGAGTTAGTCAATAGCGATTGCGTTGGCAAGGGCAGAGAATTTTCAATCTGTGACATGGTGGAAAGCACTGAACAATCATTCCTACAACTACTTCACATTACCCTTTCAATATGCCTGCCCAGTAAACCGTCACCCAGGAAGGAATCCAGGAGTAATTACGTATATAACGCACACTGATATAATGACCCATCTTACCCTTACAGCGGGAGAGGCATTCATTGATCGAGTAACTGATTGATTTTCTTTTCTATCTATACTGATTTGCCCTCTGGGGAGGCAAGTTACAATTGATACATCTTACGGAAGAGGTATTACAACTGAGCCATTTGACAATAGCGCACACCCTTCTATAAGCTTGCGGACCAATCAACTACCAATATCACATCATTATACCCCTATAAATAAGAAACAAACATTACCCAAATTAACAATATGCATTCTCACTTTCTACCAATATAACATTCAAGCATCACCCCTTTCCCTAACCCCCCTGCTTTACCAATTGATCAATTAGCTTTTTATTTACCTTGAGCCAGTCAGTACTACATGGTGGGGAGTTCGCTTGACTTCGTGTGACCTAAAATAGCTTTAACACCTTGTACCTTAGACAAAGAAGCATGACAGGGAGATCTAGGCTTCGATCAACACCTACACTTTTTTATTCTTTCAGGAAGGAAACATTATTCATTTTCCTTTCACGCCTTTAGGAATGAGTTTCATATCGGTGGGGTGGGGCCAAGCTACGACACACAGATACAACAACATCAACTATGGATACAGATACAGATTAACTACGACCATTACAGCCATTGCGACCAACACATACGACCATGGAAACTAATACGATGCACAACAACAACGAATGGTACGCAACCCTCTCATTTTTCCACCCTGCGAACTACGACAGAAAGACATGCTTTTTTTGGTTTACTTATGCTCCATAATACGAACTAACATAACATAACATATATTTGGCATGACATAAACACAAGCCGGGAATACTTCAATACTTTGCTTAAGTATTTATTGGGTGGAGGGTGTTGATTAGCCGACTTAGGGGTGAGCTCTTATTTGTTTCCCTTATATACTTTTATCTAGGAGGAATCACCTTGCCTTCTGCTTTCTGTTCCTTGTATGGTCTGCTTTTAGTCTAATGTTCGCTTGCCTTTACCTCCTTCCTACCTTAATGCCCAACTCGCATTATGCCCCCGGTTGATCACCTACTGAGAAATAATATAAACTATCGACCCTATGGTGGCATGAGGATGGTTTTCTATCGACCCTACCCCTTCCCTCCTTCCAACCGAGCCCACGTACCCCCTTTAGAAAGAAAGAAATTTCAATGAATCTTGAGGTTGCATTAGATAAAAACTCGCCCCTTATGGATATTCCTTGCCCCATTAGAGCTTGGAGGTGCGAGAGTTGCAGAATACACACCCACCCACGTTTATGCTTGCATTTCCATTGAGGAACAAGGTTGCAATGAACAACTAATAATAGTGGGTGTTTAAAGCCAAGTGAGGAACCTTCGTGTATTGTATTTTAGGTATGGGATAAGGGCAATAGGTATGTCATCAAGTACAATACGATACGGGCGACATCAGAGCAGGTTAGTCACAACCAGATAGAATCATGACCAGATATAGTCAGGACTAGATTGGGTGTAATCAGGACATGGCTTGCTTTTGTAAGCTTCCCATGAGTGCCCTCCAGGGGCCGAACGCAGTATTGGCCTTTGAAAGAACAGTGAAGCAGTGGCAGTGACAATGAAAGAAAATCATAGAGCTACACCCTCCTCGAACACCTTACCTTGACAGAATGTCAGTTCCTTGCTCTCAGCCGGAAAAAACTAACATCTTTGTTCCTATTTGACTTGATGGAACTTTCTTGAAGGCATGGATCTTGTGGGCTCGATCATAAGTTGGACCGTGAACTCTACGATTTGAAGCATGTGGTCGGTGATAAGCTCTCTGCTTGGCTGCCCCACGACTGTGATAAGAATGACAACAGTGGGTCCTATCGATAGATACGTCCCTTCCCATATTTTTACCAGTTTTATACTTGGTGTAAGGCGAAGAAAGCTTTTAAGCTAGATCACTCTTGTTTTAGGCAGGCGCTTCAACATTATACTTTCTCATTGTGCCTAAGCCCATTTCCAGGTGTAATATGCCGTAGTAATGCCAATTTTCAGAGTTGAATTTACCCATCTGAAACCCAGGTTCATGTAGAATATATTAATACCTCCTTTGCTAGCTTCACAGAGTAGCTTTTCTCAATACCTTCTTATTAGGCTTCATGAAGGATAAATTTCCACCGCAAGGCTAAGTTCATGTAGAAGAATCGTACAATACCCAGGCGTACAATACCTACGCAAGGTTATAAGAGTAAGATTTAGCAGTATCTACAATAGTGTATACGCCAACTTAAAAACCCGAAATTTGAGGTTTAGGCTATTTCACTCAATACCGAACTACTCCAACTAGGTAAGAAACTAGGAACCCTACCCATTGCACACAACTTTGTATTGGTTTCTTATATCTTGGATGATACATCTTTGGATAATTTTGCTTTTAGACTGTGAACGGTCATCTTTTTCATCATCATGACAATCAACAAACGTTTTCACTTCTATAGTAGATACATATAGTTGTACGATCAACTATTCTTTAAGCAATCTTTCTCTATCATATTAGGGCACAACACTCGCTCGAGGGGCTAGTATTGTTGGAAGCATCAAATTACTCACTTTTAGGAGATCGTGGAATCCTACTGTCTGAGAAATATGGGGAGTGCTACCACTAATTTGATATCCTCGGGTTTATGTCGATAACTCTTTTTACGAAGATCGTGGGTTCCGACGATTCTATTCCAATGGAATAAGGGGGGGGGTGACCAGAGATCGACATATTCCTTTGGTATTCCAACAACACTGAGAACTTTAGGAGAATGCGCAAGTATTAGTAATATACAATGCTTCGAAAATACTTTGACTGCCATATTTTGAGTGAGATAACCAAAAGGAGGTAGATGGGGTTCGAACCCACAATCCCAAGATGATGACTAATAAATATCATTCTCCTTGGTCATGCACTGACAATACGAACTTCTTCTTTTGGTAAAGAGTTTTAGGCTTAGCGTCTTCCATGCATTCATTGACCGACACACATTTGAATGGTGTGGTACATGCATATTGACACAGGCCTTACATCCACTACAATTATTCAACTGTGATCTATGCTTTAGTAACAGTCAATATTGACCAGTCAATCCAACTGAGAATAAACCCAAATAAAGCATATCCCATGAACTTGTAACAATAAAAATAACATATAAATGGAAATGGCCAATTATATTGTTCATACGTCTGATATCAATATAACCCACTCATTGCTTTCATATTTCTTACCCCCATACCATACGCCATGTTATAATATCTAAATTTCCCAGTCCATACACCATGTTCACTATTTTCAATTTCCCAGTCAACTTAAGGTTATTTATTTATAATTCATTAGTACAATGCCATGTTCTTGAGTGACTAGTAGGGCTGGTAAATGCAGGAGGAATTACCCACAATAGGAGAGGTTCACTGTGTATAGTTTACCAACATAAGGTCTAGGCGGAGATATGTAATCTCGACAAACCCGGCTAGAATTCCATCTTTGACCTATAGAAACCTTGATCAAATGCTCCTTGTGGGTTAGATACCTTCTAATCACCAAAACTAAAGTTTTTTACTCGTTTAGAATGTCCATGAAAGCAGGATCAATCTTGTTCTTCATTGCCTAGATTGTTGAGATTGCTTGTACCTCTGTTATCCAATGGTTCGGACTTGGTCCTTTGTTCTCAAATAGGGTTACGACCTTGTACTATGGGTCTTTTACCTGGTTACCAAAAGAAGGTTCTTAACTGTTACACAGTAATTTGTCACCGTCCCTACCATTCCCCGTCCCGCACAATGGAGGACCCATTATGTGACCTGTGAACACTATCATGCCTTGAAAACATCATCAATGCATCCCTCTGAGTATGAGCTTCATTTTCCCTTGAGACATCTCCTTGCAAAACTCATGAAAAACAACTCTTTTTGCATTGGCGCGGGTAGAAAGTTCGGTTCTCGCGCCAATCAGGGAAATCCTGTAAAGAGGTCGCGCCACTTGGCGCTCTGTCATAGAGCAGCAATCGCGCCACCCATTTTAGGGACTGTTTTTTAAATATGGATAGCGGAAGTTGAGTTCAAACAAACTCACAACCATTGCCTATCTTGAGTTGGGAGGTTTGGCTACGGGAGTTCTATGGAAGGGAAGTGGTTTTGCCACCTTCTATGGAACCTTCCTTGTTGATAAGGCCAATCCCATAATAATAGGGATCCCAACTCCCTCCTTCCCCATCTATAAAAGCTTGCTCAGATCCATGGCAAGCTAGTCTTGAAGTGCTGAAGCTTTGCATATCCCTATTCCCAAGTGCCTTTGTGCTGTAAAGAATCCCTTCTTTCCCTTAAGGCCCATTCAAGCGAGGAGACCATTGTTACGAGACTCTGGAGAGGTTTCCCTTTCCTTGGCGAGCTTTGCGAGACGTGGACGACCGGAGACCCGTTCGAAGGAAGTTGCGACGTCAGAACTTGGTTGTAACTTCTATTCGTTTATTACTTAATAGATGACTATGATTATGGTTCCACTCCGTTTTCCATCATGTTAATGCGAGTAATATCTTTTCTGACCGATGTTTAGTTACGTATGCTGGTTCCTACGCTTGTATCTGTTCGTTTCTTCTATGTGCAGGTGTTCATCCGCGGAGATCGTGGAAGGATTGTGATTTGCCAAGGCTAAAGGACGGGGACACTTCTTCTTCAGATCATAGCGTTGGAATCCAGGTAGGCTTCTATCCCAAGTCTTTCATTCGTAATTAGGAGCTTGCGTCATAGCATTGTTTGTTTGTTGCTAGACCCCTGCTGGGCTAGTAGGGATCGCCTCTGTCCGCAGAGGGGATTTACCTCCTCAACAAATTGGCGACTCCACTGGGGAACGTCCGGTTTTCCTTGACTCGTTTATGATTGTTTCGCTTTGATCGTTTCTCCTTGCTTGATAAACCTTCTGGGTTGGATTCTTTCATTGTTTTAGCTGCTTGGTTTGCTTAGCTTGTATTGGTCTGCTTCTGGAAGTAGCTTGTTTTTAATTTTTGTTGAGAAACTCGACTGGCGCGGTTTTTAACCCGACAGTCGCGCCACTTGGCGCGTGTTGCCTTTGTCTAGCCCGTGCCACTTGGCTTCTGGCGCCAGTTTCACTCTCACAGTCGCGCCACCCCTGTGAGTTTTTTGAGTTTCTTCATTTTTTGGCTCTTTGGATCTGATCAATACTTTTCTTCTTGATTTTCTGACTGTCTGAGTCTGTTGGAGTCTTGTTTGGCTGGAATTCACCTCTGTCCTTGGGTTGTTTGCTTCTATCTACCGATTTCACGTTTTGAGCCCTAGGGCATCTAGTGGCTTAGTGTATCGAGCCCTCCTTAGGAATTTAGGTGTCTTGATTGTCCTGTCAACTTGTTGATTGATTCTCCATGCTCTCTTAACAGTCTTTGATTGTTTTGCTGCGTCTTTTGAGTGATTGTTCATTCCTTCATTCAGAATTCGTTTGCCTTGCTTTGGACCTAGATCACACGGTCCATCGGAAGCTTTTGAGTCTTTCTTTGCTTTGAGAGACTTTGGGTCAATTTGGGGATCTGATTGATTGCATCGTTGAGTGAATTTTGTTTGTTTCGCTCTTTTGAATATCTTCTCTCAAATTGTTCCTTTTGTTTTCAGTGCACATTAGCCATTAGACATTGAAAATCAAAAAAAAAATCTCCTTTGTTTTGATTAATTAGTGCAAATTGTGATCTTTTCCATATCGCTAGTGATTAGTGTTTGAATGAAAAGTGTTCAATTGCATTAGTTGCATTAGAGACATTGTTGTTTGTATTCCGTTCATTTCGTTTGCATAAAAACTCTCAACTCTTATTTAACTAGTTTTCATCGAACGAAATGTTGCACTGTGGCATATAGTTTGCATCTAGGAGTCTTTCGAGACACTACATACGATAGGGCCTGGAAATTGAAACTTAATTGAAGATCAACTGTAAAAATTATTCAATTAACCTAAGGCAACATTGGAACTTAACGAAACATACTTAGAAGGTCTAGGCTAGAGACGTGTTCCGGCGTCGTTAAACCTAGCAGCTGTCGTTCGCCTGTTGGCTTTAGACAGCGCTAGTACGGACTTGTGCTCCCCGTACCGTCGCGTATATAAAGGGAGACCCCTATAGGTTTTCAATCCTTTATCCACGGGAAGCCGAGTCTGCCGCCCTATACCCGTGATACACCGAACACAGCATTCGGGGAGACTACCTGCACGTACGGAAAGTCCTTGGTCGATTTCTGTTTCATTTTTGAAACCAAGGTGTATATTGCAGTTCACGGATATTTGGTACACCCTTTGTGCCTAGTTTTTCCTGAGCAGTCATTTGGTCTTTTCTGACTCCCTAAACTCGAAAAGACCGTCAAGCGCTTGTCCTTTCACGCTTGTATCAACTCTGAAAGAGATAGAGTCATCTTTTTATCGTTTCTCGACTCTTAAAATATGAAACGGTAGAATTTCTTATTTTCCAATGTGGTAAAATTAATCGCCCACGATTACACACCCGTTTAGACGTTGCTTGTTGACCGTTTGATCGTGTGTCTTAACTCGTTTTCAGCCCGTGTGTGGTTTTGATTTTGATGGCAACTTTTCCAGAGTTCACCAACCAAGGAATCCCCTCAGAAGGGAATCCTGGTCATTTTCCTCCTTTTGGAAATGTTGGTGCTCCTTACATGGCGACGTTGTCCCTTCCTGGGTTAACTGTTGGGTTGCCGGTTTGGTTGTTCTCAACCTCTGTTGTCCCGGATGTCTCCACTACTGTTCAATCAGTTCCTCCACCTGAACAACCTCATGTTGATTCCAAGGTGGACCTCTCCCCTTCTTCGCCTGTTTCTGCGTCCTCCTCTTCTCCTTCGCCTGGTGAAAGTCTGGATTCAAGTAACCAGGTGGCTAAGAAGAAGAAGAAGAAGACAAAGAAGAAGAAGTCTGATAAGCGAGAGGCTAAATGTACGGCTACTGTCTCTGAGATATCTCCTCTTGATAAACCTTCCAACCCTCCGCGGAAAGTCAAATTCCCTTGCCTGTTGTGCACAGGAGACCATCTTCTTCGAGGCTGCCCTGGCATTCCTAAGGTGCTCGAAGTATGGTCCAACGGCCGCCCACCGTTGCCTTTGGCTTCCGGGAGTCAAGTTGGGGGCACGTCTTCAGCTGTTGTTGATAAGAACTCTAAGAAGCAGGGTAAGATCACCAATCCCTGTAAGTTGTGTGAAGGGCACCATGCCATTCACCTTTGTCCTTATATGGATGAAGCCAAGCAAGTCTTGGACAACCTAGCCGGTTCTACACCACGCCTTCCACCTGGTTATAATCGACTTTCTTTGAGTCCTCCGCCAGCTGATCCTATGACTAGTCAAGAGTCATCCTTGGTCGATCCCACTCCCTCAGAAATTCAAATTCACGAATCCGTCCCTGACCAACCATTGGTCGTAGGATCGGTTGAACTGGCCCCGTCCACGGTGCACCAGGTAGTTTCTGTCGAGAGTGGACCTCACACCCCCCATGTCCTTCTGATCTCTTCAGATTCTTCAGACTTGGAGAAAGATTCTCCTGTCCCTGTACTTCAAGAAGCCCCTCCTCCGCCTCCCATGATGGAGGCTCCAGAGGATATCCCCCCCGCCTTCGAGATGGAGGTCATGGGGGAGGCTTCTGCTTCCGTAACATCAGGGGAAGACCTTCGCATCTCGATGGTAGCCCCTCCGAGTAGTTTCGTCGCTTCCTTTGACTGGAATCGATTTGCAGGATTTCGCCTTCCGTCTTATGTGCCTTTCGAGATCACAGTACAGGCTCTTGGTCTGGTTGTACCCAACACCATTATAGACGAAGGTGCCTCTGTTAGTATTATGTCCTCAACTACCTGGCAAGCTTTCGGTTCGCCGCCGCTTGCGCCTGTTACGCAGAATCTGCTCACTTTTAACAGAAGGACGAGTCAACCGTTGGGGATCCTTCCAAGGTTACCTGTTACTTTGGGAGGCAAAACCGTCCATATGGACGTGATGGTCATTCCAGGCCCCTTGGATTTCAATCTGGTTTTGGGGTGCGATTACACCTATGCCATGGGAGCGCTCGTCTCCTCCCTCTTTCGTGTGGCCTGTTTTCCGCATGAAGGAAGGATCGTGACCATTGATCAGTTGTCATTCTTTGGTCCTAATGTGGCAACTGGTCCGCCATCACCCCCTCTTGGTTTTCATCCACCTGTTGTCTCTGCCCCACCGCAGGTCAACTATGTGTCTACCTACCCCGTGCCTGTGCCCAGTGATGATGCCGTCGTGCATCAGGTGCTGGGGGCATTGGGTCCTGACTTCTAGAATGTTTTCCTTCCATCGGGAGTGGAACTCTTGGAAGCACCGCCTTCTTGTTCATTTTGATGTAAGTCGGTTAGAGCACGGTTTCCTCCCTGGGTCAAGCTCTTTAAAAAATGAAACCAGGTTGTCGGAGCATAGTTCATTGTCTTGTGTCAAGCTCCTTAAAAAATGAAACAAGGTCATCGGAGCATGGTTCTTTTCCTGTGTCAAGCTCCTTAAAAAATGAAACAAGGGTTGTCGGAGCATGGTTCTTTTCCTGTGTCAAGCTCCTTAAAAAATGAAGCAAGGATGTCTCGGAGCATAGTTCCTTGTCTTGTGTCAAGCTCCTTAAAAAATGAAACAAGGATGTCTGAGGATAGTTCTTTTAATGTGTCAACCTCGTTAAAATAATGAAACACGTTCCCGTTCAATTCGAGTCTTTGATAAGATCTCATAAAATCCCAGTCGAGTCTTTTCTTTTGATCTTGTAATTTGAACCTTCACTCCATCTGCTTTTCATATGGACTAAAGCTTGGGGGGCATGTACCTCGAATTGTGTCACCATGCTGGGGGCATGCTTACTTTTTTTCAAGCATAGTTTGTTTCCGTTTCAAGCTTGTGTAAAAATGAAACCGGTTTCAAGCATAGTTTATCTTTGTTTCAAGCTTGTGTAAAAATGAAACCAACTTCAAGCAGAGTTTTATGATTTCAAGCTTGTGTAAAAATGAAACCATTCCCATTTTACCTCTTGTGATTGCCATTTTATCAGCCTGTTTTTGCCAGATGAGCCTTGGTTTTCTCACTCCATCGTCACTATCTGCTTGGCCGATCATATGCCTTAACTTGATTGTTTTACCCGTTCCTGAGGAACCGCTGCGATGAGTGGTATTTTTAGCCAGCCTCTTGACCTTTATTTTGTTTTGAGTAGTTCCACCATTACCGGAACCAGTTGCTACCCTTTATACCACTCGTTCCTCCAGGAGGAGTCATCTTTCAGCTCTTTTCTGACTCTCTAAATATGAAAAGATTGCCGAGGCCCTTGTCGTTTCGATCTCGTTAAAATGGATACGAATCGACATCCACTTAGTATAAGTTTAACCCTTTTTCGGGCTGAGATGGATTGATTACGAAAAAGGAATACCCTAGCCTATCGCGACTAGGAGGTTTTCCCGGATATTGTTTTCTACCTTTTCGGATCTGGGGAACTACTTACGAAAAGGGACCTGTGGAGTTTTCTTTTCCGCTGTCTTTTCAAACTCTCTAAACATGAAAAGACGCCGAGTTCTTCCTTTGTCAGACTCGTTAAACCCTGATGACATTGGATCTAGTTGAAATGACGTTATCCGAGTTTCTCCTTCCTAGGACTCGTTAAATGCACTAGGATGGATTCGCCCGAAGGGCGGACTTATATCACAAGCATATGCTATCCCCTTCAAGCTTGTTATAAAAAATAATTGGGGTACTCGCCAGAAATGGTGGGGGAAAAATGGAACCATCATCGTTGTCGTCGGCAGTATGTCGCTCTTGAACATGGCACTTATCTGCATTCGTGTCGGGTTGGGGACATCTCATCTCGCTGCTTCACTTTGCTTCCATGGGTTTGGGTAATCTCTTTTGACCTCTCATCTGTTCACTGCCTCGTCGCCATGACCTCTGATCCGTTGATGTCAAATACTGCCAAATCCATTGTCGTGCCGTTCATATGTTCAAGAGAAGTTGGCCTCTGCAAATATCAACCTTCCTCTGTTTCTCATATGGTCCTGATTCACAACAAAACATTATGTTCCTCTGTCTCGTGTCGATGATGTGGGAATCATTATGGCCCACCTTCGATCGAGGTCACTTCCTGTCGACTTCAACTCATTATCCAGGAAGTTGGTCTAGAGACTCCTGATGGTACCTTGGAGCCTGCATGCCTCAATGGCAGGTTCGTCGCATTCGACGAGAAGTTTACATCATTGACTTCCGATCGAATGATTCTGCGGGTGTTCGACGTCAACTCATTTATTCACACGCCGTAGATTGTACCTGTAGTACCTTGAGGACCATTGTCATTATTGGTGGTTTCTCTCGCGTCTGTTAACAACTTTCATCATTGGCTGGTAATCAGACGATGTTCTTGCATGTTCGACATCAGCTCACATACTCACATGCTCGAACTTGTACTTGTTTGGGTCGAGATGGAGCGCAAGACCCTGGATTGTGTCTATTGTAATCCAGGCTGCATTGTGGATTATTATCATTATGTACATGACTCACTGATTGGATGGCTGCGACCATACCTGAGTCTATTTGTTTGATCTTAGTTGGATGGCTGCGACCATACCTGAGTCTATTTGTTTGATCTTAGTTGGATGGCTGCGCCCATACCCTGGATCCGGATTATAGCATACTCTGTTCGGATGGCTGCGTCCATACCATATATATACATCATGTACTTGAGATATCAGTTGTATCTTTCTGCGCAGGTTTTCCGACGGCGAGCCTTCGGTTGGACATGTTCTCGTAAAGCATTTCACCCCTCTCTCTCTCGGGCCTCATGCTTTAGGGGGCATCTGTTACACAGTAATTTGTCACCGTCCCTACCATTCCCCATCCCGCACAATGGAGGACCCATTATGTGACCTGTGAACACTATCATGCCTTGAAAACATCATCAATGCATCCCTCTGAGTATGAGCTTCATTTTCCCTTGAGACATCTCCTTGCAAAACTCGTGAAAAACAGCTCTTTTTGCATTGGCGCGGGTAGACAGTTCAGTGCTCGCGCCAATCAGGGAAATCCTGTAAAGAGGTCGCGCCACTTGGCGCTCTGTCATAGAGCAGCAATCGCGCCACCCATTTTAGGGATTGTTTTTTAAATATGGATGGCGGAAGTTGAGTTCAAACAAACTCACAAACCACTGCCTATCTTGAGTTGGGAGGTTTGGCTGCGGGAGTTCTATGGAAGGAAATTGGTTTTGCCACCTCCCATGGAACCTTCCTTGTTGATAGGGCCAATCCCATAATAATAGGGATCCCAACTCCCTCCTTCCCCATCTATAAAAGCCTGCTCAGATCCATGGCAAACTAGTCTTGAAGTGCTGAAGCTTTGCATCTCCCTATTCCCAAGTGCCTTTGTGCTGTAAAGAATCCCTTCTTTCCCTTAAGGCCCATTCAAGCGAGGAGACTATTGTTACGAGACTCTGGAGAGGTTTCCCTTTCCTTGGCGAGCTTTGCGAGACGTGGACGACCGGAGACCCGTTCGAAGGAAGCTGCGACGTCAGAACTTAGTTGTAACTTCTATTCGTTTATCATTTTAATAGATGACTATGATTATGGTTCCACTCCTTTTTCCATCATGTTAATGCGAGTAATATCTTTTCTGACCGATGTTTAGTTACGTATGCTGGTTCCTATGCATGTATCTGTTCGTTTCTTCTGTGTGCAGGTGTTCATCCACGGAGATCGTGGAAGGATTGTGATTTGCCAGGGCTGAAGGACGGGGACATCTTCTTCTTCAGATCTAGCGTTGGAATCCAGGTAGGCTCTTATCCCAAGTCTTTCATTCGTAATTAGGAGCTTGCGTCATAGCATTGTTTGTTTGTTGCTAGACCCCTGCTGGGCTAGTAGGGATCGCCTCTGTCCGCAGAGGGGATTTACCTCCTCAACATTAACGCATGGTCCCTTCCCAATAAATACCTAAGTTCCCTTGCCCATGGGACCTTCGCCTCAATACCTAAGCCGTTACTCATGGCATTACCATCACATTACATCAATGAGATCAATCTTCTCCTTGTCTATAATACCTATTTACTGTAAGAACTAGCTTGTACCAAATTACAAATTGCATCTACTTGTTCAGACTCTTGCTTATAAGAACTAGATTTTGCCATTGTCCCAAATTCCACCCCATCTTTGTCTTGTTACCACCTTTTTCCATTGTCTAAGCATCATATGTATCTATTAGGATACTCATACCATTCCAATAATGTTATTACCCAAAATACGTGCTCTATAATTCCATCATATTTCTAACTTAGAATTAAGACGCTTGTAACCACTTCACTACAGTTGTAACCACTTACTGGAAATCCATGTACACCTTACATGGACTACCATTCATTTTTTCTTGTTCCGGCTACACTTTGCACATTACGACTACAGGCCTGTACTAAGGGAAATCAGATACTTGTACCCCTATTAATTGTACCAGAATTATCAGTGCTTAGTTGAGCTACAATGAATTATTTTATTACTGGGTTTCCCCTCAACTTGTCTAAGTAGCTTCGTTAGGCCAATGAGAACACGTAGCCCTACACTCCACACTTCTATTTTATCTATTCCTTCTATTTGCTCTATTACGTCTATGTGCTCTATTCCTTCTATGTTCTCTATGAATGATCACCCAATAGAAAGCATCATTCATTCCAATAATCATTCACCGTCATTAGTTCATCAATCTGGTAGCAACATAGCCTATATTCCTATCTTATTAACCCTAGCCAATCCTATCTTATTAACTATGATTTTGAGCTTATAAGCCTACCTAGAATTCTTTGTTTACTGGCATTTACCTCGGTCCTCCTTGCCTCCTCTATGAATATCCATATTTTGCCGCAGGTACCCATCAAGAAACATAGATCATCCCATAAAGTTTTTCTAGCAAGGCGTTGTCAGATGCAAAAAAGAATTACACCATGACCAAATGAGAAGGACTTGCAATGGTATATGCTTGACAAAAATTTAGACACTACCCGTTAGCTGACCAATTTCAAATTTTTAGATACCACTCTATGCTGAAGTAATTGGTGAACAAACCAATTCTGGGAGAAAGAATTTGCAGATGGATGTGATTATTTTAGGAGTATTACATTGAAGTAATAGTAGGTTCCTTGAAACATAATGTGAGGCTAGATCACTTGTCTAAGATTCAATCAGGAGAAAGTGGATGGAGCTTAAATGATAACTTATAATATGCACACCTATTATAAGTCCAAGCAATACCAGACATGGGGCAACCCTATTTGACCCCAACAATACTTTGGATCAAATTTGTTAGTCGATGTGTTGTGCGTAAACGACCAAGGACCGACTTGTCTAAACACATGATGGCTAGCAATAGGGTCTTTGAGATGCCAATGTCTTTGAGTCTCTGGAAGAAAGCCTCCTTGGGGATGAAATCAAAAGCTTTTCGAAAGTATACAAAAAAACAATAAACTTTAGAAGAACGATGTCGTGCTTCCTCTCCCTTTGGTCGAGCTTGCTTAACACTTCCTCACTGATGGTTCTTCGTGTAATGGATGTCGTAATTTGCTACACGTGGTTCCACCTAAATATCTACTTGAATATCATAAAGTCTAAGTAAATGTAATAAGGCTAGTCTTAATACCATACCCTCTGTTTTTAGTATGGCTAGTTCCTTCTTGTTCGTTGTTCAAGGTTATAGCAGTTGAGAAATGTCTATATGATCTGTCCTGCCTCCCGCATTTCATAACCTGTTGGGCCAAGTAGATCAACCTTCCCTGGGTGGGGAAGGTGATCGAATCAGCCGCAACATGAGGGTGTGAGCTGATCATAGGGTCCGTTCGTAGCCTCAAAAGAGAAGAGAAGGACAAACTAGTAAAACCCGAGGAAAGGAAGGCCCTAGATTAAGGGGAAACATCCTACTCCTCCTGTCTCTACTAATTAGAATATGAACGTCTGCTACTTGTCCCTTCCTACAAGTTACAATATGAACATCTCCTGGGTTCCTTCCTCCGCACTATGCCTAATAAAAAAAATACGGATCTGGGGTTTGTTCTGCTTTTTGGGCAAGCGACTAAAGAAATAATTTGAGGAGGGAGGAATAGGTATAGTGATTGAAGAATGGGAATAGGCTGGATATTGGTTGGTTGACAATTCATTCCCTCTTTGCAAAGATTAGTTGCTCCTCTTCACCAAGCTATTGAACAACAAGTTGACTCTTCATATCCTCTCTGGTAGTTACCTTGTCCCATCATGAATTGTAAGGACTAAACGCTAGGAATTGTAGGTGGTAATCGTAAGTCATTGTAAGGAGTAAATGTATGTAATTTTCAGGGGGCTAGCTCCTGATTCAATATCATAGGGCAAATAACACTACCACTTTATGAACAAAGCTCGTTTACTTTTATGTTAAGATCTCTATACTTATGGAAGTTAATCATCATAGCTTATTCCATCATCATCCTATATCACTAATTTATAACCATTACTATCATATCACCTCTATAAGCTTATATGGAAAAGCTTTCTATAAGGCACTGTGTTCATACTGTTAGTACTCTACATCAGACTAGTAGTAAGAAATGAGATGAAACAAATGTAATAATAGTTATTGCCCATATATGTGCTTATTCATTGAGCCCTTTTTGACTCTAACCTGAATACAGTGTGATCATGTGAGAAATCAATATTATGGAATAGGTAGAGCTTAATGCCAATATCATAGTAAGAAAACACATCACTATTAACATACTAATCACACTAATGGGAATAAGAGTACTATCCAGCTTAATGTTCAGAGTAGAGAGATGATTCTTACATAGGTTAAGGACCTTAAATCAACATCATACGTATCATATTCAATGAAGCTCAATATTTCTTCTCGTTACTTACTAATATCACTAACAGAAGAGTGTAAAGCAGTAAGAGTAATGGAAATAGAAGTGGTACGATCTATTCTAGAGCTTACACGTGCTATGTATCCGTAATCAAGTAATCAATGAGCTTGAATTATACTCATGTTATACAAACTGTAGTAGTATTATCCATAAGTAATGGTAAGAAACCCAATCGTGTAATTATGTTACAACAAGTAGAAAGAGCTAAGTTGTTTATTATGTCGATACTGGAATAGAGTTTGACCTTACTAGTGATTACTATATGATAGATAAAAGCAATCACATAATGTATACAAGGTGATGGTGATAATCATAGCCTTATACTAATATGAGCTTATATTGTTTTAAAGTCGTCGTGTTTTATCTGAGTAGTCATTATACCCTTATAATACATTGCCTATGATTTTCCTCTATCAAAAGCTTATGGTTATATTGTGAGTTTTCAAGCTTAGATCAATTATGGTACTTGTATTGGTTCTCATCTTTAACTAATACATGAATCTTATGGAAATACAGTAAGTTGAAACATGTATACTACTGGCTTTAATCAATAGCATGATGAGGTAGAACAAGCATGGTTGAACAATGGATATAAAAGGTTTAGCAGGATAACAAGGCTTAGTAGCAGAACAATAGCAACCTCATTTCTTTTGTATATGCGTAACCTAATACTAGTATCCTCATGAATATCTATCATATGGAGATCAAAGCTAGTTAGTGTGTGGAATATGATGAGCTTCTCATTATTAAAATACAACTACTTATCAGAGTGTCATAGTTGTATGGATTCTAGACATATCTCGTATTAAAGCTTGTTCCCATTGCTTGCAAGATAGGGATCCTTTCCATATGTAACTCATTATGTTAAATACGAACATGACTAAGCAGGTAATGAGCTGTGTACCGACCATTAGAGTTAGTGTGTTGAATAGGCATAATGTGCTACAGATTAGTAAGAACCAATAGCATATCTTGTACTGATAGAACCTTAGTAAGAGTACATCTTAAATGGTGATGTATCCATAATATGGATCAATAAGCTAGTCTTATCACTAGTGCATTAGCCTAGTGTTAATAAGTGTTATAGCTCTAGTATTCTTCCTAAGAAAGTGATGATTATGGTAATAGCACTAACTCAGTAATACAATGTTTTCACCTATTTCATGATTTCATATAAAACAAGGTAATAGCACTAACTCATGTAATACAGTGTTTTCACTTATAACGTTCTATGCATGAGATTTTCTTATAAAAAAGTCATACTTACATCATGTTTGATCTAAGATGCTTGTATTGGCTTTGTCCATAGGTATTACACATCTTAATACGAGTATTTTATTAGGATAAGACCGTAGCAGCTAAGTGATTACACCAGTACTTGTTGAGCTTATTCAACTTGTAGGTGAAATTCCCATTACTTCATTGATAGAAGATGCTTATTGGTTACTTACAGGGCTAGCCGGCAGAAGGAGAAGGAAAGGATATGGACGGGTTGGATAAGGATATACATATATATATCCTAAGAGAAGAGGGTGGGTCGATCTCAAAAAGAGCCAACTACCAGCTCACTAACGGCAATGATTAGTGAATCTCCCTCCATCCATTAGCTGGATCATTGTGAACCAACTCGCTAAACTTGATCTGGATTGATGTCGCCTTGGATTTCTTTCCCATCTCAGATACCTTCCTTACATGGCCACTCCACGAATTAGGGCATGCAGATAGACTAGAATTGAGGTTTGAAATGAGTATGATAAGTTATCCTATCTATTTACGAGTCGGGTGCAACAAAAAGGAAAGGAAGGGCCCGTTTCTTGTCCACCATTGGGAACATGAAAGAGAAATAGGCAGGGAGGGGAGAGAATGAATGAATATAGTAACTTAGCGGGGATGGATCCTTTCGAAGTTTAGTACTATCTATATTCATTTACGACCCACGTTCAGCCTGTGACTCGATCTATACTTTACTTACTTAGGCGTGCCCCAGAATTTATCATTATTCCTTATTATTCTATATCCCTATATACGAAAAATAAGGAGGGAGGAATATTGAAACACAGAAATGGGATGGTAGGGCAAAGTGAAATTAGCAGTAATGCTCTAGCTCTATGATAATGGGAGGGAAATGCCGCTGAATTGAATCTATCTTCCCAATTCACATAATTGGGTTGGGATAGGTTGTATTAGAAGGGAAGGTAGGTGTTTTTGCATGACAAAATGATTGAAATTTCATTTGACCAGTCATTTTGGCACCCGTGCTATCCCTACGTCGTCTTCCAACCGATGGTAAAAAGCATTCGTTATTGTTAGGTGCGAATTTGATTTCCCTAGGATAACTCAATAGAAGTGGGCAACAATGGGAAACTGTAGGAGATTCCCTTTACCAACCGCTTAAGGTAAGGGTGGAAAAAGTAAATACCAGCAGAGCTTGAACTAAGTGTTACGATAGAAGTAGTTGTGATAAAGGGAGGAAGATTAGTATACGAGATGGGGTAACATAGTATAGTATAAATGAGGGAGTGGATCGTATTCTTTAGAAAGATAGATTTTCTACTGAAGGAGATTCTCTGTGGAAAAGCCTCTGTATCATCGGTATCACTTGTATCACCAAGGAATGTATAACCTCTGTTTAAGTTGTATCAGGATATTATTTGTCTGGCCATGAGATCCCCTATTTGTATACCTGTGACTTTATTATATTCTTTAGTTAGGACTTCTACTCCCTTCTTCTATAGGTTAGAATCCAGGTTTTACTCCATTTCTATATGGTTTTTGGCCCTTCCCTGGTTCGGTATGGTTCAGTCTCATCTATCAGTTGGTCAGTCTGATGTAGTCCATATCAGTCTAAAAATAATAGTGTCGGAAGATGGGTTTCAGAGATCCAGGATATATTCTTTTCATAAGTAGATTTACTACGGGTATGGAAGGAAGGCGCAGTTGTACCTCCATTCATATATTGACCCGCCTAATAAGGAGGGCTTCGAGTGACCCGCTCGCCGTGCGGTGGGAAAGGCAATAGATAGTCGTAATGCTGGGAGTTGTTAGCTAGGTTTTGGGCTCTTTAAAACCGGTTTGGCCAACCAGGAGGCTAAAGGAAGTGATCTGCCTATAGTTTTCACTTTGACTGAAATTTCACCTGCCTAAGGTTGAGGGAGAGGTCTCCATGCTCACTAGCAAGCCAATAGCTAAAGTAACGCTTGGCAGTGAATCATTGGTAGTGATCCGCCTATAGTTTTCACTTGACTTGATCAATTTCACCAAAGGGAGCTAAGGTAGAAACTATGGGGTTGTGAGCAAGGTCTTGTCAACCACTTTTCCCCTCCCCTAACCCCCGTTGTCAGGGGAGTTTTGGAGCCTACAAAATTCTTTGGCTTTACTGAAAGGCGTCGAAATCTCACGAAGAGTTTTGATCTCATTTAAATGATATTTTCCTCTTATAGGTTGGACCCGCTCACCATAGGAGAGGCCTTATATCTTATCTATGGATATAACGAATTGGTGCTATTTCTTATCTGTGGTTATCAGGCTAAAGGAAGGGCTATTGAACTAAAGGTCAAGGATAAAGTTCGAGCTCTTTCGCACTCGTTCCCACTCTTTCCTACTAACTTAATAGTCTTAGTATTGATTTTCTAAAGATTCGTAAGAAAGAGATCGATTTGCTATAGTTCATGTGCCGAGAAGGAATAATGAAAATGAGGACGAAGGGCTCAAGGAGATGTTATCTTTTCTCTTCCTTGCTTAGAGACCGTCAACCTTCACTTGATTTGATAAAGCTTCATTTGGTTAAAGACCTCCAAGCTAGTAGAGACATACGGTATAAAGGCACATCTTAGGCGCACTAAAGTCGGTCAAAGTGGGCTAGTCAAGCTTGGTTTGCCTTCATACGTTCACCATCCCACCAACCAGCCATCCCGCCTGCTTTCTCGCCTCAGCAGCGTGTAGTCATGCTATCCAACCAACCCACCAATCGATAAAACGAAGGCTAAGCTAAGGCGGGTGGGTTAAGGCTAGTTAGTTACAGGTGCATCGCTTGGTCATAACTTAGTGTAATATTTCCAATTAGCGATAGCTAATTGGAAATATTGATTTTGACCAATTTTGCCTTATTATAGTTGGAGCATGAATAAAGTGAGAAAAATATTAGTTAACTCACTTAGGATAAAGCACTTTCCTAAAGTCCACATCGAAATTAAGGGAGTGGGGCCTAGTGGCCAAGTGGACAGCGTAGGGAAAGGAGGATGCAGTCCACGTGGGCAGCATGGGGCCTACCTCATGCAGATGAGAGGGACAGTGTGGGCCAAGGAGCACGTGGAGGTGGTCCGTCCTAGGGTGAGAGAGGCCCATCGTTATAAAAGGGAGGAGAGCTTCCTCATCTGATCATTCATGTTTATGCATATTGAGCTAGTCATTTCGACTTGGAGCACGCTGGCTGTTTAGCTTGTCTGTAGTATTGTTCAGTACATCGGGTGTCTCCGTTCGGAGATCCCACCCTCATCCCCGGGAGACTTTGAGTGCTTGCTCGGGTGAGGTATTTCCATTAGCATTTTGCAGGAGGATCGGTGGTTGCATTCGTGGAGGAGCAGAGCATTTAGGAACTGCGCAGTCTTGAGAGGGAGGAAGCAGTTCATCTTGGAGGAGCTCCAGATTGGTGCCATTTCGGAGGATTCAGGGCGGAGGATTGAGCAAGGGGCCAGCCCTTGCCTATTGGAGATATTTGCCAGAGAGGGAGGCCATATTTTGGAGGATAGCATTCAGCACCAGCGTGGCCCTTGGGAGGATAGCGTAGATCCTCAAGGGAGGCATTTTCGGGGGTCGACCATTTCAGAAACGCTCTCTGGGCTTTTTTGGGTATTGTGAGTAGAGGCGGATTCCAGAGCATCATATTTTTCCAAGTAGGGGAGCATCCCCAAATACTCATTTTGTTCCAGCAGTAGCAGCAGCACGACAGTATTCCAACAGCTTGGACGCAGAGCAGAGAGCAGCCATTTCCATTGATATTCTGAGAGTATTCCTACACTTGCCTGGTGCAAGTCGAGGTGCCATCATTTTGATCGCCTCTTGTACTCATTTCTATTTCTAAGTATAATAAAATGGCTTAGCATTCTCTCTATTTCATGTGTATCTACTTCATGTTCTGTTTCTAGCATTTTATATGTTGTTGTATGCTTTGTATTATTGTCTATTTCCCCTTCGGGATATTACAGTGGTATCAGAGCTCGGCTCAGCCTGTGGAGCAAGTTGTCTATGATACCGGGAGAGAAGCCGTATATTTGCTACAGGGGTAGGAAGTACCGTGACCAAGAATGTAGGTTGCAAATCACCTACGGAGAGGGTGACTGCATTCTAGTAGTGGATGCAGAGCAGGGGAACCGATGGTAGATGATAGTGATGCGAAGAAGTTTGGGGAAATGCTCCTCAAATCAGTACAGGATCTGTCAAGGCAGATTGAGGTGATGGGACAGAGATTCACTGTTGTAGAGGCTAGACAGCGTGAAACCCCAAGGGGTTTCCAGATTGGTGAGGGATCAGGCACATCCCACCATTTGCAGGAGCACGATGCCACTCAGCACATGGCATCACATGCACCCACATGTTCCACTATGCCCACTTTTCTGGCTGTAGACAAGGTAGGAGCACAGCAGGAGCGGAGCCTGGCCACATGGGTGATTACTTTGCTGAGTACCAAGCATACGGGCAGGAGTTCAAGGATGCCCTTTCGTTTCGAGATCTTTTCCAGCTCCAGCGGGACAGCAAACCCCAAGACCATCACAGGGGACACCGGCATTATCACGAGGGAGACACTCAGCGTACGATGAGCAGGTTCCATTTGCCTATGTTTGATGGCTCATCAAACAGTTCGACAAAGGCTTGGGTGGAGAAGCTAGACATATACTTCTAGCTCAACCAGATGTCGGAGACGGAGGCCATCAAGGTGGTAGCGCTGCATCTAGATGGCGAGGTGTAATATTCCTAATTAGCAATGGCTAATTGGAATATTCGATTTTGCTCAATTTTGCCGACTATAGTTTATTAATAAATAAAAAGGTGAGTGGAGAGGGTCTAACTCACTTAGTGGAATAAAACACACTCCCTAGTAGCACAACGTTGTGACTTAAAGGGAGCCAAGGGGGGCCAAGCACCACGTAGAGAGGGGGCCCACGTATGCTCTAGAAGCTACTGTGCAGATGAGGATGAGCACGTGGCAAGAGAGAGAGGCTACGTTGAGGAGATAGGCCTTAGGGTTTTGGAGGAAGGCCAACGTTATAAAAGAGGGATGAGCCTCCTCATTTGATTCATTCGTTGTTGATGATATTGAGTTGGTCATTTCGACTTCTTGAGCACGCTGGTTGTTTAGCTTGTCTGCAGCACTGTTTAGTGCATTGAGTGTCTCCGGTTGGAGATCTCGCCCTTAGCCCCGGGGAACTTCGAGTGCCTGCTCGGGCAAGGTTATTTATTCAGCATTTTGTGGGAGGTTTTGGTGTTTGGGTTTGTTGCGGAGCCGAGCATTCATAGAGACTGCACAGTCATTGAGAGGGAGGACGCAGTCCATCTAGGAGGTGTTCCGGATCGGGGTTTTTGCAGGAGATTTGAGCCGAGATTTTGAACAGAGGATCAGCCTTTGCCTTTGGAAGGATTTTGGTGGAGTTTGAGGCGGTATTTCAGTCATTCCTATTTAGCCTCTGCGCAGAGCCTTGGAGGCCAGCGTAATTCCCCAAGGGGGTGTTTTTTGGAGGTCGGCCATTTCTGATATGGTTTCTGGGTTTTGTCGGGATTGGTGAGTAGAGGAGGATTCCAGATTTTCAGCTCATTCCGGAAAGGGGAGCAGCCCCTAGTCATCAGGTCATTTCAATGGTAGCAGCTACACGGCAGTTTTCCAGCAGCGGGGACGCAGTTCAGAGAGCAGCCATTTCCTGTGTATTCTGAGAGTATTCCTTCACTTGCCTTGAGCAAGTTTAGGTGCCATCCCTCTAATCACCTATTGTACTTCATTATATTTCTCAGTTTAATAAAATGGCTTAGCATTCTCTCTCTATTTCTGGATGATTTGTCGTACATTCTTTCTATGCTATTATATGTCTGCTGCACTGTTATCTTTATATATTTTCGGGCATTCTAGTTCTATACCAATTGGTGTGTTTATTTCATACTCTTAGACAGAGTCTGGGAAGGGCCAGGTAGCCTCCAGATTTCGTCCTCTTTTCAGAGGCGGCATATCTGGTAAACACCCTTCCAGTCCATCTCTGGTTGGAGTTTGCCGTGTTTTAGAGATATCCCTGAAACAGGATATTACAGTGGTATCAAAGCATAGTTCTGGCTCAGCCTGTGGAGCTAGTTGTCTATGACACCAGGAAAGAGGCCATATATTTGTTACAGAGGCAGGAAGTACAGAGATCATGAGCGTAGGTTGGAGAACACCTACGGAGAGGGAGACTGTGTTCGGGTGGTGGACACAGAGCAGGAGGAGCTTGTGACAGACGCAGAGCAGGAGGAGCTTGTGTTAGATTTAGAGCAGAGAGAGCCGATGGTAGATGACACTGAGGCCAAACAATTTGGGGAGGCACTCCTCAAATCGGTGCAGGATTTAGCGAGGCAGATTGAGGTGATGGGTCAGAGGTTCACCGCTGTAGAGGCTAGACAGCGTGAGACCCCACGGGTATTCCAGGTAGGTGAGGGATCAGGTACATCCCACCATTTGCCGAAGCATGGTGCTGCTCAGCGTGATACTACTCAGCCGATGGCTTCACGTGCACCTACACACTCTACCATGCCCACTTTCTTGGGAGCAGACATAGGGGCAGGAGCCTAGCAGGAGGCAGATCCTGGACACATGGGTGAATATTTTGCAAAGTATCAGGCCTATGGGCAGGAGTTCAGGGATGCTCTCTCGTTTCGAGACTTTGTTCAGCTCCAGCGGGACAGTAGACCCCGCGACCATCATAGAGGGCATCGACATTATCATGATGGAGACACCCACCACACATCTAGCAGATTTCATTTGCCCATGTTTGTTGGCTCATCAAACAGTTCGGCAAAGTCTTAGGTGGAGAAGCTGGACATCTATTTCCAACTTAACCAGATGTTGGAGACGGAGGCCATCAAGGTGGCCACTGTTGAAATTTGGTTACCGGAGGACAGATGGTTCCCTAAGGCTTTGATCTTTGGCCTAGGGAAAAGTGTCCAAAAGAATTTATTTTTTCTCCTAAAGTGACTTTATAATTTTTATAAAGTCAAATCTAATTTAAAAGTGACTTTATGTGATAAAGTTACTAAAGTCTAATTTTAAAGTGACTTTAATAAAGTCAATGTAAAATTAGAAAGGAAAAGTGACTTTGGAAATAAATGACTAAGTGGGTCTTTATTAAAATGGGGTGAATTAAAAAATAGAAAGTGAGATTTAAATGAGCATTTAATCTCAGCCCTAGATCTCAATCTATCTCAGCCATTTGATTTAGGGATTCCCCAAAAGTCACTTAGGGTTAGGTTAAAGGAGGAAAAGGAGGAAAAGGTCATTCATTCTTTCATGAGCAGATTGAGAGAAGGAGAGAGAGAGAAAGGGAGATTTCTGGGCAGTGAGGAGAAGGAGGCAGCAGCTTGGCACACATTGCAAGGCAGCGTTTCAGCAAGTCCGTACAGCTGAGTTTGGCACACATTCCAATGCAGATTTTGGCACGATTTTCTAGGAGGCCGTACAACAGTCTTTTGGCACATTTTCCAAGAGGCCGTACAACAGTTTGGCACAGATTTCGAGGCAACAGAAGGCTGGTTTAGTTGGCACGAATTTCGAGGCAGGCCGTACAGCAAGTGGCTGTCCTCTTGCATGAAAATCGAGGCAGATTCCGTACATCAAGGTTTTGCTGTTCTTTTGGCACAAAAATCGAGATCCGTACAACAGCATTTATTGCTGTTTTGCACAGAAATCGAGGAGGTCGTACAGCTGCATTTATTGCAGATTTTCTGGGCACGAAAATCAAGGAGGCCGTACAGCATTTATTGTTGTTCTGTTTTTGTTGTTTGCACATTTTCCGAGGCGGTGGTTAAGCACGGAAAACGAGATAAGTTGTAAAGTTTATTTGCTGATTTTTGCTGAATATTGCTTTCACTGTAAAAAGCATTTTCCAGAAATAAGAAGGAGCTTTCGAACTGGTTTTCCCCAAGAGTTGTAGGGGGTTTTTCCAGGGTCACTTTGACCAAAAATCACTGTGTTTAAATGTGTTGAATCGCTGTTTGTATGTGCTGATATTTATTTCTGCATTTTCTAGCATTCTGTAATATTTCCAGAATTTGTGTTTTCAGCAAAATTTATTTTCCAGTTGTTGAATGTATGGATATGGGAAAGGGCATTTAACTATTTCGGAGAAATAAAGTGAAATTGAAAACCGGGGTGGGAAATAGAAAATTTCTACATGGTATCGGAGCTTGAGTGCTGGAAGTGCAGTTTGGGACAGCAAGGAGAAAAATACAGCCTGCTATTTTTTCACTCAGAAAATTCCAGCAAGCTGATTTTTTCACAAACATAATTTTTACCTTTACTACAGCAGTGCTATTTTTCAGTTTTTAGGACAGCAGGATGTCATTGGGATTGAGGGTGGAGGATAGGTTGGATGGGCATACCAATTACAGTGTTTGGAAGGAGAGAATGCAAAGTATCTTTGAAGAGGCGGAAATCTGGGACATAATGGTGCATACCGCACAGAACCCTGTAAATGTGCTTACTGATGCTACTCAGTTGGCAGCATATAATAAAAAGAACAACAAGGGTAAGATACTGATTCTAGACGGAATCAAAGACCATTGCATTCCTCATGTGAGAGGAAAGAGAAATGCTCATGAGATGTGGACAGCATTGACCAACCTCTACCAGAGTACCAATGAGAACCGGAAAATGGTCCTGAAGGAGAAGCTGAAGAACATTAAGATGGGTAAGACTGATAGTGCAGCTGGATATCTCACAAAGATTACTAATGTGAGAGATGAGTTCGCAGCGATTGGAGAGGCCATTCCACCCACTGAGTTGGTGCGGATTGCAGTGAATGGCCTCCCCCGTTCATGGATGAACTTTGCTGATGGAGTTTGTGCACGTGAGACCCTTCCCACATGGGAGAGGTTTTGGGATGATTGCATTCAGACAGAGATCAGGAAAGGTCAGCTTGGGGCAGCCAAGCCAGTTGAGCAGGATGAGGATGTAGCACTGTTGGCAGGAGGCAAGAAGCAGGCTTCCACAAGCAATGGTGGGGGCAAAGGTAAAGGTAAAGGTAAACAGGGTAACACACAGAAGGACTATTCCAAGGTGAAGTGTTGGAATTGTCAGAAGATGGAACACTATGCAGTTGTGTGTCCAGAGAAGAAGAAGAAGAAGGGGAAGAACCAGAGCATGGCAGCTTCAGCAGAGGTTGAGGACTTTGCAGATCGTTTTGACCGAGAGTTTGGGTTCACTGCGTGTGAGTCCTCTAGTGCGGGATCATCTGCCATAGAGGTTCGGAGGGAGCATGCATTTCCCTCGATTAGCGGAGCATCTTCGGGTATCTGGTATGTGGACAGTGGGGCTTCACGTCACATGACAGGAGTCCGTGAGTACTTCTCAGAGCTTTCAGAGAGTGGCACTGATGTAGAGGTAGTACTCGGTGATGACAGAGTTGTTAGAGCAATCGGTGTGGGAACATTGACATTTCAGAGGGAGTCCAAACCTCCCTTGAAGGTGTCAGATGTTCTTTATGTGCCAGGGATGAGGAAGAACCTCATATCCGTCTCAGCTTTGGAGGACAGAGGATATGAGATACTATTCAGGGGAGGAAAGGTGTTGATGTATCCCAGGGGCACTCCAGCTGATTCAGCTAGAGTGATAGGTGTACGCCATGCAAAGGTGTACAAGTTTGCATTTCAGTCCCTTTTGGCATTGAGCAGTAGTACCGACAGCAGAGCTAGCAGTTCTGAGCAGTGTGAGATTTGGCACCGCAGGATGGGGCATATGTATCATGGAGCCTTGAGGACCTTGCGGGAGATCACTACAGGTGTGCCAGATTTCAGTACTGATCACTTTGATACTTGCAGAGGATGTGTGATGGGCAAGTTTGCCAAATCCCCTTTTCCCAGCAGTGACAGCAGAGCGACTGGGATACTTGATTTGATTCATTCCGATGTGAGCGGTCGGATGTCTCATGTTCCCTTGAGTGGATATGAGTACTATGTGTTATTCATTGATGATCACTCCAGGAGGACCTGGATTTATTTCTTGAAGACCAAGAGTGAGGTCTTCAAGCGGTTTTAGGAGTTTAGAGCTCTTGTGGAGACACAGACAGGTCGGAAGATCAAGTCCCTGAGGTCGGACAATGGAGGAGAGTACACCCTTGGAGAGTTTGTTGACTATTGGGCAGAGGCAGGCATTAGGAGGGAGTTCACTGTTCCTTACAACCCCCAGCAGAACGGGGTTGCGGAGAGGAAGAACAGATCCATTGGAGAGGCTGCCAAAGCCATGTTACATGATCAGGGGTTGCCATTGTTTTTGTGGGCAGAGGCCTTCAACACAGCTGTTTACTTGCAGAACAGGAGTTCGCATCGTGCCTTGGGGCACATGACTCCGGAGGAGGCTTTTTCTGGGAAGAAGCCTGATATTGGTCATCTTCGTATCTTTGGGTGTATCACATACTCCTACATACCCAAGGAGAAGAGGACCAAACTAGAGCCCACCGCAGAGAAAGGTATCTTTGTGGGCTACAGTGAGACCTCCAAGGCCTTTCGGATTTACATTCCTGCACAGAGGAAAGTTGTTGTCAGGCGGGATGTGAAGTTCGAGGAGGACAGGACCTTTAGGAGGTCACGGGAGTTAGAGTATCTGGATCAGCCAGACCCTCAGCAGCAGTTGAGTCAGTCACAGGGATCCAGTGGGCAGGGATCAGGAGGATCCGGAGGTACATCTATGACGATGTCAGGTCCGTCAGTGGGGAGTGGCTCGCGAGTCGGAAGGGTGGTGCTACGGGCGACGCATGCGGAGAGCGATCCACCAGAGCGATTCAGCGGGAGTCCACTGATGGACAGTTCACACGGTACTTCAACATCTACAGGTTCAGGTGCAGGCAGGAGGACAACAGACAGACAGTCAGGAGTTCAGGCTCCTGATGATGATGATGAGGAGGAGTTTCATTCTCCAGTGGGAGAAGTGTGCTCAGGGAAGAGGAAGCCCAAGTGGCTTTAGGACACCTTGAGAGATGCCACATCTGTTGCTGAGCCTAAGAGGCCGGTCAGAGAGAGCAGACCACCTGAGAGGTTTTGTAGCTATATGGCAATGGCTACCAGCATCCTTGACTCGGAGCCTTCTAGCTATGAGGAGGCAGCTAGCCAGCAGGTCTGGAGAGAGGCCATGCAGGAGGAGTATTCTCCTATCATGAAGAATGATGTTTGGGAGGTGGTGCCGAGGCCTGAGGGCAAATCCGTGGTTACTTCCAGATGGCTTTACAAGGTAAAGCATGCTGCAGATGGCAGCATTGAGAAATTCAAAGCGAGGTTTGTGGCTAGAGGGTTCTCCCAGGTAGAGGGAGTTGATTATGAGGAGACCTTCGCTCCGTGGCTCGATATACTTCGATCCGCTCCATTATATCGATAGCAGCAGAGATGGGTTGGAAGATCCACCAGATGGATGTGAAGACCGCATTTCTCAATGGCTTCATACAGGAGGAGGTGTACATTGAGCAGCCACAGGGCTTTGAGGTGCATGGGAAGGAGTCCCATGTGTACAGACTGAAGAAGGCCCTTTATGGCCTGAAGCAAGCTCCCAGAGCTTGGTACTCCAGGATAGATACTTACTTGCAGAAGATGGGTTTCACAAAGAGTGAGGCAGATCCGAACCTTTACTATGTTGTGATAGGTGAGGAGCCTCTCATTCTGGTGCTGTATGTGGATGACTTAGTCATTACAGGTGCAGAGAGACTCATAGAGCACTGCAAGAGAGATCTTGCGGCGGAGTTTGAGATGAAGGACATCGGCTTGATGCATTACTTTTTGGGTTTGGAGGTGTGGCGGGAGGAGGGGCATTTCTTCCTGGGACAGGGGAAGTATATTGTGGACATCCTTGGCAGATTCCACATGGAGGATTGTAGACCCATGTCGACACCGATGATCACCAACTGGAAGAAGCTTCATGCTTCGGATTCCGAGTTGGTGGATCCCACATTGTACAGACAGCTGATTGGTTCCTTGATGTATTTGGTCAACAGTAGACCAGATATTTGTTTTGCAGTCAACACGATGAGTCAGTTTATGTGTGAGCCTAGGAAGGTTCACTGGGTGGCTGCAAAACACATTTTGCGGGTGACTAGCGTTGCGGTACTTGCGGGGAGCGATGGATTATGGTGGACTACGAGCGGGGATGAGTGAGATTGGCGAGGTACACTGTGCGATTGGGCGGTTGTGCTTGATAGGAAAACCTTTATAGTCTTGTTTTTGGGTTGGGTTCGGCCGGTGTGTCATGGTTCAGCCCAGCGTGATCGATAACATTAGTTCGACGGAAACGAGTATGTAACAGCAGTCTAGCTAGTTGTGAGGCCATACGGCTTCGCAAGATGTTGTTTGGCTTATTTGGTCGACCATTGAGACCTTCAGTGATTTACCGTGATAATTACAGTTGCATTAAACTCACTGAGAATCCAGTATTTCATGACAGGTCAAAGCATATCGAGATCAAATATCATTTCATCAGAGACTATGTTCAGAAAGGAGCTGTGAAGCTTGAGTATATTCCCACTGATGAGCAGGTTGCAGATATTCTTACCAAAGCCTTACCACGGGGCAAGCATGTTTACTTCAGAGACAAGATGGGTGTGGTGAGGAACACCTTCTTCGGTAAGAGGGAGTGTTGAAATTTGGTTACTGGAGGATAACCAAATACTAGATACCAATGTGGTATTAGGGGTATAGTGGCTGATCACTCTAGGGAAGGTCACCACAGATTGGGAGGCCTTGGAGATGGAGTGGGATGACAAGAAGACCGGGAAGCACGAGAAGATATGGGGCATGCACACTTACCCACCCCAGACAATTTCAGCCCACCGGATGGAGGCAGACTTCTGGAAGGGAGACATAGAGTGGGCAGTAGAGCTACGTAAATTAGAGGTAGGGATTACCGGGCAGACAGTTCATCGAGAGAAACAGACCATCCTTGACAGGTATGCCACGGTGTTTGGGGAGATATCGCCAGGACAGCCACCGGATTGGGGGTTTGATCATACGATTGAGCTAGAGCAGGGCATACAGGCCGTCATTACCACACCCTATAGGCACTCCAAGGCCTATCAGGACGAGATCGAGCGGGCTATCCGCGAGCTGTTAGCTCTTGGACACATTCGGCCTAGCACCAGTCATTTCGCTTCTTCGGTAGTGTTGGTGAAGAAGAAGGACGACACATTGAGGATGTGCATTGATTACAGGGCCCTGAACAAAAAGACCATGAAGAACAGGTACCCTATTCCTCGGATTGACGAGCTGATGGATGAGTTGAGAGGGGCACAATTCTTCTCAAAGATTGATTTGAGATCCGGGTACCATCAGATTCGCGTGAGGGAACAGGACATTCCCAAGACCGCTTTCAGGTGCCACTATGGCCATTTTGAGTTCTTGGTGATGCCCTTCGGGCTAACCAACGCACCGGCCACCTTCCCTCATGTATGAACCACATCTTCCGCAGTCACCTGAGGAAGTTTGTGTTGGTCTTCTTCGATGACATATTGATATATAGCAGGACATGGGAGGAGCATCTCCAGCATATAGAGGCAGTGTTGCGTATTTTGGAGGAGCAACAGTTTTATGCTAAGCTCTCCAAGTGCGAGTTTGGGTTGACGGAGATGCTGTACTTGGGACACATCATAGGGGTGGATGGAGTGAGGGTCCACGAGGAGAAGATCAGAGCCATCAGGGATTGACCAGAGCCGAGAAATGTGATGGAACTGCGAGGGTTTGTGGGTATCTGCACCTACTACAGGAAGTTCATCAAGAGTTTCTCTCAGCTTGCTGCACCCCTTACAGATTTGATGAAGAAGGGGGCATTTAGTTGGACAGACACAGCGCAACGAGCCTTTGACAGGCTCAAGGAGGTGATGAGTCGCTGTCCAGTGCTAGCATTGCCAGACTTCATGCAGCCATTCGTTCTGGAGTGTGATGCATCAGGAGAGGGGATCGGCGCAGTGTTGATGCAGGCAGGCCATCCTATAGCTTTTGAGAGCCGGAAGCTCCTTCCACGAGCGGTTGTATGCTATATACGACAAGGAGATGTTGGCCATCATGCATGCATTGGCCAAATTCCAGCAGTACTTGGTAGGTAACAAGTTCAGGGTGAGGACTGACCACAAAAGACTCAGGTTTTTCTTAGAGCAGAAACAACTACAGGAGAGGCAGCAGAAGTGCGTCAGCAAGATCCAAGCCTACGACTTTGACATCGAGTATGTCAAAGGGAAGAACAACGTGGTGGCTGATGCACTCTCACGCAGACCAGACACGTCTCTGATGAGTTTGGCCACAGATTGGAGGGCTCGGCTATTGGTGGAGTACTCCAAGGACAGGTTTGCTTGTGAGATTCTGGATGGACAGGTGACAGATGACAGATACAGGGTGATGGATGAGATCATCTACTACAGGGACAGGATCTTCTTATAAAAGGTCTGAGCTCTCAAGGATAACATGGCTACAATGCAGAACCAGCAGAAGCTGTATGCCAACAGGGGTCGGGTGGAGAGACAGTTTGAGGTAGGGGACTTGGTCTACCTACGTTTGTAGCCGTACCAACAGTCGACTCTGAAGCAGAAGGGAGCTGAGAAGCTCAAGCCCCGTTTTTATGGCCTTACAGAGTGATACGCAGAGTTGGGCAGGTTTCTTATGAGTTGGAGCTGCCCCAGGGTCGCAAGATTCATAACATCTTTCACGTATCGTGCCTGAAGAAGGCACTAGGACAGCAGGTGACAGTGACAGGGGAGCTTCCACCTACAGATGATGAGGGGCACTTGGTGCTACAGCCGGTGGCCATTATTGATACCAGGGAGAGGCAGTTGCGGAGCAGGACAGTCTCAGAATTCTTAGTGAGGTGGAAGAATTTGCTGGATGAGGATGCCACTTGGGGGAGTGAGAAGATCTTGCAGCATCCATCACTATAGTTGCTTGGGGTCAAGCAAAATTTTTCCGAGGGAGACTATAATATTCCCAATTAGCGATAGCTAATTTGAAATATTAATTTTGACCAATTTTTCCTTATTATAGTTGGAGCATGAATAAAGTGAGAAAAATATTAATTAACTCACTTAGGATAAAGCACTTTCCTAAAGTCCACATTGAAATTAAGAGAGTGGGGCCTACTGGTCAAGTGGACAGTGCAGGGAAAGGAGGACGCAGTCCATGTGGGCTGCGTGGGGCCTACCTCATGCAGATGAGAGGGACAACGTGGGAGAAGGATCACATGGAGATGGTGGAGCCTAGGGTGAGAGAGGCCCATCGTTATAAAAGGGAGGAGAGCCTCCTCATTTGATCATTCATGTTTATGCATATTGAGCTAGTCATTTCAACTTAGAGCATGCTGGTTGTTTAGCTTGTCTATATTATTGTTCAGTACATTGGGTGTCTCCATTCGAAGATCACACCCTCAGCCCCGGGAGACTTCGAGTGCTTTCTCGGGTGAGGTATTTCCATCAGCATTTTGCATGAGGATCGGTGGTTGCATTCGTGTAGCAGAGCATTTAGGGACTGCACAGTCTTGAGAGGGAGGATGCAATTCATCTTGGGGGAGCTCCGGATTGGTGCCATTTCAGAGGATTCAGGCCAGAGGATTGAGCAAGGGGCTAGCCCTTTCCTATTAGAGACATTTTCCAGAGAGGAAGGCCATATTTTGGAGGATAGCATTCAGCACCAGCGTGGCCCTTGGGAGGATAGTGTAGATCCTCAAGGGAGGCATTTTCGGGGGTCGACCATTTCATAAACGCTCTCTGCGATTTTTTGGGTATTGTGAGTAGAGGCCAATTCCAGAGTATCAGATTTTTCCGAGTAAGGGAGCAGCCCCAAATACTCATTTTGTTCCAGTAGTAGCAGAAACACAGCAATATTCCAGCAGCTTGGACGCAGAGTAGAGAGCAGCCATTTCCATTGATATTCTGAGTATTCCTACACTTGCCTGGTGCAAGTCGAGGTGCCATCATTATGATCACCTCTTGTACTTATTTCTATTTCTTAGTATAATAAAATGGCTTAGCATTCTCTCTATTTCATGTGTATCTACTTCATGATATGTTTCTAGCATTTTATATCTTGTTGTATGATTTGTATTATTATCTATTTCCCCTTCTGGATATTACAAAGGTATCGTAGCTCACAGACTCGGCTTTGCCCTGTGGAGCAAGTTGTCTATGACACCAGGAGAGAAGCCGTATATTTTCTACAGGGGTAGAAAGTACCGTGACCGGGAGCGTAGGTTGCAAATCACCTACGGAGAGGGTGACTACGTTCCAGTAGTGGACGCAGAGCAGGAGGAATCGATGGCAGATGATAGTAATGCGAAGAAGTTTGGGGAAATGCTCCTCAAGTCAGTACAAGATCTGTCGAGGCAGATTGAGGTGATGGGACAGAGATTCACTGCTGTAGAGGATAGACAGCGGGAAACCCCAAGGGGTTTCCAGATTGGTGAGGGATCAGGCACATCCCACCATTTGCAGGAGCCCGATGCCACTCAGCACATGGTATCACATGCACCCACACGTTCCACTATGCCCACTTTTCTGGCTGTGAACACAGGAGCAGGAACCTGGCCACATGGGTGATTACTTTGCTGAGTACCAGGCATACGGGTAGGAGTTCAGGGATGCCCTTTCATTTCGTGATTTTGTCCAGCTCCAGCGGGACAATAGACCCCACGACCATCATAGGGGACACCGGCATTATCACGACGGAGACACTCAACGTACGATGAGCAGGTTCCATTTGCCTATGTTTGATGGCTCATCAAACAGTTCGGCAAAGGCTTGGGTGGAGAAGTTGGACATATACTTCCAGCTCAACCAGATGTCGAAGACGGAGGCCATCAAGGTGGCAGCGCTGCATCTAGATGGCGAGGCCCAGGATTGGTGGTTCCACGGGATGGTTACACTCGGGCATTCGACAGTGACAACATATGTCGAGTTCACCCGGAGGTTGATAGAGAGGTTTGATCGGAGGGATCCAGAGGAGCACTTTGTTGAGTTGACGAGGCTCAAATAGACCGGGAGTCCGGATACATATATCTCAGATTCCCTGAGACTTTCGGTGATGGTGCCAGATCTATCCGCGGCACGGATGATTTACATGTTCATTGATGGGCTAGCAGAGCTGCTTTGGGGATTGGTCAGATCCACTAGACCAACCACACTCCATGACGTAGTTGGCAGGACCCGAGACTTGCAGGATGCCTTACCCAGGACCAGGACGCCTTACCCCCCAGAGACAGGCTTTTCAGCCTAAGGGGAAGGATGTGAGGATTCCGCCTCCTAGGGGGAATCAGGGCAGAGGACAGTTGGATGATGATGCCAGGAGGGAGTTGAAGAAGAAGAGGTTGTGTTTCACCTGTCAGGAGCCGTGGGCACTAGGACACAGATGTGCTGCTGCAAAGCACATTTTATCGAGGTCTTCTCCAAGAGCAGTGGGGAAGAAGATGAGTATGATGACGTGGAGGCAGGGGACAGCCATGCAGCGCAGGATCATTTGCCACCTCCACCACTAGGAGCAGGAGGTGCAGCCTTTGCACCTACCGGAGGGGCCCTTGCAGCATTGCTAGGAGTTCCCAAGTATCTGATGCTGCGTGTCCAAGGTACAGTGCGGGGGCAACGAGTATCAGTACTGGTGGACAGTGGGGCAACCCACAACTTCATCGATGCACAGATGGTATAGTGGAGAGGTATATAGACAGAGAGCTTTGATGGGTTTTTAGTGTTGGTCCCAGGAGATCAGACTATGCAGTGTGCCAGATATGTTCCAGCGGTGGCAGTGACGATGGGCACCTACACAGTGACCGACCACTTTTTCGTGGTTAACATATGGGATACCAATGTGGTATTAGGGGTACAGTGGCTGATCACTCTAGGGAAGGTCACCACAAATTGGGAGGCCTTGGAGATGGAGTGGGATGACAAGAAGACCGGGAAGCACGAGAATATACGGGGCATGCACACTTACCCGCCCTAGACAGTTTCAGCGCGCTGGATGGAGGCAAACTTCCAGAAGGGAGACATAAAGTGGGTAGTAGAGTTGCGTGCATCAGAGGCAGGGACTACTGGGTAGATAGTTCATCCAGAGATACAGACCATCCTTGATAGGTATGCCATGGTGTATGGGGAGATACCACCAGGTCAGCCACTAGATTGGGGATTTGAGCATACGATTGAGCTAGAGTAGGGCATATAGGCCGTCATTACCACACCATACAGGCACCCTAAGGCCTATCGGGACGAGATCGAGCGGGCTATCTGCGAGCTGTTAGCTCTTGGTCACATTCGGCCTAGCATCAGTCCTTTCGCTTCTTCAGTAGTGTTGGTGAAGAAGAAGAACGACACATTGAGGATGTGCATTGATTACAGGGCCCTGAACAAAAAGACCATGAAGAACAGGTACCCTATTCCTCGGATTGACGAGCTGATGGATGAGTTGAGAGGGGCACAATTCTTCTCAAAGATTGATTTGAGATCCGGGTACCATCAGATTCGCGTGAGGGAACAGGACATTCCCAAGACCGCTTTCAGGTGCCACTATGGCCATTTTGAGTTCTTGGTGATGCCCTTCGGGCTAACCAACGCACCGGCCACCTTCCCTCATGTATGAACCACATCTTCCGCAGTCACCTGAGGAAGTTTGTGTTGGTCTTCTTCGATGACATATTGATATATAGCAGGACATGGGAGGAGCATCTCCAGCATATAGAGGCAGTGTTGCGTATTTTGGAGGAGCAACAGTTTTATGCTAAGCTCTCCAAGTGCGAGTTTGGGTTGACGGAGATGCTGTACTTGGGACACATCATAGGGGTGGATGGAGTGAGGGTCCACGAGGAGAAGATCAGAGCCATCAGGGATTGGCCAGAGCCGAGAAATGTGACGAAACTTTGGAGGTTTGTGGGTATCTGCACCTACTACAAGAAGTTCGTCAAGAGTTTCTCTCAGCTTGTTGCACCCCTTACAGATTTGACGAAGAAGGGGGTATTTAGTTGGACAAACACAGCGCAGCGAGCCTTTGACAGGCTCAAGGAGGTGATGAGCAGCTGTCTAGTGCTAGCATTGCCAGACTTCACGCAGCCATTCGTTTTGGAGTGTGATGCATCAGGAGAGGGTATCGGCGCAGTGTTGATGCAGGGAGGCCACCCTATAGCTTTTGAGAGCCGGAAGCTCCTTCCACATGAGCTGTTGTATACTATATACGACAAGGAGATGTTGGCCATCATGCATGCATTGGCCAAATTCTAGCAGTGCCTGGTAGGTAACAGGTTCAGGGTGAGGACTGACCACAACAACCTCAGGTTTTTCTTAGAGCAAAAACAGCTACAGGAGAGGCAGCAGAAGTGGGTCAGCAAGATCCAAGCCTACGACTTTGACATTGAGTATGTCAAAGGGAAGAACAACATGGTGGCTGATGCACTCTCACACAGACCAGCCACGTTGTCTCTGATGATTTTGGATGCAGATTGGAGGGCTCAGCTATTGGTGGAGTACTCCACTTGTGGTGGCCACATATCAGGGATTAATAAATTTGGCATATTGGAATCACCTATTGGGTTGGGTCATTCCTATCCAATTTGGACTGGATACTGCTCCAAATCGACTTGAATGTAAAGCCATGACTTAACCATAGCCCAACATGTTGACTCCCAATCCAAATAGGCAACAACCGTTTCAAATTGCTACACTGAGCAACAAAAATAGATGCCTCATATCTTAAGCTTCTTGTTTAGCCATTTGTTCAGAAGCACAAAATGAAGCCCCATTTCCATAGCCTTACTTGGTAACTCAACCCACTTGAAAGTGAAATTGCTTGTAATTGTATGTTTAGTGGATCGTAATGCTTCTACTGAAGGAGAAGGATCAAAGCCCATATAAAGTGCCTGCCTTCTAAGCCAAGCCAAGCCAACATAACGACAAAGCTCACATGCCTCTCTTACCCCTCCGATATGATAAGAACCCAAACATCTTGCAATAAGGCTTGTTATTGTTTCTGGTCTTCTAGATGAAGTCTAGTTTGTTCACATGTCAGAGCATCAACGTCCAGGTGACAAACAAGCGTGGAATTGCTAACCCTTTTCTTTCCTCAATAGTATTTATGTTCTGTTTGACACCAAAACCTTTCCTGTGTAGGCAATAACCAGATACCATCCTTTTTCCTGCTTGTCTTAATCAATAGGTTTCGATGCAAGACTTGAAAGAAATTGGAGAATCTGAAGACACAATTGAGCAGTGACATCTGTAATAACAAAAGAAAATGCCACCTATTGTGAGGTTGATGGTGACATAAGGATATATGTAATCAACACCTTGTCCAAACAAATACCAGAGAAGTGACCATGTTGCAGATTCAGAAAAGCACATTGGAGCAGTTTGAGCATCAAACGATCTTCAAGAACTATATGCCTGCCAGTATCCTCCTTTCTAACAAGCTCTAAGACCCAAGTCTTTTCAAAATGCAACTTGAAAGAAACTCTTAGAAAGGGTATTAGGTCTTGACATTAGGAAGGTTCCATTTTAGGAGGTATTAGATTATTTAGGATTAGGTAGGTTAGGTATGAGGTACTATGAGATACATAGTCAGTTCCACAACCTGTTCAAAGAGTCTCAGGACAGATATGGATGTTGGAAAGAAGGCTGCTAATGACCAAATCAATCTATCCATCAGATTGGCATTAATGGAAAGGAAGGAAAGCCTAGAGAACTTAGTTAGGCAAGCCCAAGATAGGATTTTCCTTCATTAGCTGGACCGAGATTAGTTGCTAGACCATCCTTTCCTGTCAGAAAATATATTGGCTAATTGGAAGGAAGGAAACTATTAAGGTTTCAAGGAAGCGAGCTCTAAAGGAATGGATCTATGTATCGCCTAAGGTACTGCCCTGCCTCAATATAGATCTTGGTTGTATAAGTGCCCTACAAACCATCAGTTTGCTACGTTGCTAGCAGGAGCAAAGCCGCATCTCTGCATTCACCATCATATTCTTATATCCCATCTTCTTTTTTGCTTTAGCTTCTGGGCATCCTTCAGATTCATGAAAGGAGAGGTAGCACAACTCATGGTGTTGGTCCTGCTTATTGAGCAACTGGTAAATGAACTAGTGAAACCCTGGCCTTGCGAGTGCTTAATTGACTGTTGAACTTAGCAAACGACTGGTAAATTAGAAAATGATAACCTGGTGTATGGGGATGGGAAATGAAATACTAAAAGGTGGTGTATCCCATCCAACGATCCATCCCATCCTTCCTCCCCCTCTCCCTTTTTTTATCCCTATCGCTTCAATCTTCACAACTATATTACCATTTCAAGGGGCCTTTGTTCTCTATCTCTATAAGCCTAACTTTATGATCTAACGGAAATGCTTTTGGTTAACGACAAAGTATCCCTAAGCTTCTCTTCTTAGCGACCCATCTGGGGGGATTTTACTCTACGCTTTCTAACTTCCCTTATCTGTACAACGTTTTACCCAGTTATCTATGCTTCTATCTTTTACCCTATCTTTAGGGCGATAGGACTCATGATTTAGCCACCATTTCTTCAGCTATAGACCCAGTACTCTCTTCTACCAGTATTAGGGTTCAAATTTGTGGCTTTAGGTATTCTACCATAGGCAATCTTCTATGCTATTAGTATTAGGGTTCAAACAAAGTGATCTTCTCTATGGGTTTATCTCTAACTCTCCCAAAGTCGACACTTCCCTACCACCCAATCTATAATTCATGGGGCTGAAGTGACTATAGAACGTCCGCAAATGCCCTCACCAACCATGCATTGATTGAGCCATTGAGCGATTTATTCAGCCAACCAGACTGAATGTGATTGAGAATGAATGCTAACTTGAATCAATTGATTGAGCCATTGAGAGATTTATTCAACCAACTAGAGTGAATGCGACTGAGAATGAATGCTAGCCTAAATCAATTGATTGAACCATTGAGCGATTCAACATGCCAGCCATATGAGATGAATGGATTGATGAAGCCATTGAGTCAGTCAACCCAGCTAGATGAGATTGATTTATCAATTGGGAGAGAATTCGATTGAGGGATTGAGTGAGCGATTGATTGAGGGAAGGATACCCTTGTTCTAACTTGCTCTATCGATCGACCAACCCTAAACCTCCTCCTTATGTCGGCCTTCTCCAACATCAATATTGGTATGAAAACAATGTTGTCCAACCTAAGACCGTCCTTCCTTTGGTCTTACTCTCTACACACACTGAACCGCACTTTACACACACTTAACTCACTTAGGGACAATACATTTCAATCTCCCTGGCCTGGAATGAGGCGAACCAAAGACCTTCTTCTACAAGGGAAAGGGAAAGGGTTTCACTTGTTTTAGTCATGCATGCCATTGACTCAAGGAACGAGATGAGATGAGCCACATACTTTCCTTTTATTGTTACAAAGGCAGGAAAGATCCTTCTTCATCGATCCTTGCACCATGGACAAGGAAAGTCTACTTTTACATCTCTTACACCTCTATGGACAAAACCAATCACAATCATTCATTAAGGCCATATATAACCTGCCTACCTACTTTCCACTCCCCGGCAAGTTGCATGAGCTAGCTTGCCTACTTATATATAAGGAACTAGTATCATAAGAGGTAGTCCTCCTTTGTGGTATGACATTACCACACTCATGATTGGACGTGATTCTACCCTTTTATTTCTAAATAGCTCCCTTGCGCCGATCCTTCAGTATATCCAAGTGGGTCTGGGTTAGGTGGTAAAAAAGATTCATTAACAAAGAACACCCTCCATCTCCTTATAGCGAAGTCTCAATCTCACGTTTTTTCTCCCCCCATCCCCTTAGCTACTATCACCCACTAATAAGTCAACCCAGGATGCCCTTACTTTACGGAGTGTTTCACGTCATCATTTCAGTAACTAGGGAAAGAATAGAGAGAGCCCCAACACTCCATACTCCATATAAGTACTTGACATAATTGTAGTTTGCTATCACATTAAATAATGTCAATATCTCCTTAGAATTCCCCTAAAGGGCCGAGTCTACTCCCATTAGCTAAGGAAAGAAGATCAGTAAGGTGCTTATCTGCTTATCATTTTCACCACCTGAAACTGCAAGCTCAGGCTCTCCCGCTAAGGAAAGAAGATCACTAAGGTGCTTATCTGCTTATCATTTTCACCACCTGAAACTGCAAGCTCATGCACTCCCGCTAAGGAAAGAAGAGAGATAAGGCCCTTCATTTAGTTATCTCCTATTGTTTTTAACCACCCACCGAAGGGCGGGGCAGCTCAGGAGAGAAGATAAAGAAGGAAGTTGACAACGTTATGCTCATCTCTATTCAATTCACCCATTTGGTAAATAATTTGTTACAGTAAGGCATTGCGCTGCCATTGGGTGGCCTTAAAGCTTGCTACTTCGATGGAGGTGTATTCCTTTCCAGCTGCCAGTCGGGGACGCATTGAAAGTCAGGGAAGACTTTGAGAATTGGCAGGGCCAAGTAAATAAGTAGACTTCGTAAAAGACAATCATTAATACTTCTAGGCGGCCCCACAGGGACAAACCCATTAGAAGGAAAGCCCAGTAAAGCTACCTTATATAAGATGCAAGGATAACCTACCTGGCCTTAAACAGGCAGGAAGGAGGTATTCTAAGGCGGATTCACGGGAAGGGACCCTACCTAACCTCTCCTTACCTGGGACATTATCAAGTAAATAAGAGCCTATTAGGTAAGGTTGGGAATAGATCCTTAGCCCGTACTACATTCATACTTATATAGGTGTTTCTGGTTCCCGTCCCACCTACCATAGAAGTAATAGGCTCCGATTCAAGTGATCTCACCTACCTGACCTACAAGTAAGTACCCACCTTAAATACTTATGATTCAGTGGTAGTATTTTTACTTATTTTATTTGGTAAAGACATGGCATTACCTAGGAAACATGAGGGACATGGTTTAGAGTAAAGACATGGCCAAGGCCAAGAAAATATATTGTAATATATGTAAAGAAGGGTTGTAGCTCATTCTTTTGCTTCGACATGTTGATTTTTGTGTAGCTTGGGAGGTACTCCAAGCCCTGGTGATCGAGGGTTGGAGGTCAAAGCACCACAAATGGGCTTCTGGGCTTGAGTTCCAAACTTGGGGGTTTTGCACCCATCATGATTTGGCCAAAACCATGATGAAGGTACGACATGTGATGGATGAGGATGATAGTGCTCAGCGATACGATTCCAATGCGACGAGAATGATCCGATTTTGAGTTGTCGTTGAGGAGTTATGAATTTTTGAAGTTATATGTTGGGGTTTTGGCTTATGTTTAAGGTTGGCCTAAGGTATTTTAGGCATGTGACAGCTGGAAAACCCCTAGGATAACATCTGAAGAAGCCCCTCCTTAGGTTATAAAATGAGGGTGATATGTTATGTGTTAAGCATCCAAGAGTGAGAAATACATACCAAGAGAGATTTGAAATTTTCATGGAGCCTTAACCACATCAAGGGAGAAACAAGACAACATGAGGAGGCCAAGGTACAACGTGGGGTAAGAATATTTGTTGTAGGTGACAACGAAGTGATTTAGGGTTGTTTTGGGTGCGGTGTGCTAGGTAGAGAATACCGGAGACAAGAGGAGTGTGGTACTGTTGTTTGAAGACAATTGTGGGACTGTTTGAGAAGGACCCAAGCATCAACGCACTACTGGGCTAGGCCGCAGGCCATAGCCAGTAGTTGGAGGCCCTTAAGGGCTGCGTCTAGGGTGGACAACAAGCATGCAAGGCAGTGTATGCATGGAGGGATCCTTCTAGGGTGGACTGCAACCTTTAGAGGCTAGTTTTGTTGATTTGCATTGAGGGTAAGGGCTGTAGCTGATGCCCTAACCAATGGTGCAAAATTGCTGCAGTGCAGCGTGGTGAAACAATAGTGCTTGGAGATGTGTATTGGGTCATGGTAGTGACCAGAATTAGGATCAGTTAAAGGCAGGTTGTGGAGGTTAAGGAGGAGGGGTAGATTTGGTGTTTAGATGCCCTACACTAGTGACAGATTCCACATTGATTGAGTAGCAGACTTGAAATAGAATGTTGTTGTACATTGGGTCAAATTGTTGTTTACTACTTGGGTCAGTATGATGGGAAGATTGTAGGAGGCCTTAGGAGTTGGTTGGAGGAGCCAGCGTGGATTGGTGGGAGGCCTATCAGGTAGCCAAGGTGACAACAGGCACATTAGATTGAGAGGTAAGAGGTGTTGCAGATGGACCCATATATGATGAATTGATGGTGTCCTAGGCGAGGACACATTGAGGTGCCCAGATTTGTGCAATAGCTCCTCTATTGTAGGGAAAAGGGCAGATTGGTGAAGTCTGTGGGCAGCCATTTGTAAGGGTCTCCTAGGTGTGGGGATGCCCTAACTAGGAACAAATGCTATAGCGTGGACTTGGTTTCTTGAGGATTTTTGGAGGGCAGCATGAGAGAACACCAAGTATGGACGAGATTGGGCACTTATGGTCTGTTGGAGGACAGCGTGATAGTGTCCATGTTGGAGCCGAAGTGCAGCACCTTGATGGACAAAGGTGACTGCTAGCGTGGCAGTTGTTGGAGCTCAAGGGTCTAATCAACCAGGAGCAGGATTGGAGACTTGTGCGTGGAGAAGGACTCTTACAACATATGATGGGCAGTCCTCCTAGCCCATGTTCATTATGGGAGATGGATATCTTGCAATGATAGGTGGCATCCCTCCATGCCCTATGTTGGTCTTCATCGTCGCAACACAGGAAGACCATAGTGGGTTGAAGTTCTTGAGTAGCTAAGAACTAGCAGTGCGCAGACTGAGAGTTGTTCACAAGTGGAGCTGTGAACAACTCGACAGGAGTCTCAATGTGTTGTGCCCTTGATGGACGAAGGGACAACTAGAGAGCAGATTGGATAGCCGAGATTCAGTGGCCAGATGGACTTGGAGCATTGATAGAGGCAGGAGTTGCAGATTGGGAGCCGAAGGACTGGGAAGGTATAGGATACGATTGAGAGGGGATGTATCATGTTAGAGCATGCTACAACCAGATGGTCAGAGTATCTTGTCTTGTACTAGTGGATGCATGAGGGCCATTATCCTTAGTACGAGAGCCCTAGATTGTTGTATTATATGTTGTTAATATAACGAAGTTCGGTTGAAAATTTTAAAAAGTTGTGTATATTTGTGCATATGATTTATTGCTTTATATTTCCGCTGTGTAAAGTAGTTTAGTGGTTGAGACTCCGGGTTTGGTGGTGTTAGAGATTTAAGACTCTAACCTAGAGCCAAGGTCGTGGAAAATCAACATCGTATTAGAGTGTATCTGAGCTACTTTGGAGGATAGTGAATTAGAGTGTGCACAACAAAGCTACTCAGAGGGAGTTGTCGATGTCTTGATGATGGAGCGGAAGGTGAAACTGAAGAAATGGAGATATGGTCTTGACAGGTTACATGGCGAGATGAGCTGGGAGTTCTAGTGGATTGGTGGTGAACCTGGTGATCAACAGTTTGTTGTAGGGCAAATTGTTGATCGTGGACTTCCGTTGATGTGCCATGGATGGTTGGGATAACTCGAGAGTTTCTTTGGCTTGGATGAGATCAGGTTGATCGAGTTGGCTCATGTGAGGGACTGGATATTGGCAGGCTAGAGCCTTCATCAGATCGTGGTGTTGCATATCCGAGATTGGTGGAATTTTCACAAGTGGTATTTGATGTAGGAGGACGAGTGCTTGCAAGACTGAGCCAGTGGAGATTGTGTAGGCTCAGAGGGAGCAACCCTATGGAGGTTTGGGATCTTCAAGTTCGGATGTGTCGAGGCAGAGGCACTACCGAGATTGCCAGATTCATCTACATGGGATGATGCAATGATGGATGCCAGCTGGGCTAGTGTCGTCACCGAAGATGATGACTGCTTCCTAGTTTTGGAAGTATCTCCCTCGCTAAGAGGGAGTATTGATTATTGTGTAGCTTGGGAGGTACTCCAAGCCCTGGTGATCAAGGGTTGGAGGTCAAAGTGCCAGAAATGGGCTTGTGGGCATGAGATCCAAGCTTGGGTTTTGCACCCATCGTGATTTGGGCCAAAACCATGATGAAGGTATGAAATGTGATGGATGAGGATAATAGTGCTCGGCGATATGATTCCAACGCAATGAGAATGATCTGATTTCGATTTGTCATTGAGAGTTATGAATTTTTGAAGTTATATGTTGGGGTTGTGGCTTATGTGTAAGGTTAGCCTAAGGTATTTTAGGCATGTGATAGTTAGACAACCCCTAGGATAACATTGGAAGAAGCACCTCCTTAGGTCAAGCAATGTTGTTTCACCATCCCGCACTGCTGTAATGATGCACCACTGGTTTGGGCATCACCTACAACCCTTAACCCTCCATGCAAATCAACAAAGGAGGAGGGGAAGATTTTGTGATTAGATGCCCTACACGAGTGATAGATTCCACAATGATTGAGTAATAGAAGGTTGTTGTACATTCGATCAAAGTGTTGACTATTGCTTGGGTCAGTATGATGAGCAGATTGTAGGAGGCCTTAGGAGTTGGTTGGAGGAGCCCACATGGATTGGTGGGAGGCCTACCAAGCAGCCAAGGTGACAACAGGCACATTAGATCGAGAGGCAAGTAGACAAAAACAAGATGTGTTGCAGATGGGACCCATATATGATGGATTGATGGTGTCCTAGGCGAGTACACATTGAGGTGCCCAGATTTGTGCAATAGCTCCTCTATTACAGGGCAAAGGGCGTATTGGTGAAGTCTGTGGGAAGCCATGTGTAAGGGTCTCCCAGTTGTGGGGATGCGCTAACTAGGAGCAGATACTACAACGTGGACTTGGTCTCTCGAGAACTGTTGGAGGGTAGCGTGAGAGAAGACCAAGTGTGGACGATATTGGGCACTTATGGTTTGCTGGAGGACAATGTGATAGTGTCCATGTTGGAGCTGAAGTGCAGCACCTTGGTGGACAAAGGTGACTGCTAGCTTGGTAGTTGTTGGAGCTCAAGGGTCTGATCAACCAGGAGTAGGATTGTGGTGCCCGAGACTTGTATGTGGAGGAATTATACAACAGATGATGGGCAGTCCTCCTAGCCCGTGTTCATTGTGGGAGATGGACATCTTGCAGCGATAGGTGGCAGCCCTTCGTGCCCTACGTTGATCTTCATCGTCACAGCGTAGGAAGACCATAGTGGGCTGAAGTCCTTGAGTAGCTGAGGAGCAGCAGTGGGCAGATTGAGAGTTGTTCACAAGTGGAGTTGTGAAAAACTCGACAGGAGTCTCGATGTATTTTTCCCTTGATGGACGAAGGGACAACTAGAGAGCAGATTGGATAGCCGAGATTCAATGCCCAGATGGACTTGGAGAATTGATAGAGGCATGAGCTGCAGATTGGGAGCCGAAGGACTGGGCAAGTACAAGATAAGACTGAGAGGAGCTGTTAGAGCATGCCACAGCCAGATGTTCAGAGTATCTTGTCTTGTACTAGTGGATGTATGAGGGCCATTATGCCTGGTACTAGAGCCCTAGACTGTTGTATTATATGTTGTTAATATAACGAAGTTGGGTTGAAAATTTTAAGAAGTTGTGTATATTTGTGCATATATGATTTACTGCTTTATATTTCCGTCTTGTAAAGTAGTTTAGTAGTTGAGACTCTTGGTCTGGTAGCATCAGATATTTAAGACTCTAACCCAAACCCAATGTTGTGGAAAATCAACACTACCAATAGGATCTACAGATAGTGGTAAAGCAGGTTGCAGTGAAGGTAAGATTCCTCACCTAACGCTAGTCAAGAAGGTTGTAGCTATTAAGTCATGTAAAGGTTATCTCTGATCTAAGACTCTCATATCTACCTAGATGAGTGAAAGTTGTAGCTATTAGGTCAGGGTTTCTATATTATATATATAGCCTACCTCCCTTCCCTAACTACCATGCCTATCAAGCTCCCTTCCCTCGTGATTCCCCCTTTGGTGGGGGGGTTGATGCCGGGGTTAGAAGGATAGGTTGTAAGTGAGTAAGCCCTTCAGGGTTGGTAATAAACCACTATCATATAAGAATCTCACTGAATACGGCACTAATAGGCTTTCAAATAGGAAAGTCTAGCACGCCTACCTTAACCAAGCTCTTTCAGATACTCCCAAACATGATGTATTGTAAGTAAGAAAGTAGCAGCTATACGGTTGAAAGATTGGGGCCTGACTTCTCTCCCATTAAGCTTTTAGTATTGCTCTCAACGCATCACTAAAAAATTGTATAGGGATCTCATGACACATAAATCTACTAGGGACGTGACCTTTATTCTAACAAATACGTACAGTGGTACTTATCGTCCAAACCAATAGGTTGCTCGTCAAGGATCTTCAACAATGTATTTTCCCATTCGTCAGAACTAGATCCCCTTGGTAGTGAGTTAAGCTAATCCAAAAACCCTTATATAACCCACCCCACGAACTTAGGAAAGTCACTATAGATATATATCGTTATATATGTAATTATGCATTCATTCATTATATATGTAATGACGGTATTGAATCCAGTAATTCATTATATATGTAATCATGAGCATATAGAAATGACTACTTAAGTCCTTTATATATGTAATTACGCTTTAGAAAACAATTAGAATTCATGACCAGCAATAGCCTTTCACGTTATTATTGATTTCTTTTATTCTTTCTCTAGTTACTAACACAACTCATACCACCTTACATCTATCCAACGCCCTCTATGATCCTTCATCCACCCATTTCTCTCATACGTTGGACATCTCAAGCTGAACCTCCACCAGCTCTGTCTTCAACAACTCTCCTTTCTATATGCACAATTCTATCTTCCTGGGAGCCGACTTCGCTCTATGCAAAACCGCCTCTCTAACGCACATAGCTATGTTGTTTTATAAGTCCAGAGTCTTTCAGGGATAACGATACTATGACTTATGTGCAACTCACTCAGCCAACTATGGTCACCCACTCAACTCTCTTTTGCAAACTACAGGAGAAAACCATACATTATACGACCAACCCGTAGCTCTATTACCATCATCTCTCACATGTCTTGCAACCTTCATCAACCACTCAACTCTCATGGCGGGTTTCAACTAAGAAAAAACGTTGATCACAAGGTTTTTAGTCTCCACAGGAGTAGTAGCAATGGTCCAGCGCAGACACCATATTTGTAGCATTTGCGGTGAAAACCCCCGCCATACACTCAGCACTTTGGACATGCCTTACAACATTCTTTACCTTCCCTGTTGCCATTCCTAAACCAGGAGGCATATTTTTGCTACAAAACATCCTGTATGTTCCTGCTACAACATATTACATATAAGAGTTGCCCAACAAGAGGTTATCAAGACATAGCAGTCCACTTATTTCCATAATTCGTGCTTGTTCTCTGTGTCAACCATCGAACAAGAGGACGGGTAGGAACTCGCGACCCACAACAACCATAAATGGCCTCGCTGACACCGATTCCTGTACTCATATTTCTTTGCAAGGTTCTAGATAGCTAGATTGGGAAAGAAGGATAGTGTTCTTGGCTTGCAACACATTTTTCCCAAATTCTCCAGAAGTCAATATTGATCTGATCCTGAGTTAGCTTGTATATGGTCAGTCCTCGGATTGTGAGTTCCTCGGCTTTAACAATTACCTCATTCCTATATCGGTCAATCTTCCTTTGTTCATCAAAATATTAGGGTTGGTTCACCGACGAAGGGATGGGAAAGAGATCAGCTCATGGGCTGTGAACCATGCATATTAACTTGCATTGATTAGACCGAGGAGAGAAAAGCCACTCGATCAACCAAAGAGAGATCGAGGAGCGTCCATCATATGGCGGTATGTTTAATAACGGATCATTATGTGGGAGAGAATTCTTTGTACTCAGCTATCCAGCCATCTCAGCGATCCACTCCATCCAACAAGCAAGCAATCCCATCTGCCCAAGCCATACCAAACATCCCAAGACATCCATCCTAGCCATCGAACGAACCAAGGCTAGCAAACCATACTCTTTTGGCCCTCTACAGTTGGTCAATTCAAGCAAGTAATGAAATAACCGAAGCAACCTTATCGACCTACATAGAACGATTGATTAAACGAACCTGGGTTATAGAAAGGGATGATTTACCTTGTCAACTGTGACTCGTGCTAGTTGAGTTTATCTATACCTCATGTTGCTCATGGGCTGGATCCCCGTTAGCTAGTTGCCGGCTGATAGGCATCCTGACCTTGTTCTTGCTAGTTATTGGGCTTATAATATGATAATAACCAAACCTGGCCAAAGCTTAACCCCGTCTACCAATTGTCGGTTAACCTTATGCTCTTGAACCAGATATAACTAACTGAACCTTATCCATTCGAACCTAAACCTCGTAGACCTCGTGCTGATACTTTATGGGAATGATACTTTCACTTGGGCTATTTGTATGCTATAGCTTGCCTTCCTCACCCTTATGGCTCCACTTAGACAAGCCTCTCGAACCCTTATTGGGCTATGTAAGGCTAGGACTAGGGTTTCATCAATCTCCCCTCAATGACCTTTGCTGAATAAAAGCATGCAAATCATTCTATTTATAGTATGTAACCCGACCTCGTGCCACTATTGGGTCCTACCTAGCTGGTCGTGTGGCTTATAAGAAGGACCAAACCTCGTAATAGTCGAGTTCTTGGCACAATTCCTCTACGCTAGCTGGGCTGGGAAACCTACTAACTTACTGTGGATAATACTTGAACTGCAAATAATGCAAATGTGACTCTCACTGGGAAATAACTGTACGATATGCTATAGATCACCTGCCCTCACCTATACTCTCTCGAAATAGCTAGTTTCTTTGTTCCCCTCAAAAAGCTAGATAAGGGATAACTTGACCTAGCTAGAAGGCAAGGTCTTGGCCCTTGATTTATTCCCCTCAATGAAAAGAGGGCTTATCACTTCCCTCTTCTCTAACAGATATGATCCTAGTTTATCTCACTATGTGAAATGAAGAGTTGGCCTTCAACAATGCTGCTATTATATATGTAATTACGATTGGCTTTTCTTATCTCTCTATTTACTTTATTATACGTAATTACGTATATAATAAGGGTTCATAGGTTTCCCGTTATATCTTTCCATCTTTCTTTTTTCGGTATTTCCAAATGTGCCTTAATTTCTTTCTATGTTCCTCTCCCTTATGGTTTTTGGGGGACCTGCTTGCGAGGTTCGGGAGGTTCCATGTCATCGTGGCACATAAATGGATTTTTTTCTTACTAAAAAAGGCCATTTTTTTGAGAATTTAGTAGGGAAGTGTTTAATTCAATTATCTTACTTGATAATTGTTTGTGTTATACTTATTATGCTTCTTTGCTTAGATCTTATCTTTGATAGCTTATTATGTCTTTCATCAAGTCAATTATCAAAACACAAGAAACACAAAGTTTAGGCTCTTCAAGCCAGGGCCAAAACCTCTCCATCTTGGAGAGGAAAACCCGATGATAATTATTCTCATAGATCTTCAATTGACAAGTACCATTACCATGACCTGGACCCTTGACTTTAGTATGCCTCCATGACCTTGTCACTACTTCACTAGGCTTCTTATGCTGATCTTCTTTTCTGGATTGCTTTGCACCAGGACTAGGAGAGCTCAGTTCCTAGTGATCTCCCTTTTTGCTCTTTCTTGAATTGTCCTCGGCTTCCTAGAGATCCAATGTCAAGGACTCTTTCTTGCTGTAGAAACCTTTCTTCTCACAGTGTATATCTTCGGTCTGTTCCTGAATTATCTTGTTCTCCTTAGCCTCCAATAGTCTTCTTTTCTTCCGTCCCAAGAGTCTCCTTCTTTCGGTCTCCTTCCAACTCCCTTCTATCCTTATTGATAGCCCTAAATCGAACTATAATAAACTTGAAACAGCTTTCGACCTCCACTATAATCACAGAGATAAGAGTGCAGATCTAGTCCGAATATGAGAGACCCTTATACATTGATATATAGTCTTTTAATTTTTTGTGTTAAACCTTAACTTCTTCGTTGTATATCTCTTGAACTTCCGCACTGTGATCTACATCTATTATTGCAGAGGTGTTTGAGTTGCTTTATTGTATATGAGGCCACAGTCTTGGCTATTTATAGGGACTGTCTCCCATCCTTTAGGGCAACATGATCTCTTGCTATGAAGCCGACTTGACGAGGAGCATTTCATAACCATAATCTGTGCTGAATTCAAGGAGCATATAAACAAGGTCTTGTAGCATACAAATTACATCAATATTTGTCCTTCACAAGTGTAACACCACTTCATATTCATGCATCTAAATTATACATTTATGACAAGATGAAAAACCCCTAAAGACATCAAGAAGAAGTCTTTGACCTATAATAAAAAATCCTTTCTCATGAAACCCATGATGCAAGTATTACAAAATATATTTTATTATTTTTGTCTTCTTCATTACATAAATTCATAATTACAAGTCATTATGAAGACTGAACCTAGTTACATTTTTCAACACATTTAAGTAGCCATTGGTTCAAGCTGCATAAGTAAGCTTCTCTAAACCGGTCATAATGCCACTACAAGGAAGAGATCTAATAAGAGCTTAACATAACCTAAATAGGGGTTTACTTATTATTATTATTCTGAACTACTAAAGAGATAGCGATGCTTAGTTCACTAAGGCCAAGGCTTATGCAATTAGTTGGACTGAAGAAAACTACAAGTTGAGATAAAGCTAGTTGAACTGGACTAAAGAGAGATAAATACTCTAGACTCAAAATATCTGGAGTGCAAAAAAAGATAGAAATATTTTTAAATCTCTACATCTCGCAATCGATATACAAGAGCAGAAGTAGAAGTGTGATAGAAGCTGAGTGAAACAGATAATCGATTGAAAAGATCAATGTTGAAGCTGAAGCTGAGATTGAAACAAAGGTTAATAGTGGATAATAAGTAACTACATATTCAATAGGATAAGTAGATTACATAGAGTAAGTAGTGTAAGTATAGACATCTATAGAAATCCATACATCTCTATACAATAAGATATCTATCTCTATCCCATTCTCTATGCCGACTCTATACCACCAATAGAAATAGATATATAAAGAGATACAGAGATATACAACTGCCACCAATGATTCAACTTAAGTGTGTGTCTACCTCACCTTTGTAGGTCTTGATCTCGACCTTCACTTTCACTTTCAACGAATGCTGATAAGATTGGTTACTGGAGTTCCATTTTTAAAGTTTTGGTTCTTCCTTCTCTTTCCTTGACTCCTTATGAGATTTTGGTTTATTATGAGATTCTGGATTCTTCAAAAAGCGGATTATATTTCTCTAAAGAGCAGCCATGACTAAAGCATACTCCTGGAAATATTGGCTTCCAAAGATTCTAACCACGTAAATTTGATTTTTCCTTCATCGATGGATCCTTCTCGGTGTTTGTTTTCCATTTTTCAGATTGTGACTACTTAACCTTTATTGTGCCGATCTCCGGATCCACGAATATCTCCTGCAGATTTCAATTTTCTGAGCCGGGTAAGAAGCATATATTGCGCTCAAACCACCAAACTCCCAAATAAACCCACTCTGATACCGATATGATATGATAGATGTTACCCATCACTAGCCGAGAGGAGAAGTATCCCATCAATGGAGACCCGTTCAACCGGACACTGTTAAATCCATATCTGAGAGGGAGAATTAGTTCCATACCCCTACATGAAACTTATATCTACAGAAAAATGAGTCCTACCTGGGTTGCATGCGATGATAATTCTTACTTACGTCAATTCACAATTCGAGGATCATACACAAATGATAGTGGAGAAAAGAAGCATTCCATATCAACCTAGAACTTAAAGCCGAGTCCACGTACCCAGTCTGCGTCCCCTTACTGGAATATGAGAAAGAACGAGTCTGTCAAGTATGCATAAGGCAAATCAATATGTCCTGTCCGCATAAGGCACCCACCAAGGAAAGTAAATCCGCACAGTGCACATAAGGGACCTGCCAACCAAGTCCCCCCTTATCGACAAACAATAGAAGAGATGTCCCCCCATATGCTTGAAAGTGCGCTTAGCTTAGCACTTGGAACAAAGGAAATGGATAGCTTGCTTTTAGGCTAGCTCAGATTGCAGGATTTCATTTCATTCAAAATTTATGGAGATTGCCTCCATAGTATTGTTTCCTTTCCTCGGGTGAAAAGGGAGAACCCAATACGAAAGAAGATCGAAACTATACCTTCAAGTCCAACAACAACATACCTTACAGAGCAACAAGCCGGAAAACAACAAAAGGAGATGAAGCATACAATCCAGTATTCTAAGTAGATCCAGTGAAACAAATTGTATATTTAAATACCCCTTGTTTCTTTTTTGTTCGTATGAATCTTAAACTCCTCTCTAGGTATGCTATAAAGACATTTGGTTAGGGTGAACTCAAAACCGCTAGTCGATCTTCCTTGCTACCGAGACCTTAAAAAATACTCAAGGGGCCCCAAGAAAATAGAGCAAGCTCAATGAGGTAGATTATAGTCAAAGGGGGGGCTTACATGTTTTCATTCTCTAATTTTCCACTTTCACGAGGTCAAGGTGGCTAGTGCAGCAACGGTAGGTAGGTATAGGCGAAGGCTAGGTTGGTAGAGGGGGTGAGGTAGGGAACTTAGAAGAGGCTTAGGTGGGGTATCCTAAGCCTTTCCAGGTCTATATCTGACTTTCCAGTTACCTCTCTTTTTAGTTACCTATGGGGTTCCCCCCCCCTCCTGTGCTACACCTTCTCGGGGCAAGGTAATCCCGACTAGCCAAGCAAGTAGGATAGGCATAGGCAATAGAGAGAATGCCTTTCCTGTAGGATAGGCAATAGATAGGCAAGCAATAGTCTTCTTCTGGGGCCTTGTAGGCAAGATAGGCATAAGATTGCCTAGCTAAGCAAGATGGGTAGGCAAGCAAGAGTACTTAATTATGGCTGCTCTATCTGCCATCATTATGGCATCACCGTAGTTGAATGATGCCACCTAGATAGTGATTGATTTCTTGATTGCCAATCCAACCAAGATCTGATCGATTGAAAACTGATAATGCTGAGATATAGAACCTATTGAGTATCCCTATGTGAAACACCTCACAAAACTTCCCTGGGCACCCTGAGTTAGGCACTTTACCTTAAGCCAGTTCCTACCTGCTTCCCGACTCTCATATAGATCTGCTTAGATATCTTATCTCTAGCCCTCCTGAAATATGATTTATGCCTTCGAGCAAGCAACCTTGTGAACTAACCCCTTCAACCTCTGATGAATCTCTTCGAAATGAGAGAGATCAACTGATTGATACCACCCCGAGATAGATCTCTTGCCCAGATATATTGACTTTAAATATTCGGTCTTTATATCTGGCCGGATCTCTTGACCTATGAATTGGAAACAAGATAATTGAAGGTCGAAAAAGCAGGCTTATGGCTTGCTTCAACTTAGATCTGCGTGCCCTCTACCTATCCACCGATATGGATAGACCTCCATCCTCGACCTCAAACAATATCCCCTCTATCTACTCGACCCTAGACCCCCTAAATCGACCTCGACGACACCATACCTCTCTCCCTCTCCCTTGATTTCAAAATCGACCCTCAACGGAGGAAGAAACATAGATAGTCCTTGAACCTAGACTCTTGACCTCGATCTCTAGGAAAACCATAGCCCTTGAACTGTTCATTGAACTCAACCTAAAAACATAACCCTCTACTCGATCCTCTAGAGACACCCGGTGTGCTGAACAACACTTGCAGACTTCGCTCCACAGCAAAATCATGCTCAATGTCATAAAACAGAAATCATAGATGCATAATAGAATGAGAGAATGAGGAGCCTCTTCCCCTTTTTGTGCTTTGAGAGCCTTGCTCTCACCCGAGCCCCACCAAACTACGTTGCCCCTCTTGGCCCACATTGTCCCTCTCTCATTGCACTTGCATGGGCCCACGCTGCCCACGCAGCCTCTTCCCTCATGCTGCCACTTCACCCTCCTGGGCCCCACACTATCAAGTAAATATATGCTCAAGTGGCTTTAGGGAATGATTATTTCCTAAGTGTAGGCTGTGTGTCTCATCACTCACTTATTAACTGACTTAACTTTAGAAAAGCAAAACTGGCCAAAATTAATATTACCAATTAGCTGCTGCTAATTGGGAATATTACAGAAGGAAAAGCGCAGCGTGTCCCTGAGAAAAGCGCAGTGTGAGATTGCATACCACTTTTGGAGGCCTTCCTGAACTCCAAATTGAGACCATGATAGCTCGTTGGAAATATCTCTCTGTCTTCTACACAATGGACCCCTCAAACACTGAAAATGATTAAGTATAACCCCTCAAAAATCAAGTCTCCCAAGAATAGTAAAAAAAACGCAGCATGGCTGAGGAAAGGCGCGTCGTGAGATTGCAGACCACTTTTGGAGGCATTTTTGAACTCAAAATTAAGCTCATGATAGCTCATTGGAAAGATATTTCTGTCTAGTTATCATTTGACTCATCAAAGAGGTCATTTGGACACTCTATGATAGAGAAAATGTATTTTCCCAAGAGTACTCCAGAAGTATAGCAACTCTCCTTTAGCAACTATATTTTGGGAATTTCTCCCAAATCATAACACTTGTATATAAACTGAAGGAGGTTTTGTTTCCTTGTTCTATTATTGACAAAACCCTCTTTCATTTTTGTCAAATTCATCTCCATTTGGTTAGAAACATACTTTGAAGAATAACTGTTCCTATGTGCAGCAAATGACCTCTTGATGAGTTTGTGAGGCATTGATCTCTTTGATGTTATATGGCTCAACTCTTGAGGCATGTCCTCCATTATTGTATTTCTTCTTGTCAGTGTATGTGGTCTCTGTTTCCATGGAAAAATCCTATTGTACTAGGAGGAAAAATTAGGGTTTGCTCTTGGGAAAACAAGGGATTATGGGGCAGTTTTGGTGACCTTGAAACCCTAATGACCTAATGGAGACATTGAACTGAATGAAATCATGATGGTGATGAATGAAATGATGATGATAATCTCTAAATGATGATACACTCAACCGAGTGGTGACATGGACTAGCTTCTAAAATTTTGGAAGGAGTGGAAAATCATCCTAAACCTAATGGCCAGTGACCAAATTTTTGCTTGATAACCTAGTGAAATGACAAAAAATTTACTATGGGACCCTAAAAAAACATGATAAGATTCCATTTGATCACTGGTGACAGGATGCAAAGACTAACACTAACAGGTCTAGATGGAAAAACTGTGAAAGATAGAGCTGAAAGTACACTGGTTACCTATGGAGCCCTGGCTCACCCCTTCACTGATGCTCACCTTGCTCAGCTTGAAAGGGCAGTGTACTGTAACGAGGAGGAGTGTGAAGGGTGTCACTACGATTTCAATTTTTATGGTTTCAGGTATCAACCAGAGACGAAAACCGAGACGGAATCCGAAGAAGGGGTGGACGAGGAGAAGGGACAAGACACAAATGCCACAAGTTATCTGTAATGAAGATGTGGCACGTGCCTTGCAAAAAAGAATGTGTCTAATAGAAAGACGTGATATAAAGACACGACGGTTACTGAGTTGACCGCTACGGTACCAGTATAAGTAAAAGGGCTTAATAAATTAACAAATCATAAGGTTTTTTATAAAATTATTATAATTTAACTTTATTTATAAAGTTATATTATAATAAATTTTATAAAATTGCTTTAAAAAAAAATTATATATATATATATATAATGAAAAATAAAAGGGAGAAAATTTTTATTACAAATTAAAAAAATAAGAATGATATTAGATTTTTTTATTATTATTAAAACTAGTTCCAAAATAATATCACAGAATTATACATGTTGAGGTACCTGTGACCACTTAGATTTATCAAAAATGATGTGAGAAAAGTGAAGGCAATTGTTCGAGATCAAGGTGAAGTAAATTTCTTGTAATTAAGCTTTGAGGACAAAGCTTTTCGGAGAGGAAGGCAATGTTATGAATATAATTCATAACAAATAGAACAAATACAAATAAATGTAAATAATAATAATCAAATGATTATTATCTTAAATAGTCGTTAGTTAAGTGAAAAGGCATGTCTAAAAGACATGCCCAATCATGAAAGGCCACCTGCATAGGTATATAAGCGGGGTCTCATTGTAACATTGAATCATCACTTATACATTATATATATTAATAAATTATTATTATAAATACCTCGTGTATTTTTACAATTAAAGTCAACAAGCCTACAATTTTGTTGCTTCAGACGCAAGGTGGGGGCAAGGGAATGGGGAGGCTAACCCTATGTGGACCCAGAGAGGCAATGTGGACCCAGGTGGGAGATATGATGAGTGGAGGTATAATGAATGGAAGGGGAATAGTATATGTGGATAACGGAGTAGGATCATGCAACCAAAGTCGGGGTTTCCCAAGTAATATAACCCTAAAACCAAATGGTCATTAAAGGAGATCCCATGCTGTTAAAATCCAAAGGTAACATCTAAAATGGGTCAAGGGGACAAAAGCAAAAACTAAGCCCAGTCTTTCTTCTGAATCCCCCCATCAATCCATGCTTAAAAGTGTTCATGATAAGTATACCCAATAATCAATTACCAAATGACAAGACATACCTTTAGGTTCGGGATGCCCACCTTAAAACATACAATCAATACAGATGGGTGAGAGACCACATGACTGGCACAGGTGGCAGAGAAATGACACAATGAGCTAGTTGGGGGTTACAAGGGGCTGGTGGCTACTGACTGAGGTCCATCATGGAGAAAAAAATTATGTTAGGGATATCACCCATGAAGTGGTGGGTAACACTTTTTAAGCAAGGTACGAGGCTTTCTAGGAGAAAGAGGTGAGGATTTAAGGGTTAGGTTAAGGGGATGTGACTTGCAAAGGAGTTTCCCAATTCCTAAAATCCTTACAAAAATTGGATTCCTGAGTTGTCTTTTAGGAATTGTCTTTGATAAGAAATGGGACCACACGGGTCCAAGTGGACCTAGCCTAGGTTAAGGGGAGGGAGTTCAACAAATAATGATGATATTAAGTTTTAACATAAATAAGGAAGGGGGAAGGATCAAAGCAAGAATTTCTACTTAAAGGTGCCAAAAGGATCCTATGAGGTACTAGCCTAGGGAACACTAGGGCGAAGTTATGTCTCAGGGCTAGGGCTTGGGATATCTCACAATTCCACTGTCCGAATTTTTTTAAATTGGGAGGATGTAATATCCCTTCTCAAGGATATCCCTCAAACACAAGCAAACTCCAACCAGAGATGGACTGGGAGGGCGTTTACCAGATATGTCGCCTCTGAAAAGAGGACGAGATTTGGAGGCTACCTGGCCCTTTCCAGACTCTGTCTAAGAGTATAGGGGAAAAACACACACAAGTGGTATAGTAGCTGGGATGCTCAAAGAGAAGATAACAGTAGTGCAAGCATACAATAGCATATACATGGAATATAAGTAAATACTCAAGAAATGCAGAGAGAAATGCTAAGCCATTTTATTATACCAAGTAATGGAAAGAGTACAAGAGGTGATCAGAAAGATGGCACCTCGACTTGCACAAGGCAAGTGAAGAAATACACTCATAATGATAAGGAAATGGCCTCTCTCTGAACTGCGTCCGAGCTGTCGGAGAACTGTTGTGCTACTGCTACTGCTGGAATCAAAATGAGGATTTGGGGCTGCTCCCCTCCTCAGAAAATGCTGAAACTCTGGAATCAGCCTCTGCTCAATAAACCCAGAAAATCCCAGAAAGATTTTCGAAAATAGTTGACCCCCGAAAATCACCCCCTTGAGGATCTACGCTATCCCTCAAGGCTCTGCGCTACCATTGAAGAGAATACTCCAAAACTCTGCCCAAAACTCTGCGAAAATCCTCCAATATGCAAGGGCTGGTCCCTTGCTCAATCTCCAAGCTCAAATCCTCCAAACAATCCCAATCCGGAACTCCCACCATAAGAGACTGCATCCTCCCTCTCAAGACTGCGCAGTCACCAAATGCACTGCTCCTCCGCAACTCCTACAAATCGATCCTCTTGCAAAAAGACTGATGAAACTACCTTGCCCGAGCAGGCACTCAAAGTCTCCCGGGGCAAGGGTGAGATCTCCGAACGGAGACACTCGATGCACTAAACAGTGCTGCAGACAGGCTAAACAGCCAGCGTGCTCAAGAAGTCGAAGTGACTAGCTCAAATGCATAAACTCGAATGAATGAAATGAGGAGGCTCCTCCCTCTTTTATAACGTTGGCCTCTCTCCAAACCCTAAGGCCCATCTCCTCAACGTAGCCTCCCTCTTGCCACGTGCTCCTCTCCATCTGCGTAGTCTCTCCTAGTGCATACGTGGGCCCCCTCTCTACGTGGTCCTTGGCCCCCCTTGGCTCCCTTTAAGTTACAACGTTGTGCTACTAGGGAGTGACTTTTATTCCCAAAGTGAGTTATGTCCTCTCTACTCACCTTTTTATTTATAAATAAACTATAATCGGCAAAATTGAGCAAAAATCGAATATTCCAATTAGCCATTGCTAATTAGGAATATCACAGTCTCCCCTAGCAAAATGTTGCTTGTCCACAAGCAACTGAAGTGATGGATGCTGCAAAATTTTCTCACTCTCCCAAGTGGCATCCTCATCTGGCAAATTCTTCCACCTCACCAAGAATTCCCGGACTGTCCTGCTCCGTAGCTGCCTCTCCCTGGTATCAATAATAGCCTCTGGCTGCAACACCAAATGCCCCTCATCATCCGTGGGTGGTAGCTCATCTGTCACTGTCACCTGCTGCCCCAGTGCCTTCTTCAGGCATGATACATTAAAAACGTTATGAATCTTGCTGCCTTGGGGCAGCTCCAACTCATATGCAACTTGTCCATCCTGCGTATCACCTTGTATGGCCCATAAAAGCAGGGCTTGAGCTTCTCAGCTCCCTTCTGCTTCAGTGACGACTGTTGGTATGGCTGAAATCGTAGGTAAACCAAGTCCCCTACCTCAAACTGTCTCTCCACCCGACCTTTGTCAGCATACAGCTTCTGTTGGTTTTGCACTGTAGCCATATTATCCTCTAGAGCTCGGAGAATATCCTGACTCTCTTGGATCCAAATCTTGGCTCTTGGAGCCTTGCTAGCACCAAACATCACATCAGCAAAAGACAAAGAATGATATCCATACAAAGCGTAAAATGGAGACATACCAATGGACATGTGATGTGTAGTGTTGTAGCAGTACTCTCCCAGATGCAGCCACTTCAGCCATGCTCGCTGCTGCCCACTGACATAGCTATGCAAGTAGCCCTCCAGCCACTTGTTAACTATCTCTGTCTGTCCGTCCGTCTGTGGGTGATAATTGGTACTTGGTGTCAACTCCGTCCCCACCAACCGGAAAAGCTCCTGCCAGAATCCGCCCATGAAGCGGCTGTCCCTGTCACTGACGATGGTCTTAGGAAGACCATGTAGCCTGAAGACCTCTCTGAAGAATAGCTCGACCACCTGTGCTGCTGTGTAGTGTGCGGATATGGCGAAAAAATGTGCATACTTTGTCAGTCGATCAACGACGACAAAGATACAATCCTTGCCTTGCACCATGGGCAACCTTGTGATGAAGTCCATCGAAATACTCTCCCATTTCCCCTCCGGAATGGGAAGAGGCTGCAATAATCCTGTGGGATGACTCATCTCCTCCTTGTTCCTCTGGCAAACATCGCACTCCCTGATGTGCTAGAGTATGTCCTCCTTGAGGCCCTTCCATGAGAACCTCTCTCTAATGGCCCTGTAGGTTTTGGTAAATCTCTGATGGCTGGCCAATGGTGAATCATGTGATGCTTGTAGTATCTTCTTCTTGAGCTGAGATCCCTCAGTCGAGAAGATCCGGTCCCTGTAGTAGATGATCTCATCGACCACCCTGTACCTGTCATCCGTCACCTGTCCATCCAGAACCTCACATGCAAATCTGTCCTTGGAGTACTCTACTAAAAGTCGAGCCCTCCAGTCGGTATCCAAGCTCATAAGAGACAACGTGGCTGGTCTACGTGAAAGGGCATCTGCTACCACGTTGTTCTTACCCTTGACATACTCAATGTCAAAGTCATATGCCTGGATCTTACTGATCCACTTCTGCTGCCTCTCCTGTAACTGTTTCTGCTCCAAAAAGAACCTGAGGCTGTTGTGATCAGTCCTCACCCTGAACCTGTTACCCACTAAATACTGCCGGAATTTGGCCAATGCATGCATAATGGCCAACATCTCCTTGTCATATATAGAATACAACCTCTCGTGTGGAAGGAGCTTCCGGCTCTCAAAGGCTATAGGGTGACCTCCCTGCATCAATACTGCGCCGATCCCCTCTCCCGACGCATCACACTCCAAAACAAATGGCTGCGTAAAATCCGGCAATGCAAGCACTGGGCAGCTACTCATCACCTCCTTGAGCCTGTCAAAGGCTCGCTGCGCTGTATCCGACCAACTGAATGCCCCCTTCTTCGTCAAATCTGTAAGGGGTGCAGCAAGCTGTGAGAAACTCTTGACGAACTTCCTGTAATAAGTACAAATGCCAATGAATCCTCAAAGTTCTATCACGCTCCTCGGCTCTGGCCATTCTCTGATGGCCCTGATCTTTTCCTCGTGGACTCTCACTCCATCCACCCCTATGATATGTCCCAAGTACAACATCTCCGTCAACCCAAACTCACACTTGGAGAGCTTGGCATAGAACTGCTGCTCCTCCAAAATGCGCAATACTGTCTCAATGTGCTAGAGATGCTCCTCCCAAGTCCTGCTGTAAATGAGGATATCATCAAAGAATACCAACACAAACTTCCTCAAGTGCCCGCGGAAGATGTGGTTCATGCATGACTGGAATGTAGCTGGGGCGTTGGTTAGCACGAAGGGCATCACCAAAAACTCAAAGTGCCCATAGTGACACCTGAAAGCGGTCTTGGGAATGTCCTGTTCCCTCACGCGAATCTGATGGTACCCCGATCTCAAATCAATCTTTGAGAAGAACTGAGCTCCTCCCAATTCATCCATCAACTCATCGATCCTGGGTATAGGGTACCTATTCTTCAGGGTCTTCTTGTTCAGGGCCCTGTAGTCAATACACATCCTCAAGGTGTCGTCCTTCTTCTTCACCAACACCACGGAAGAAGCAAAAGGACTCGTGCTCGGCCGGATGTGCCCAAGAGCCAGCAACTCCTAGATGGCCTGCTCAATCTCATCTCGATAGGCCTTGGGATGCCTATAGGGGGTAGTAATCACTGCCTGTATGCCCTGCTCAAGCTCAATGGTGTGCTCAAACCCCCGGTCCGGTGGCTGTCCCAGCGGAATCTCCCCAAACACTGTGGCATCCCTGTCAAGGATGGACTGTATCTCTGGGTGCACCGTTTGCCCTGTAGTCCCTGCCTCTGATGCATGTAGCTCCACTGCCCACTCTACGTCTCCCTTCCGGAAGACTGCCTCCATCCGATGAGCCGAAACAGTCTGAGGCGGATATGTGTGTTGTCCCCGTATCTTCTCATGCCTCCCTGTCTTCTCATCATCCCACTCCATCTCTAGGGCCTTCCAATATGTCGTGACCTTCTCTAGAGTAATAAGCCACTGAACACCTAGTACCATGTTGGTGTCCTGAATATTGACCACGAAAAAGTGATCAGTCAGTGTGTAGGTGCCCATCGTCACTGATAACTCTGGAACATAACGAGCACACATCATGGTCTGATCTCCTGGGACCAAAACTGAGAATCCATCGAAGCTCTCAGTCTTCATAACTCTCCGCTCAACCATCTGTGCATCGATGAAGTTGTGGGTTGCCCCATTGTCAACCAAAACTGATACTCACTGGCCACGTACTGTCCCCCGTACGCGCAGTGTCAAATACTTGGGAACTCCTCGCAATGCTGCAAGGGCCCCACTGGTAGGTGCAAAAGCCGCACACCTGCTGGTGGTGGTGGAGGTGGCAAAGGATCCTGCGATGCATGACTGTCTCCTGCCTCCATGTCATCCTCCTCATCCTCTTCCCCGCTGCTCTCGGAGAAGACCTCAATAAAATGTGCTTTGCCAGCAGCACATCTATGTCCCGATGCCCACGGCTCCTGATAGGTAAAGCACAACCGCTTCTTCTTCAGCTCCCTCCTGGCATCATCATCTATTTGTGCCCGTCCTGGATTCCCCTTTGGAGGCGGAATCCTCACATCCTTCCCCTTGGGCTGGAAAGCCTGTCTCTGGGGATAAGGTGTCCGAGTCTTGGGTAAGGCATCCTGTAAATCCCGGGTCCTGCTAATAGCATCCTGGAGTGTGGCTGGTCTAGTAGATCTGACTAGATCCCGAAGTGGCTCTGCTAACCCCTCAACAAACATCTAGATCATCCGTGCTACGGATAGATCTGGCACCATCACTGAAACCCTCAAGAAGTCTGCAATGTATGTCTCTGGGCTCCCGGTCTGTTTGAGCCTCGTCAGCTCAACAATGTGCTGTTCTGGATCCCTCCGGTCAAATCTCTCTATCAATCTCCTGGTGAACTCGGCATATGTCGTCACTGTGGAATGTCCGAGTGTAACCATCCCATGGAACCACCAGTCCTGGGCCTCACCATCCAAATGTAATGTCACCACCTTGATGGCCTCCGTCTCTGACATCTGGTTGAGCTGGAAATAGATGTCCAGCTTCTCCACGCAAGACTTTGCCGAACTGTTTGATGAACCATCAAACGTAGGCAAGTGGAATCTGCTAGCTGTGCAGTGGGTATCTCTCATGATAATGTCGGTGCCCTCTATGATGGCCGCGGGGTCTACTATCCCGCTGGAGCTGAACACAATCTCTGAACGAGAGAGCATCCATGAATTCCTGCCCAGGCTTGGATCAAGGTTACTCGGAAGCGGGAGCGGGAGCGGAGCGAAGCGCGGAGCACCATTTTTAAAAAGCTTCCGTTCGAGCATTTTCGGGAGCGTTTTTTATATATATATATATATATATATATATATATATATATATATATATATTTTAATATTTTTATATTTTTTATATTTTGATGCATATATGTCAACAAAAACATGTAGAATGATGAATTAGACATAAAACATAAAAACATAGATTGAATCATATAACATCAATCATCTATAAGTTATAATCTTCATCAACCACGCCCACAAGTTGGAAGCATACAACATATTGACTCTTGAGTCTCTGCGAATCATCAACTGGCGTTCAAGCTTTCAAAATTCAATATAATATTTATCATCATTGATTTCAAATTTCAATATCTAACATTTATCATCATTGATTCATTGATTTCAAAATTCAATATACATTTATCATCATTGATATATAACATTTATCGTCATTGATTCATTGATTTCAAATTTCAATATATAACATTTATCATCATTGATATATATCATTTATCATAATTGATTCATTGATTTCAAAATTCAATATTTAACATTTATCATCATTGATATTATATAACATTTATCATCATTGATTCATTGATCACCATATAACTTTCATGAAGCATCATATTCATAATTCATAATGACTTGTAAACTTATAAATGCCAACTTCAAAGTTTCACTTTTCAAATTCAAACTTCAAACTTAAATTGTCATTAAATATATGAAAGAGTCAAGTTTCAACTGTTCAACTGTCAACAACAATTAGAAAAGACTAGTAAACAACAAATCTATTTTATCTACTGGCTGGTCCCTTGCCACGCCCACGAGAAATGTCTAATTTGTGCGAGCCACGAGGAAATGGTGGTCTTCTAGTACTCTCAGGAGTACCACGACCATGACTAGAAGGTGGAGGCTGGATCTGCAAAGGAACAATAGTGTGATATTGAGAACTGACACTGGCACTGGCACCCGCACTGCTACCAGTAGATGGTGGGACTGGCCCTGTGTGTGGCGGTGTTGCTGATGCTTCATCATCATCCCTAAAAAGTTCTGCTTCCAATTCTTCCATATGTACCGTGCCGTCCTCCAAATTATCATCCTCTGGGTTGTTGTCCCAGACTCTGTATGATTGATCTTCATTTGCCCGATCACAGTAATGGCTCAACAACCTCAAGTTGTAATGCACATAAACCAAGCTTTCAGCTCGGTTTTCATTCAGCCTGTTTCTTCTCACATTGTGTATGAAGTTGTAGGTGTTCCAACACCTCTCTGCAGAAGAAGTGTTCACAACCTGTGAGAGAACTTTTTTAGCCAACTTTGGCAAAAGTCCCATGCCGCCATATGCTTCCCACCATGTGATAGCATCAAATTTGTCCCCGTCTTCCATTGCATGGAAAGAACCAAATTTAGCAGTGCAACTGAAGTATTTGCCTAATTCAAGGCGCAATCTAGCACACTCCTCCTTGTCAGGTACCAACTTGTCCAATGCCTTCATGTACCCCTCTTGTACTTCTGGATTTGTGTGAGCATAGTTATTAAAACCGGAACCGGTGACCGGACCGGTGGACCTAATGAACTGGGTTTCTAACCGGAACCGGTCTAACCGGGAGCGGTCAGATCTCAATGAACCGGTTTTAAAAAAATACATTAAATAATTATTTTTTAATAAAAAAAACTATTTTTAAGATTTGCAACCATGATTCCAAGCCAATAGAGACAAAATATGCAAAGTTTGCTCATTTATATACCATGCAAAGGTGAATATATCAAAATGGCACCGAGTGCAATACGTATCATCGAAAAATTCAAAAATACATAAGCAATGAGGCTCCAAATGCCCATAAAGTCCAAAAACAATGCTACAAGCTATGAGGCCATTGGCCTAATACAAGACTACATATTAGTGATCAACAACATGATCACTCCTCATCATGATCAAAATCATCACCACTACTAGACAAGGGATCATCAACATGAGATACATAAATAATATGGCTCAAAGTTTGAGGACTCCTAAAACTCCTCTACAACTTTAGTAGTAGTAGTAGTAGCAAAAATAGACATCAAAACTACAAATCACCGAGCAACATGGTCTCTCATGAAACTCATCATTGATTCATCGCTACTAGAAATGGGATCATCAACAAGAGATACATAAACATCATCTAGCTCAAAGTCTTTAGACTTGGATTGCTCAACCTTATAACATGATAGAAATTGAAAAAGTTTAACATGCCTAACCAATGATTTTGGTTTGAGTGAAGGGTTCATCTCCTCAACCTTAAAATGCGGTAGAAAAAGATTAGCATGCCTAACCAATTGTTTTCCTTTGATTGAAGGGTACATCAAGGTTCTTAAAGGACTTCATGCTCTTGATCAAATGCCAATATCATACCCTTACACATGATAGAATCAAATGGAAACATTGCAAATTCCCAAACCATGAAACCCCGAAAACCATTAAGTCTGCTGAATTTTGAGTGAAACCTAAAATTCTAGTTTCTCCATATGAAATCCAATGAGGTCGAAACCACTCTTAAACATCTTGAGTCATTTCATGGTAATGTTAAAAATTTAAGTAAAAGGATGAAAATGAAAAATAAAGGAAATGTCACTTTTACTTTAAGAATTTAACATTACCATGAAATGTCAATGCTTCTCTTACCTCCACATCAGCCCTAAAACCCATTTATGGCCCTAAACAAATCGTTTTTCCATTGAAAAAAATTTCTGCCCAGCAGGAAGTGTTTTTTTGTTCCGGGGAGCGTTTGGGAGCGAACACTCCCTGAGCGCTTCCGACGTTTAAAAAACGCTTCGGGAGCATTTTTTAAACGCCGGAAGCGCTCAGGGAGTGTTCGATCCGAAGTGTTTCTAGAAACGCTCCCGAAAAGGCAGGGAGCGTTTTAATAGGTTCGGAAACGCGCTCCTGAAAACGCTCCCCTCAGGAAGCGTTTTCGGGAGCGCGTTTCCGAACGCTCCCGCGCGAAGCGCGTTTCGGAAACGGGAACGAGGGGGGGGGGACGCTTCCCCGCAAACTCAGGGCTTGATACTCTGCAAAATAATCGCCCATATGACCGGGCTTTGTCTCCTGCTGGGCTCCTGCCCCTTTGTCTGCTCCCAGAAAAGTGGGCATGGTAGAGCATGTAGGTGCATGTGATGCCTAGTGCTGGGTAGCATCACACTGAGTGGCAATACGCTCCGACAAATGGTGGGATGTACCCGATCCCTCACCAATTTGGAAACCCCTTGGGGTTTCACGCTGTCTAGCCTCCACAGCGGTGAATCTCTACCCCATCACCTCGATCTGCCTTGCCAGATCCTGTACTGATCTGAGGAGCGCTTCCCCAAACTGTTTTGCATCACTGTCATCTGCCATCGGCTCCTCCTGCTTTGCGTCTACCACAGGCTCCTCTTGCTCTGCGTCCACCACAGGCTCCTCTTGTTCTGTGTCCACCACCCGAACATAGTCTCCCTCTCCGTAGGTGTTCTCCAACCTACGCTCAAGATCCCTGTACTTCCTACCTCTGTAGCAGATGTAGGGCTTCTCCCCCGGTGTCATAGACTACTAGCTCCACAGGCTGAGCCAGATCTATGCTCTGATACCACTGTAATATCCCTTCTCAGGGATATCCCTCAAACACAAGCAAACTCCAACCAGAGATAGACTGGGAGGGCATTTACCAGATATGTCGCCTCTGAAAAGAGGACGAGATCTGGAGGCTACCTGGCCCTTTCCAGACTTTGTCTAAGAGTATAGGGGAAAAAACACACACACAAGTGGTATAGTAGCTGGGATGCTCAAAGAGAAGATAACAGTAGTGCAAGCATACAATAGCATATACATGGAATATAAGTAAATACTCAAGAAATGCAGAGAGAAATGCTAAGCCATTTTATTATACCAAGTAATGGAAAGAGTACAAGAGGTGATCAGAAAGATGGCACCTCGACTTGCACAAGGCAAGTGAAGAAATACACTCATAATGATAAGGAAATGGCCTCTCTCTGAACTGCGTCCGAGCTGTCGGAGAACTGTTGTGCTACTGCTACTGCTGGAATCAAAATGAGGATTTGGGGCTGCTCCCCTCCTCAGAAAATGCTGAAACTCTGGAATCAGCCTCTGCTCAATAAACCCAGAAAATCCCAGAAAGATTTTCGAAAATAGTTGACCCCCGAAAATCACCCCCTTGAGGATCTACGCTATCCCTCAAGGCTCTGCGCTACCATTGAAGAGAATACTCCAAAACTCTGCCCAAAACTCTGCGAAAATCCTCCAATATGCAAGGGCTGGTCCCTTGCTCAATCTCCAAGCTCAAATCCTCCAAACAATCCCAATCCGGAACTCCCACCATAAGAGACTGCATCCTCCCTCTCAAGACTGCGCAGTCACCAAATGCACTGCTCCTCCGCAACTCCTACAAATCGATCCTCTTGCAAAAAGACTGATGAAACTACCTTGCCCGAGCAGGCACTCAAAGTCTCCCGGGGCAAGGGTGAGATCTCCGAACGGAGACACTCGATGCACTAAACAGTGCTGCAGACAGGCTAAACAGCCAGCGTGCTCAAGAAGTCGAAGTGACTAGCTCAAATGCATAATAATCGAATGACCAAATGAGGAGGCTCCTCTCTCTTTTATAATGTTGGCCTCTCTCAAAACCCTAAGGCCCATCTCCTCCAACATAGCCTCCCTCTTGCCACATGCTCCTCTCCATCTGTGCAGTCCCTCCAAGTGTATACGTGGGCCCCCCCTCTCTACGTGGTCCGTGGCCCCCCTTGGCTCCCTTTAAGTTACAACGTTGTGCTACTAGGGAGTGACTTTTATTCCCAAAGTGAGTTATGTCCCCCCTTACTCACCTTTTTATTTATAAATAAACTATAGAAGGCAAAATTGAGCAAAATCGAATATTCCAATTAGCTATTGCTAATTAGGAATATTACAGAGGAGGCCTTGAGGACACAGCAGCGTAGGAGAGGCCAATGGATCAAACTTTTTCTATGGCTACTTTGGTAGGAAAATGATGCCCTAGGTGGCCCAACGTGGATAGACATAGAAAAAGGAGAAAAAAGTGAAGAAAAAGTAGTTTTAAGGTGATCACCTTATGGTGGATCAGTGCCCAATTCCTTTGGGGATATGGAGTCAAGGAGCATGATGAGAATGGATTTTGTTTCTAGCTCAAGGAGGCTCGAAGGGCAACTTTGTTTAGAATTAGGGAAAAAGAGAGTGACCTTAAAGCGTTTATACTTCGATTGCAAATCAAGATGGCTTATCTAGATAACTTTGATCTCTAGGAAAATACGTTCAACAAACATGGCACATACGTAGAGATATGCTATATAGAAACATAATTCCACAATTAAGCAGTAGATGCATGCAACAATTAGCCCTAAAATAGCGAAAATCCCATGATTAATGTATGTGACAAAGTAAAAGAAAATAGCATCAAATTCATACATACATATAAGAGAATATATCCAACCATCAATACATTTGCCAATTAAGAAGCTCCAAGATAAGAAAATGCAATCCAAACATCAAAATTCATCCATGCTCCAACTTCGTCCACCAAGAAGGAAATGCGAAATTCTTAAGAGAGAGAATGTTCCAATCCAAGTGATGATACAAAATGAATTCATGTCACTCCTATTTATACACTCATTAGGAATTCGAATTACCTAATTGGGAATACGTTAGACCCTAGAATAAAATAATGTGTGAAGTAACTAACTTTTGGGTACAATTCGACCAAACTAACTCATAAATAAAATAATAATCCTCTCAAGAGGTCAAATGATAAATAATACATGTTGTAGGGCCCCTCCAAGTGGCTTGATGAGGTCCATGAGTGCCATAATTATGAATAGGACCCTCAAAAGTGATGGACAAGGGGGTGGCCCCCTGTTCTCCAAACAATAAACCTGTGGTGCTCCTAGTGGGTGTGGGGGCACACCAATACCCTCGTGGGTCTCCAAGTAAGTCGAAGATGCTTGTAGACCAGAAGATGTTTGTAGACCATCTATAAGGGCTCAGATGATGGAATAAATGATGCCACATCAGTGTACAAGTCCCGGGTCACTTGCCAAGTGTATGGTGCACTTGTAGGGCTGACTGGGCTTGGTGAACCAAGTGCATCTTCCTCGTCCAGTAGGTGGATCTCGAGCAATATCTGAACATCTATGGGGATAGATGGAGTGTTTTTTACTGTTGTGGAGGCCCATGGTTCTCTACACACACCCTACATGTGCCAATGTAGCCCCCTGGAGAGTTACGACCCCGTATAGGGAGAACAAACTCACAATGGAAACCATCTGCAATCCTACATAAGATCCAATGTGTCCCCTAGCCTTCGAGCACAACCTGTCATTAAATTAATCGGGTAAAAGAGCTTACAAACCATAAACAACAGTTGGACACTTCATAATGGCTTGCCATTCCATAAGGGGATTTGGCATGTGCTAATGTCTCCAAGCTTCAAAGGGGGTTAACCAAGTACCTTATTGGGTGGTTTCTGTCTTAAGAGGGGATAGTATGTCCAAGGTACATCCTTCTAATGGTGGTGGCATGTGATAAATAGGCGAATGGAATGGGGAATGAAAGGGGCAATCCTGGGCCACATATCGGGGTGCAAGGGTAACTAGGAGGGAAGCCCACACTTTGGGTATATTGTGTATAGGAGGGAGAAATCATGGTACATGAGGTGCCCCGACCTTAATTTTTCCATCCTTCTTTATATGCATTTTGCCTTTTATTATTTCTCTTTTTATTAACTGCTCGGGGCTCAAAGGATAAGAGCATGATTTGTAAGATATAACAGTGAGTACCCCCTTTAAGGTAGGGTAGTTCATTGCCCACCAAGGTTTGGGACAATCTTGGGTTCGTAAATGATAAAGGAGGCTCATCTAGGGCCTATTGAACCAGGGTGATGGTCATGTGTATGGGGTCGAACTCATGTATTGGCTTTCTCCCACGTGCTAAATATATTTGTCTCGACCATCTTTTGCATCTTGTTGTATATTTTCTTGTTGAAAGTGGCCATTTATGCATTTACTTTTTCTTTTCAGCTGCGTCAACCTTCGGGGCATCGTTCCAAGCTTGACCCAAGGTGGGGCAAAGAAAGGGGGAGGCTAACCCTGTGTGGACCCGGTTAGGAAATGTGGACCCAGGTGGAAAATATGATGAATGGGGTTATGTTAAATGGAAGAGGAGTGATATATGTGGATGAGAGAACGGGACCATGCAACCAAAATCGTGGTTTCCCATGTAGTACCACGCAAAAACCAAATGGTCACTGAAGCAGAACCCACAAGACTAAGATCTAAGGGTAACATCCAAAAGAGGTCTAGGGGATAGAAGAACAGACTTAGCCCACTCTTTCTGCCGAATCCCGCCATTAGTCCATGCCCAAAAGTGTTCACGATAAGTAAACTCAATACTCAATTACCAAATGACAAGACATATCTTTGGGTTTGGGAGGCTCACCTTCAAACATACGATTAAAGATAGATGCGTGAGGGATCACAAGGCTGTGAAAATTCCAAAAATTGGAATCCTACTTCAGTAACCAATTAAGTTTCTTCTATTTTTTAATTTATTGAACAAATTATTTATTGTTTGGTACGGTAAATATTGAAATCCATATACTACAACCTTCACATATAAAAATACTGCGGAATACAATAGCGTTGAAAGACATATGCACACACATGCAAATAACACTATTGTTTTTGGAACAAGTCCTCGGAAAAACCCAATGTGGGCAAACTGGTACAAAGAAACTGAGAAAAATCTCACTCTGCCACTGGCGATTCGACATTGATCTGGGTTCAAGATGAGTTGCTCTATGCTGCCTTTGTGCAGTCACTGCATCATCCTACGCAGTTATGCATCCCCACATCTAGGAACAACTATCTCTCTCTCTATCTGATCAACTGCTGTCTGGAAGACTGATCTTCTTCAACATTAGGCCTCCTACCCAGCCTCTGGCTCTGAAAATATCACTGCTCCCCAGAAAAAACAGAATCTCCTCTGGATCACTGCGTTGCCTTTGCGTGGCTCTACACTTCCTCTCTGTGGCACTTGCTGCCTCTCTGTTGTGCAATCACCGAATCTGGAAAAACTTCCTCTGGCCTTACTATCCCTGCCCCTCTCACAATGCAGCTGGCTCGCTAGCTCTCTCTCCGGAAACACAACGTTGCTACTTTGGAAATCAATCTTCTAGTGGATTCGATCTCTGCAAGTGTGTCCACCAATCCCCATCGAGTTCCTTCTTATAATATCTTGTTCAGACATCAAAGACCATGATTAAAAGTTAATCGATGGCTAAGATTAACTAGGACTCGATCCATGCCTTTTTCTAAAAGATTCACATCTGACTTAATTAATACCTCTTAATTAATCATATTTCCTAAGTTTAGACTTGGGAAATATTAAAAAACTGATTAATTGTTTTAATTAAGCTGTCTCTAGATGGAATTTCCAGAAACGATTTATGGGTTTTGGAGTACCCATGTATTCTAACCTCTCTGCAAAATATCGAGGCTAGAACACATCTGATGCTACTAGAAAGTTAGAAACTAACACTCCCTCTTAGCGAACGTGTTCTGAAATGCTATAGCTGCGATACGCGATTCTACCCATCACTCTGCTGTTCTTTGATGTGCGGATATGCTATCAACAGCGCACAACTGCGTTGTACGATGCATACGTATTCTTGATGACTTCTTTGAATTGTTGCCAACTATTGTCTGAATTATAACTACGTTATTTCTTCCTTATGCTGTTTTTATACGCAATTCTCTCATACGTTCTTTCTTTGCAATTGAGGAGTACTCCATCATGCGAACCGTATGTTCAATACGATGCATACGTCACCGCGGTGCGACTACGCTGGTCACGTACTGTCAACGAAGCCATTCGCTGCTTCCCATTGACTGCTGCTAGCACGCCAACTATGCTCTCCGCTGCTAAGTCACTGACTGCTACTAGCCACTGTGAAAATTTGTGTTATACAGAATCATACTGCAGCAACTGATGGAAGAAATACAACCTACACAATTAAACTGCGAAAACAAATATGAACACACATAGATCATACAACCATCCGATATAATTATTTTTGGATTAATGTCCCCAAAAAAATCTAATGCAGGAAAACCGTTGAAGCAGATCTGAGAGTTTATGTTATTATGCAGTAAATACTGAGTACAAATCTATGATTGACGAGACTGTCATATCATACAACAAAACTTACAGAAGAGATCTCGTGAGACAAACCTCACTCCTCCATGGGAAAAATGACACTGATCTGCACCAAGGCTAGACTGCCCTATGCTACCTCTGCGCAGTGACTGCGTAACAGCTCGATTGCCCTTCTGCCTTTGCGCTGGTCTCACTGCTGGTTGGAAATTGAGCCTTCGGAAAATCTCTCTGGGGTCTGACATTGGCTTTGCGCTGTCTTCTCTACAGGAAAATGATTCTCCCTTTGGCTTTGCACAGTGACTGCGTCACTGGCTCTACGTTGAAGCTGTGACTCTCTCTGTCTTTGCTTCTATGTACTCTCCGGCTTAGGAAACCTTCCAACTGGAAATACTACCCCTCGTTGCAATGAAGGATCACTTAGATCTGATTTTCGTTCGAGCACTTGCTTCGTCAGATCAATTCGATCTCTAAATCCTCTATGTTTCCATGAATATGTTTTCCAAATGACCCTTCAAGTCATTCTTATAATCTTCTCATTGACGATTCAACGACCCAAATTAAATCTCTAATCAACGAATAAGATTAACTTTTGACTTGATCTGTTTATTCTAGATCATTCTCACTCATATTCTATTAATACACTTTAATTATTTTATTTTCCTAAGTTTTGACTTAGGTTCCATTTAAAAATAATTAATTATTTCTATAGAATACAATCCGAGTGGTATTTCACCAAACGCTTTTTGGGTTATTTAGAATACATGTGTCTAAGCCTTTCCACAAAATTTGAGACTTAGAGCACATCTGATGCTATCCCAAATCAACAGCTACTGCACCGGTCACTCTGGCACCTGACTGCACCAATTGCCACTGGTCCATCCTGCTACTAGTGCTATGGACTCCCGTAGCAAGGTATTGATCCAAGAGGTGGACTCCTCAAGGATTCTTCCCAACTCTAGCTCTTTGGGGCTACAAAACACAATCACCCCACCTCACCCTTGGAGTTATATCAATGATCATGGGAAACTCTTCCTTTAGCCTAGAGGACAACCTATCTATCTCCGTGGATGCAGCCTGCTGGTCTTACTTCTCCTCTTTGTCCCTCTTCCTGAGAGGACACTGAGTGTTGTAGTGACCAAATTCACCACATTTGAAGCATTTAACCTTGGATATGCCCTTCCTTCTGCATTGCTCCGACTACCCTTTTGATGCAAGGGCTTTGTTCTCCTCCTCCTTTACTTCCTTCGTCCCACTGATGGTGCTCTTCACCAAGTCTCGCCTCATCTCCTACTGTCGCAGATATTCCCATATTCTTTCCCAATCTGGTAAGTTTTATCTGCCCAAGATAGTCTGGATGAATACTTGCCACTCCTCAGAAACGTTATTCAGGGCAAGTTGTACAAACTTTGTAGGTTGGGGCGCTGACCCGATTGCACACAACTGATCCTGGACTTCCTGAAGTCTAGTAAGGAAGGGGTCTATACGCTCCCCTTTCTGCATCCTGGTACACCTCACCTTCTCCTCCAAATATATTTTCCACTGCTTGGAAGATCCTTGGTACAGTGTGGCAAGAGAATCCCACATCTGCTTAGCAGTGTCCTTGCCAGCTATGTGTGACACCACGTGATATCGAACTCCATAGAGAATCAACCTCTTTACCTTTGCCATCTCCTTTTTGTAGGCCTTTAGCTGATCTGGATCTGTGGGTTGAACTACCACTGAACTGCTATAGGTCTTGATATCATATTCATCTAGAAGGCAAGAAATCTCGGATTTCCAGATCACATAGTTGGCTAAACAGTCCAACCAATCCTGATCTCTCAACACTATTGATGCCATCTCCCCCAAAAATGTCGAACTCCTCTTCTCCTCTGCGCAACTACTGCTAGGCTATACATACTACCTGCTAGAGTGGGAAAATATACTCACAACTACTGCTACTCTGCAGTGAGAAATCGAATTTTCGGGCTAGAAATTCCCTGAGGAAAGAATTCCCTTAGTGTGTGCTCTTCCTTTCTCCTGACACTATTCTGCACCAACAACTTGCTAAAAAATAGTTGCGTCCGAGCTGAAGATCTGTTCTGCAAGAAAAATGTTGTTGCTCCCTCTGCCTCTGACAACCTTCAATCTGAAAATTTTATTCTCTATCAACTCACTCAGAGAAATAAAATTTCCTCAAAAATCTACCCTTTTGGCTAATGGACTGCACAGCCTCTTCTCTTGGGGTTTCGAGGAACTGCTCACGCAATGCCTCGAAGCTCCCTCTTTCCTTCTGCAACTGAGCTCTTCTTGCTTCTCCTGCTCTTTGATACCATGTGAAAATTCCAAAAATGGAAATCCTACTGCAACAACTGATTAAGTTTCTTCTATTTGTTAATTTACTGAACAAATTATTACTGTTTGCTACGGTAAATATCGAAACCCATGCACTACAACCTTCACAAATAAAAGTACTGTGGAAGACATTAGCGTTGAACGACAGATACACACACACACAAATAACACTATTTTTTTGGACTAAGTCCCCGGAAAAACCCAATGCAGGAAAACCAGTGCAGCAGCTGAGGGTTGGTATATTATGCAGTAGTAAATCTGAGTACAAATCTATGGTTGCTCTAAAATATAGAAAACCATACAGAGAAAATATAACAAAAAGTTAGTGAGAATCTCACTCTGCCACTGGCGATTAGACATTGATCTGGGCTCAAGATGAGCTACTCTGCGCTGCCACTGCGCAAACATTACGTCGGCCTAGGCAGTACCATGTCCCCATAGCTGAGAACAACTGTCTCTCTTTCTATCTGATCATCTGTTGTCTAGAAGACTGATCTTCTTCACCAATGGGCCTCCTGCCCAACCTCTAGCTTTGAAAATCTCACTGCTCCCCAACAAAAATGAAATCTCCTTTGAAGCACTGTGCTACCTCTGTGTGGCTCTGTGTTGCCTCTCTGTGGAACTTGCTGCCTCTCTGTTGTGCACTCACCAGATCTAGAAAAACTTCCTTCGGCCTTACGATCCCTTCCCCTCTCTCACTATAATGAGCTCAATAGCTCTCTCACCGACAACTCAGTGTTGCTACTCTGGAAATCGATTTGCTAGTGAATTCGATCACTGCAAATGTGTCCTCCAAGCCCCATCAAGTTCCTTCTTATAATCTCTCGTTGAGACATCAACAACCATGATTAAAAATTAATCGATGGCTAAGATTAATTAGGACTCGATTCATGCCTTTTTCTAGAAGATTCACATCTGAATTAATTAATACCTTTTAATTAATCATATTTCCTAAGTTTAGACTTGGGAAATATTAAGAAAACTGATTAATTATTTTAATTAAGTCATCTCTAGATGGAATTTCCATAAACGATTTATGGGTTTTGGAGTACTCATGTTTTCTAACCTCTCTGCAAAATCTCGAGGCTAAAACACATCCGATGCTACCAGAAACTAACACTCCCTCTTAGTGAGGAAAGTGTTCTAGTACTGCAACTGCAATACACTGCCTCTGCACCGTCTCCTTCTGCGTTGCTGATGTTTGGATATGTTGCCCACCAATAATTGCGCAACTCTGATATGTGTTGCATCTGTGTTGCTGCTAGCACTACAACTCTATTGTTGTTTCCACTGCAACGTCTGCAACTCTCTCATCTGCTACTGCTGCAACTGAGAGATGTTCATCATATTGAACCAACTATGTTCAGTCTGATGCTTCTGGCACCCAAGTCCTAACTGCTGCTAGTCCCTGCGTTGTCACTGAAGCCTCTGCGTTGTTGTTGACTTTGCACTGTGCCAACTGCACTACTGCCAACTTTGCTCCACGCTGCTCAGTCTCTGACTGCTACTAGCTATTGCATTTGTCATTCTGGCACCTGACTGCGCCAACTAGCATTGGTCCATCCTGTTACTGCTGCTATGGGCTCTCGTAGCAAGGTATTGATCCAAGAGGTGGAATCCTCAAGGATCCTCCCCAACTGTATCTCTTTGGGGCTACAAAACCAAATCACCCCACCTCACCTCTGGAGGTATATTACTGATCATGGAAAACTCTTCCCCCAGCCTAGAGGTCAACCTATCTATCTCTGCGGATGTAGCCTGCTAGTATTGCTTCTCCTCTTTGTCCCTCTTCTTGAGAGGACACTAGGTGTTGTAGTGACCAAGTTCACCACATTTGAAGCATTTAACCTTGGATATGTCCTTCTTCCTTATGCCTTGCTCCCGCTTCCCCTTTGATGCAAGGGCTATGACCTCCTCCTCCTTTACTTCCTTCGTCCCACTGCTTGTGCTGCCACTGATGGTGCTCTTGACCAAGTCTCGCCTCATCTCCTCCTGCTGCAGATCTACCCACATTCTGTCCCAATCTGGCAAGTTTTCTCTGCCTTGGATACTTTGGACGAATACTTGCCACTCCTCGAAAACACAGGGAAAATCATACAAAATTTGTAGGTTGGGGCATTGACCTGACTGCAGACAACTGATCCTAGACTTCCTGCAGTCTATTAAGGGATATATACACTCCCCTTTCGACATCCTGGTACACCTCGACTTCTCCTCCAAATACGCTTGGAAGATCCCTGGTACAACGTGGCAAGATCATCCCACATTTGCTTGGCAGTGTCTTGCCAGTTATGTGTGACACCATGTCGTCTCGAATTCCATCGAGAATTAACCTCTTTGCCTTCGCCATCTCCTTTTTGTAGGCCTTTAGCTGATCTGGGTCCGTGGGTAGAACTACCACTGAACTGATATAGGTATTGAGATCATATTCATTTAGAAGGCAGGAAATCCCTGCTTTCCAGATCACATAGTTGGCTGAACTGTCCAACTGATCCTGATCTCTCAACCTTGTTGATGCCATCTTGCCAAAAAATGTCAAACTCTTCTTCTCCTCTGCGCAACTGCTGCCAGGCTCTATGCACTACCTGCTGGAGTGGGCAAATCTGCTCACAACTACTACTGCTCTGCAGTGAGAAATCGAATTTCCAGGCTAGAAATTCCCTGAGAAAATAATTCCCTCGATGTGTGTTCTTCCTTTCTCTTGACGCTATTTTGCACCAGCAACCTGCTGCAAAATAACTGCGTCCCAACTGAAGATTTTCTCTATAAGAAAAACATTGTTGCTCCCTCTTCCTTTGCTAATCTTCGATCTGAAAATTTTATTCTTAGTCGACTCACTCAAAGAAATATTTTTTCCTCAAAAATCTGCCTTGCTGGCTAATGGTCTGTGCAACCCCCTAGGGGTTTCAAGCAACTTCTCACGCAGTGCCTCGAAGCTCCCACTTTCCTTCTGCAACTAAGCTCTTCCTGCTTCTCCTGCCCTCTGATACAATGTAAAAATTCCAAAAATTGGAATCGTACTGCAGCAACTGATTAAGTTTCTTCTATTTGTTAATTTACTGAACAAATTATTTATTGTTTTCTATGGTAAATATCGAAACCCATACACTAAAACCTTCACAAATAAAAATACTGCGGAAGACAATAGCGCTGAAAGAAATATGCACACACACACACACAAATAACACTATTGTTTTTGGACCAAGTCCCCGGAAAAACCCAATGCAGGAAAACCGGTGCAGCACCCGAGGGTTTGTATATTATGCAGTATTAAATCTGAGTAAAAATCTATGGTTGCTTTAAAATATATGAAACTGGATTCGTTCCTCAGCCCTGTTGTGTCCTGAATCGGTCGAATCGGACACGATTCGGTGGGACACGTATCCTCCATTTGTGTCCGGTCGTGTTCCATCAAGACACCATCGTGTCCCGGTCATGTCCCATTAGGACACGATCGTGTCCTGATCATGTCCCATCAGGACACCACATGTCCTGGTCGTGTCTTGATTTTGGGACACTTGCCGACTTTTATGAGTGCCACGTGGCCCATAAATGGTCGTTTGGCCCATTTCAACTTCACATTTAACTCTCTCTTGATGTGGGTTTGTTGTGGGTGTGTGGGAGTGAAGAGCAGAGGGAAGTAGGGAAGGGGCAAAGGAAGGGGAAGAATGTCTCTATTTTTTTTGCATTTTTATTACAGCAGTTTGCGTGTGCATTTTTTTTTACAAATTTGTGCATTTTTTCTTTATTTTTTTACATCATTATGGCTCAATGAAGGGCAGTAGGGAAGGGGCAAAGGAAGGTGAAGAATGTCCCCATTGGATATGCCCCTCTTGTTCCAATTTCATCAGGGTCTGCAAGTGTTCCCTCTATTGGAAGTGGGGCTACAACAACAACTTCAAATGTTGAGGGAAGACAATAGCCTCAAGATAACAAATATCCCTTATGGAAATATGTCACAAGGGAGCAAGGGCCAGGCAATAGAGGAGGAGGATGCAACAGAGGAGAGCAGTGGTGACCATGATGATGACAGTGATGCTGATTTTGATGACTCATGAGCTACCTACTCCCTTGAGGCTTGTAGTTGTTTTGTATTTGCTATTTCTATTTGCCATTGGCATTTCTACTACCTATGTAACACATTTTGATTTTGAAGACTTAATGAGAAAACTGCAGTATCTTGTCTTTCTCCTATTGGATCATTGGTGAATATGTCACAATTGTATTTGTATGCATAATGTTACTTTTAAAAACTTACATCTAGATGAAGATCTATCTTTGAATCAATGAATTTGTGTCATGAATGAGAATTTGTGTAAGAAATATCTAATTTTGAATATATATATATATATAACGTGTCCTGTTCCGGGGAGTCAACGTGTCTGTGTCCGACACTCGAATCCTCGTGTCCTTCGTGTCTCGTGTCCCCGTCTCAGGTGACTTAATCTATAATATAACAAACCATATAGAGAAAATCTGACAGATAGTTAGTGAGAAAAATCTCACTCTGTCACAGGCGATCCGACACTGATCTAGGCTCAAGATGAGTTGCTTTGCACTGTCACTGCCTCTGCCTACGCAGTATTGCTTCCCCACAGCTAGGAATAATTGTCTCTCTCGCTATTTGATCAATTTTTGTCTGGAATACTGATCTTCTTCACCACTGGGCGTCTTGCCCAACCTCTGGCTCTGAAAATCTCACTGCTCCCCAGCAAAAACATAATCTCCTTTGAATCACTGTGTTGCCTCTGCATGGCTTTGCGCTCCCTCTTTGTGGCACTTGCTGTGTCTCTACTGTGCACTCACCGGATCTGGAAAAACTTCCACCAACCTTACTATCCTTGCACCTCTCTCACTATAACAAGCTCACTAGCTTTCTTTCCAGCAACTCAGCGCTGCTACTTTGGAAATTGATTTGTCAGTGAATTCCATCTCTGCAAGTGTATCCTCTACGCCCCATCGAGTTCCTTCTTATAATCTCTCGTTGAGACATCAATGACCATGATTAAAACTTGATCGATGGCTAAGATTAACTAGGAGTCGATCCATGCCTTTTTCTAGAAGATTCACATCTGACTTAATTAATACATTTTAATTAATCATATTTCCTATATTTAGACTTAGGAAATATTAAAAAACTGATTAATTATTTTAATTAGTCGTTTCTAGATGGAATTTTCATAAACGATTTTTGGGTTTTCGAGTACTCATGTCTTCTAACCTCTCTGCAAAATATCGAGGCTAGAACACATTCGATGCTACTAGAAACTAACAAAGGCTGGCTCAAGTGGCGGAGAAATGGCACAACAAGTTAGTTGGTCACTACAAGGGGCTACTAGCTACCGAATGAGGACCATCTTGGAGAAATGTTTTCTCCTAGGAATATCACCCATGAAGTGGTGGGTAACACGTTGTTACACAATGTTTTGTCATCGTCCTTGCAATCCCCATCCCGCACATTGGAGGACTATTTCAGTGACTTCTATGTATTTTCATACCTTGCAAATCGTGTCATTGCATCCCTTGGCATGTGAAGAACATTTCCTCTATTGACTATTCTTGGAGCAGGCTCTCAAAAACATATGATTTTGGGTCGGCGCCGGTAGGCAGTTATGGCCTCGCTCCCATAGAAAAATTAGCACCGGGCCTTGCGCCCATTGGCGCTTTGTCTCATTGGACTGCCCGCGCCGAGCTGTTTTTGGTAAGTTTTTAAAATAGAAGTGAAGTTTCCATTCCCAACCACTTCGTGAGCGGAGTTAGCATGGTTTGTTCGACTGAATAACGTCGAAGTCCTTCCTTTGGCTTCTTGTTTCCTACATTTGAGCAACTCCCCAAAGGATAAGGCCTCCTTCCACCTTATGAGGGATCCCAAACCACCTCCTCCCCTCCATAAATACATCCTTCTCACATAGTTGCAGCTAGCTGTACAGTCCTTACTACAACTGGTGTGAGAATAAAGCAGAGAGGAACCCATTGTCGAGAGAGAGGAACCCATTGAAGGAGGCTGCAACATCAAGGCTTTCTTGGTTGTAAACTTCTTCTCTCTACTTATTAATACATGATCGGCTTTTGGTTCCTGTTTTGCGTTTGATGTGTTTAATCCTATGCAATACGTTTGATTCTCCTTCACCAATTAAATAGTTGTGAATGCAAGTATGTTTTCGTATGCTGTCGTCGTTCTCTGATCCTTGTGCAAGCACCCGAGCATTACCGCTAAAGGACTGCGACGTGTGAAGACGAAGATTAGGAGGTCGCTGCCACAAGCTACGACAAGAGCGTTGGAACAAGGTAGTTCATCTATCCCAACCCATTTTCATTCATAAACTAGGAGTTCGAGGATTAGCATGTTCCCTTGTTGCTAGACCCACTCTAGGGCTAGAGGGATCGCCTCTGTCCGCAAAGGGGATTTACCTACACAACAAATTGGTGACCATACTGGGGATCAGTGTGTTTGTCGTCTCTTGTTTTTCGTCTAGTGTTTTTCTTGTCAAGTCAACTTTGGTCGTTTCATCGTTTTTCTGCTTTGTTTTGCTTGTCTGACTGTTTTCAGTCATCTTGTTTAGTCCCAGAGTGTCAGATCTGACCTCTGCTCAGTGGTTTTTTATTTTTTCCATGGTTTTCTAGCTCGGCAGTGCTTTTTCTTTAACAGTTGCGCCGATTGGCGCATGTTGCTTTTGTCACACATGCGCGAACCTCTGTTTAGCGCGGATTACAGCTAAACAGACGCGCCGAATCCTGTAGGTTAAAATTTAGCCTTTTTTACTGAGTTTTGTCAGTTCCTCCTGCCTTTGGGTTGGATTTTTATCTTTTATTGGTCCACTGAGATTGTTTTGACCATTTTGTCTCATTCTTCTCAGCTGTTTGTCCCTTATCTAATCAATAGAGTTTGTCATCCTACGGTTTCTAGGTGTCTTCTGCTGCTTGTTCGGTTCTCTCCTCACTGAGCCTTCCGAGTTGAGTTTGAGTCAGTTTGGTCTTTGTCGTTTCAGTTCGTTGACTGATTTTTTAGCTTTTCTTTCGGTTCTTCATGTCATTGGGTTGTTGAACGATCACTTTTGTTTTTGCTTGGCTCTCCATTTGTCACCTTGAGCATAGATTACATTGCTCACTAAATCGGTTCGAAAGCCCTCTATTTGCTTGAAGGAGTGCATCTCTGTTTTGGGTGTGTTTAATTCGTGTTAGATTGATCTCTTTGTTTTAGATCGTTTCTTTTGAATTGCTCAAAATAAGTTTCCATTTTTCTTTTTAGTGTAATAGTGCATTTTGCTTTTCATTTATCTAAAAAGACAAAATTTGCAATCTTTCTCTTAAGTTTGAAAATTAAAAACATTCTTTTGCATCAGTAGCTTTTAGTGAATAGGAAAGAGTTTTTTTTTTCGTTTTCTGCTTTGCTTGTCTTAGATGCATTAGTGAAATTCTTCTTGTGTTCAATTGATCGCTGCTTTGTTATGAACTACTATCCCTCTCTTAGCTAGCATTCATTGAATTAGAATGATTTTCTTTTGCATGTAGTTGTGCATTAAGAATTCGAGATCACATTCGGTAAGGCCTTGAAATCGCAACATTAATTCAAGATCAACTTTAAAATGAATTCAATCAACCTAAGGAAGCATTGAAACCTAACGCACATATATTTAGAGGTCTAGGCTAGTGACATGTTCTAGCGTCGTTAAACCTAGTAGTTGTCGTTTGCCATCTGACTTTAGACAGCACTAGCATGGACTTGTGCTCCTCATACCGTCGAGTATATAAAGGGAGACCCTCATAGGTTGCAATCCTTTATCCATAGGAAGCTAAGTCTGCCACCCTATAACTGTGATACACTGAACACAACATTCGGGGAGACTGCCTGCACGTACGTCAAGTCCTTGGTCATTTCTCTTTCATTTGATCACGAAGGTGTATATTGCAGTTCATGAAAAATTGGTACACCCTCTTGCTTATATTTCCTAAGTAGTCATTTTGGTCTTTTCGTGACTCTTTAAAATTGAAAAGATCCTCGAGCACTTGTCCTTTCACGCTCGTTCAACCTGAAAGTGACTAGAGTCCCCTTTTGCTTGTTTCTCGACTCTTAAAACATGAAACAACATAGTTTCGTTTCAATGTCATAAAATCAAGTGCCTACGATTACATGCCTGTTAAAGATTTTTTCATGGCTTGTTCTTAAGTAATTCCTTATTGTTTGATCTTGAAGCCTCGAATTGGTTATCTCGGTTCTCTTTTGTTTTGAGATACAGTCATGGTGGCGGAACCACTAGTTTCGTCGTCCTCGTCATTACCTCCCTAATGGCGATCCTTCTCCTGAAGTTTCTTCGGAAAGCTTCTCAGCCCACTTGGTCTGTCGATTTCTGGCAGTCTATTCTTCCGAGTATCGTACCCCTCACTACCCGATCTCCTCTTGAGGAGCCATTTGATATCAATTGGCAACCTCAGGATGCTTGGTCTCGTTTTGGGAACAAGGAAGAGTTTTCTCCTCTTACTTCAAAGCCATCTTTACTAGCCACTACTTTACTTGACACTACTCGTCGCCTTTTAGACGATCAAGTGGCTTCGTCCGACATGGATTCTTCGAGTCCTGTCAGTAGTGAAGAGCTTTATGTTTCTACAGGAGATCATCAGCTCCCTCCAGAGAGTTTTCCTTATGTCTCAAGTCAACCTTCCTCACAACCGGTATTTCTCTCGCGCGGTTATCGTACTTTGGGTCAGATCATTTCTGGCGTTGCCTCGTTGTATCAGAACCTGATATGGTCCGATACATCGACTCCCTCTGGGTGCTCGTCTATCTCGGTATCGAGGGCATCACCCTCGACTCCCATGATGTTGACAATTGTAACTTTTGTTCCTGTCTGGCCCACTGTTTGTGTGGCTTCATCCACACCGGTTGTCAATATGACTCAGTCATCTACAACGTATTCTGTTGTTCATAGGTCCATTTTTATCGATCCCACGATATCTGTTAGGCCCACCGTGAGTGGATCACAACCTCACGTTCTAGGAACCCAACCTGCTAGTAGTGCACCCATGGCTTCTACTTCCATTCCTGAGGTTTGACATTTGATGAGTATCTGTTGGCCATTCAACAACAGAATTCTGCCCCTCAGGGTTCTCAGTAGCTACAAACTTCTGGTAATCCTCCGCATCATTTTGACGTGTACGTTAATCCCATCTATTTGCCTCCAATTGATCACAATCAGACCATATACCAACCGGGACAACCCTATGGTCCACAAGGGCAACCCTTACAGGGACAACCTTCAGTCCAATAGGGACAACCCTCTGGTCCACAAGGACAACCTTATGGTCTGCAAGGACAACCCTTACAGGGACAACCTTTTGTCCAACAAGGACAAACCTACGGTCCTGCTGGTCAACCTCATGTTCAACAGGGTGCATCTTATGTTCTCGAGGGGAAAATTTATCCGCAACAGGGACAACCTTTTTTGCAACAGCACCAGCCTTACGTTCAACAAGGCCAAACTTTTGTACAACAAGGACAACCCTACGGTCCTGTGCCGGGTCAACCTAGTCTTCAGGGGCAACTTGGCCCATCTCAACCATCGGGCCAACCTTTTCCACAAGGGCAACCCGGTGGCTCTCAGCATCCAGGCCAACCTTCTCCGCAGGGATAGCCTATCCAACCACAGTATCCGGGTCAACCTACACCCCAGGGGCAACCTGTTTAGCCTCAAGGCGCCACTTACATTCCCCAAGGTCAATCTCAGGTGGTATATAGTGCGCACCAAGGCGTTACTTACATCCCTCAAGGTCAATCCCAAATGGTATACAGTGCACCTTAGGGCACTGCGTACCTTCCTCAAGGTCAAACTCAAGTGTTTTATAATGCACCTCAAGGCACTGCTTACGTTCTGCAACAAAATACATATGTTGCTCAGACAAGACCTCAGTGGTATGCTCAGAATCAATATCCTGGTCCTCAACCCATGTATGGGAAGAATTTTCAGGCTTATAACCCCTATGGACAGAATCCTCCGAGACAAAACATATGGGGGCAAAATTTCTCTCAACCTCGGTGGAATCTTAATACCGGTCTTTATCAACGACCTGCAATGCCTTTCAATCCTCAATTACCTTTCCTTGCTACATTGGAACTGCCCAATATGTTGAAGTTGACGAACGATCCTATCCTTCATAATCCATATTGGCCTCCAGTTCCGACTAAAATTCCTGGCGATTGTTCCAAGTTTGAGGGCAAGTCTGGAGAAGACCCCCAAGCGGATGTTATGACATACCATCTTTGGTGCTCCTCTAACTCTTGGGTTGATGATTCCATTCGACTCCATCTTTTCCAACGGACTCTCACTGGTGCCGTTGCCAAGTGGTACATTGAACTATCTCATGGCATCTTCCAAGATTTCAGCTCTTTAGCCATGGCATTTCTCACGCACTTTAAGTTACCATTTTGGTATGAAATTGGGACACACCTCCTCACATCCTTGAAACAAGATCGAGCCACTCATATCTCTGATCATATTCATGAATGGAGGTGTCATCGTCATCTGATCAAGTTTGAGATTTGTGATCAACTTCTAACTGATTGGTTCATTACCTCCTGCGTTGCTCTGATTGCTAAGGACATTGCTATGGGGGCATGTGTTACTGAGGAACAAGCCATCGCTCGTGCCCAATACCTTGATCTTGTGTACTTTCAGTCTGGCACATTGTACAAACTCTTGCCTGATGCCCCTCGACCTGGAACTTCCAAAGCACCGACGACGCCATCGGTCAACAGTATCATAGGTTGTGTGTCTCAAACTTCACAGAAGTCTTCTTCAAATCCTGCGAAGCAAAAATCTACTCCTTCCAATGATATTGCTTCTCAGACACTTCCAAATTATGGTAAAACCGCGAAAGTGAATATTGTCCAGTCCAATCCGGCGGATAAAACTTCCAAGGGTAAAAAGAAGGGTAAAGGGAAGGCCAAAGCCGATACCCCAAAACAGGATTCTCAGAAATCTCGTGCTGATGATGGTTCACAACGCAAACCGAAGTACCCTTGTTTGATTTGTGACGAAGAGCATTACACCAAGGACTGTCCCCGATGGGATGAGGTGAGTCGATTGCTCAAAAGCACCCAAGGCACTTCGGCTATCCTCAAAGAGTTGTTTCCATCACAGTAGACTCAGTTGGTAGAGCAACCTTAGTCCTTTGCCCCATTTGGCTCTCAGGTTTTCATGATGAACGGTCCTGCATCCGTTTCTATTGCTACCCGATCGAAAGATTATACCGAACCGCGTCAGGCAGTAGGGAAGGAAGTCGTTGATGGTCCTGCTCCCCCGCCTGCTTCTGGCCCTCTTCATATTGAAAGGCCCAGTACTGAGCCCGTTGTATGACCACCTTCCAAAGGTGTACTCCGTAAGTCTTCTTACAATCCTAACGCTCGTGCTTCTCTGCATTACAGTATTGTTGAGGATTTGGTTCAGGCGCCATCTGCTATGTCTGCATTGGAAGTACTTCAGAGTTGTCCATCTCAATGGAAGGCTTTGTTATCTGCTATCGGAGGGGTTGATCCCGCTGATTCGAGCCTTATCACTTTCGATTTGGAAAATTTCATCCCATGTCTCCCTCACCAGCTTGCACTAATCATCTAGGTTGGGATTAATGGAAAGAATATCCATCGAGCGGTCGTGGACGAGGGTGCATCTACATGCGTCATGTCAACTGCCTGCTGAAAAGCCATTGGTTCTCCAGCTCTCAATTCATCTCCAAACGCTTTAGAAGCTTTTGATGGAAGGGAATCTCGCTCTCTTGGTGTTCTCGCTAGTTTACCCATTACGTTAGAAGGCAAAACAGTTAACGTTGAGGTTGAAGTCATTGACGCCAAGTTCAATTACAATCTTCTCCTCAGTCGCATTTGGACTCACGCCATGCTATGCGTTCTGTCCACTCTCTTTTGTGTTCTTCGATTTCCGCACGAAGGAAAGATCATCACTGAGGTTGAAGTCATTGATGCTAAGTTCAATTACAATCTTCTCCGTGGTCGCATTTGGACTCACGCCATGCTATGCGTTCCGTCCACTCTCTTTCGTGTTCTTCGATTTCCGCACGAAGGAAAGATCATCATTGTCGATCAGTTGACCTTTTTCACTTCTTCGTCTTCCAAGAGGAATGTCCCATATGTAGATCGTATTCCTACGCCTTATGAGAGCATAGGGCCGAGTCTTTTCAAGGATCTTGCCCTCATGGGTCTTTTTCCTCTTCCTCCACCCAACACTGCGCAAGTCAACATGATCTCTAGGTCTTCTGATCCGTGGGTCATCCCTTCGCCCGAGCAGATTGATTCGTCTGGTGACTCAATGTCATTAAGCCCAATAGAGATTGACTATTGTGAACTTATTTCGGCTTCGGCTCCTCCTCCCTCTGATCATGCTCCTTTGAGTATGTCTCTTAACACTTATTCTCAATCCCCTTGGCTCAGTGATTTGGATTCGCCCGATCACTTAAACGAGATATTTCCCACCGATGAGGCCATCGTGGAAACTATGTCTCTTGAGGATCCTCCTTGGGACGATAGTCATCATCGTTCCTCGTTCATGCCTGGCCTTGGGGCCATGTCTACTTGTCTCGAGAAGTTTGCTTCTCAAGTTCCTTCTCATCCGCTTCAAATGCCCATCCTAACACGCGAAGTCTTTGTAGAAGGTAACTTGGGAAACATCACACAAACGATGCCTATCGACATCTTTGTCAAACTTGGGGTTGTCGAGAACATCCTTGGTCTTACGAAGAAATGACTGACATCGATCCGAGTATAGTGGTGCATGAAATTCCTACCTATCTTGGTGCGAAGCCTGTTCACCAGCATCTTCGTCCTGTGCACCCTAAAAAGGCGGCCGCCATTAAAGGAGAAGTTGAAAAAATTCTTAGAGTTGGTTTTATCTATCCAATTCCCTTGACAAAATGAGTTTCTAATATTGTTCCTGTGGATAAGAAATAGGGTACTATTCGGGCCTATGTAGATTACTTTGATATCAACCGTGCTTGCCCTAAGGATAATTATCCCACTCCTTTTATCAACCAGATCATTGATGAATGTGCTGGGAGTGAGAACTTTTCCCTTATGGATGGGTTTTCTAGGTACAACCAGATTAATATTCTTCCGACCGATCAAGACAAGACTGCCTTTATCTGTCTTTGGGGTACTTTCGCCTATAAAAGATCCCTTTTGGTCTTAAAAATGTTGGGGCTACATTTCAATGAGCAATGTCATATGCTTTCCATGATATCAAGCGCATTGTTCAACCTTACTTGGATGACCTTCTGACTCATCCGGCTAAGCGTAAAGACCACCCTAATCTTTTCCGTCAAATATTTCTTCGTTGTCGACACTATAACTTTAGGTTCAATCTGCATAAGTGCGTTATCTGCATTGACTCCGGTAGGCTCTTAGGGTTTATCGTCTCTAAAGACAACATTCGTCTCGATCCCCTCAAAGTTGAATCTATTGTTAATCTCCCCTCTCCTTCCTCCTTACATCAACTACAGAGTTTGCAAGGGAATGCTAACTTCCTGCGCCGTTTTATACTGAACTATGCTGAAGTGGCAAAATGATTTACGCGATTACTTAAGCAAGGCGTCTCGTTCCTTTGGGATGAGATTGCCCAAAAATCCTTTGATGCACTGAAGACGTTGCTTATCAATGCTCTTCTGTTACATCTTCCCAATTTTCATTGCGATTACTCCCTCTATTTGGCTGCCACGTTTAGCACTATTTCCATGGTTCTAGTGCAAGACGACGATGATGGTGACAAGCACGTCATTTACTATCTGAGTCGTAATCTTCTCGATACCGAAACACGTTATGCACATATCGAGAAGTTGGCGTTGGCTGCTGTTCAAGATGTTCAATGTTTTTGTCACTATATTCTGTTGTGCACAATGACTGTGATTTTTTATTTTAACCCCATGACTTACATATTGACTCGTCAATTGTTGGGGGGCAAATACTCAAGTGGATTGTTATCCTCGAAGAGTTTGACTTGGAGTTTACTATCGCCAAATCAAAGAAATCATTGGTATTCGCCGATTTGATTTGCTCTCTCCCTTCTGATTCTGCTCCATCTGGTTCCGAGGAACGCATTTCGAACGACACACTTTTTCCTATTAGCACCCTCGATCCTTGGTACGATGATATCATTGTATATCTTCAGACTTCCACCTTCCAATCTGAGTTGACGATGGATTGTCATCGATGCATCCGCCATCATTCGCAACCTTATTGCATAGTCAGAGATACTCTCTACCGCATCGGAGCTGATTCTGTTCTCCGTCGGTGTTTGACTCTTGACGAGGTTGAAAAAGTCCTTAATGATTGCAACTCTGGCGCCTGTGGTGGTCACATGTCTGGATATGCTACTGCACAGAAGATTCTTCGTGCTGGCTATTTCTGGCCCACCATCTCTAAAGACTATATTGTTGCTGTGCGTAAGTGTCACAATTGCCAGATTTATTAGCGCAAGATGCGCGCGCTACCCACACATCTTCATCCTGTCATTACCGTTGGTCCCTTTGCGAAGTGGGGCATCGATTTTATGATGCATAACCCTCACTCGGCCGGGGGGGCATGCTTTTATTATCGTAGCCATTGACTACTTCACGGAATGGGCTGAAGCAATGCCTACACTTATAGTTGACAGTAAGACAACCGCACAATTTCTATTCGATCATGTCATTACTAGGTTTGGTGTCCCTCAAGCCATTGTTACCGATCATGGTTCTCATTTTCATCATTACATGATGGTTGAGTTGACTTCTAAGTTGGGTCCGCGTCACGACAGCTCAACGTCGTACTACCATCAAGCTAATGGCCAGGTTGAAGCCGTGAACAAGGTTCTTGTCACTATGCTTCAACGTACGATCGGGATGCACAAGTCAAACTGGCATCTCATGTTGTTTTAAACTCTCTGGGCTTACCGAACCTCAGTGAAGGATGCGACTGGATTCAGTCCATTCCAACTTGTCTATGGTTTGGAAGCTACCCTTCCAATTGAATGTGAAATCCCTTCTCTCAAGATAGTTGTTGAATTGCTACCTAATACTTCACTAGAAGAAGAGCGTCTTCTATATTTAGAGAGGCTTGATGAAACTCGCCGCTTTGCTGCTCTTGTCATAGAAGCACAGAAAAAGCGGGTCAAAGCTCATTTTGACCAGTCAGTTTCCCCTCGTTCCTTTATAGAAGGAGACCTCGTCCTTTTGTACGACAAAGATCACGATAAGCTGGGGGTAGGCAAATTCCAACCCATGTGGCATGGGCCCTATATTATTAAGCATGTTTTGCAGAATGGGGCTTATGAGCTTATTGATTATGAAGGTTATCCTCTGGATCAGCCGAGAAATGGGCTGTATCTTAAAAAATATTATGCATGAGTTTCTCATGCATGTTTCTTTTGTACATAGGTGTTTTTTCATTTTTGTACATTTTTTGGCTTGGTGTGCTTTGCGAGCAGTTTCCCTGCTTATTGTATCGTTACTTATTGTGCAAATGTCTGTTACTCCTTATGTCGGTTTTGCGGATGGTGCCTCCCGCAGTACCTAGAACATGTCTTCTACAGCTTGGGTGAAATATAATCCTAATGGTGAGTTGATAGACCTTCAAGGTATTTGTCTAGGACAAACTACAAACAATGTCGCTGAATATAGTGCTGTCATTGAACTCTTAACTGAGGCCATTGCTCTTGACATTCGTGCATCAATTGTTAACCTAGATTCTCAGCTTGTTCTTCTTCAGCTTAATGGGCATTATTCTGTTCGAAATCATCTAATATTGTGGTTGTACTTGCGTGTTCATTTACTAGAAAGACATTTTGATTACATTACATATCAACATATTCCTAGACGAATGAATGCGTTAACTGATACAGTAGCCAATATTGTATTAGATAGACATTTGCGTAATTTGTAAAACATCATCATCACATGATAAGATTCATACAAGAAAATAGGTGTGTGTATATATATATATATATATATATATATATATATATATATTGAGTGTTTTCATCCACGTTCTTCATAAGTTCAAAAAATATGTATGTTCTGGTTACATCCTGAGACATCATGTCTCTCAAAAAATATGTAGAAATAAAAGTCTAGGTGTGTAGTTCGCATGATGCTCATGATAGCATGTCACTGCTTGCACAAGCCGCCTCAATAAGCGGTGAACACGGTTCGACACCCCTGCAGTGTGTCTCTGGTACGCGCAAGGAACATCATCAAATCTTGCATAGTCTGGGATTCTACTCGTGAGTCCCTCCAGCTTGTGTACGATTTTCTCCTCGCTTCCCTCACCATGAGGGGACACATCAAAATCATGAGGAATCCTCCGTGCTATTGGAGACATTCCTGTAGGTCTTTCTGGGCCGACAACTGTAAATACATGGATTAACGTCAGAACATATATAATAAAAAAAATAATAATATTCATTAAAATAAAAAAATGAGTCTTACCCAATGCTTCATCCCAATCCTCTCCTGCTGGGAGTGGGAGATCTGCATCACTGGTAAAGTCCGTGCCAGAATAGGGCCAGTCCTCTACAACAATCAGTTGTCGATGGAGCCACTCAAAGAACTCCGGTCTGCAGGACATCTGTTGATTGCCTCCTGATCTTGGCATCAAAGCCGCCCAACAGACCATCCATGGCTCTTGGGCTGGTGGTGTAGGAACTATCACTTCCTGACGTTGGAAAATTGGTAACTGTTCCAAGATGAATGGGTACCAAGATGGACCCATAACCGAATTGTTTTAGCTTGCCGTTCTTGCATTTTGTCAACTGGCGTTTCATATTGATCGTTACCGCCTTTGCCTAGTTGTAGAGAGTGGGTGCCATACAATCTACTGTAAGAAGTAATTGTGTTTTGTGGCTTCATGCAGAGCTTGAGATCCAGTAGCTCGCGTGATGGTTTGCAACACTACTTTTAGTGCCAAATCGAGAATGGTTTGGATATCCACCTTCCCGCTTTTGGATCCTTTCCTTGCCCCTCGGCAAACTTTGTTAATGACCATGCTCATGTTTTCTATCATGGGCCGGGTACCCATCAGGATTAGTTTTGTAATATTCCTAGTGTATTGCTAATTGGAATATTTTATTTTTGTATAGTTTTGCCGCCTTTAGTTAAATTAATAAATAAAGTGAGAATTAGGGGGTCAACTCACTTAATAAAATAAAGTGCTTTCCTAGTTGATGAACGTTGTGACTTAAAGGGGTGGCCTTGGGGGTCCACACACACATGAGGGAAGGCCTCACGCTGACCCTAAGGTAACTGCGCAGGTCAAGGAGGAGGGAGGACGTAGTTAGGGTTTTTGAGGGAGCTAGCACTATAAAAGGTGGGGTTTTCACTCCATTTGGCATTGTTGATATGATATTGATATTGAGAGCTAGACTTCTGTCTACTTCAGCACACCGGTTGTTTAGTCGGTCTGCAGCACTGTTTAGTGCGAACTGAGTGTCTCCGGTCGGAGATCTCACCCTTGGCTCCGGGGGACTTCGAGTGCCTGCTCGAGCAAGGTATTTCCTTCAGTTTCCGTAGGTGATTTGCAGTGGATTTTGGGTGGACGTTTGCAGAGGAGCAGCCTCTTGGAGTGACTGCGCAGTTCAGGAGAGAGGACGCAGTCTTTGTGGTGCAGCTCAGTTGTGAGGTGATTTGGTGGTGGTTTTCAGCGTTTTCTAGCCTTAGGAGGTTGTTATTTCAGCAGGAGGTTTTGCCGGTGGGATTTGGCCCCTTTCCCAGCGTTTCCTTGAGCTTCTGCGCTGTTGCTGGGAGAGACAGCGTTTTCTTTGAGGAGGGGTTGTTTGGTGGATTTTCGGAGGTGGAGCATTTGCTTCACGATTTCTGGGTTTTGTCCGGAGGATTGAGTTCAGCTAGCCTTCCAGTTTTCAGCTCATTCCGGTGTGGGGATCAGCCCCTAGTTCCAGTACATTGCAGCAGCAGTTTTCTACGGCAGTTTCTCCAGTCAGCTAGGACGCAGTCTCTGTTGCAGCCATTTCTTATTCTGAGAGAGTCTCCACTTGCCTAGAGCAAGGATAGGTGCACTCATTCTGATTATCTTTGTACCCTATACATGTATTCTCAGATTAATAAAATGGCTTAGCGTTCTGGTGTTTTATGTGTACTTGCTCCATATTCTAGTTCTGGCATTTTGTTCTATATAGTTGCTTGTTTGTATTTCTGTGTATTACTGTCTATTTCCCGTTGGGGATATTACAGTGGTATCAGAGCATAGTTCTGGCTCAGCCTGTGGTGCTAGCAGTCTATGACGCCCGGGGATAATCCCTACCTTGATCAGGGGAGACACAGGGACGTTGAGAGTAGGTGGAAGTTTCCCTTCGGAGGGGGGGATTCTGATCAGGAGCCACCTGAGACAGATTCAGAGGAGGAGCAGCCTGTGAGGGACACAGAGCAGCGGAACCCGATGGCAGACGAGGAGAGGAGATGGGATGCGCTCCTCCATCACATGCAGGAGATGACGCGGAGACTCACGGCCATAGAGATCGGACAGAGAGAACCTCCCAGGGTTTTCCAGGTCGGTGAGGGATCGGGTATGTCTCACCACGTGCCAGTGCATGATGCTATCCCCATTGTGGCATCTCATGCACCCACGCGATCCACTATGCCCACATTATTTCCAGAGGACGCAGGGGCAGGGGTACAGGGAGGTGCACAGAGGGATATTCCCGCACCCACGCGATCCACCATGCCTACCTTCTTGGCAGAGGATGCAGGGACAACAGTACAGCGAGAGATAGATCCGGCTCGGATGGCTGGCCTTTTTGCAGAGTACCAGGCTTAAGGACAGGCGTTCATGGACTCTCTCACCTTCAGAGACTATCTCCAGGTCCAGTATGGCATTAGACCCCGTGATCATCACCAAGGGCACAGGCACCACCGTGATGACCACCACGCAACTAGTAGATTTCATTTGCCCACGTTTGATGGCTCATCAAATAGTTCGGCAAAGTCTTGGGTGGAGAAGCTGGACATCTATTTCCAGCTTAACCCGATGTCGCAGTCAGAGGCCATTAAGGTGGCAACATTACATCTGGACGGTGAGGCCCAGGACTGGTGGTTCCATGGGATGACGACACTCGGACATTCTGCAGTGACGACATATGCCGAGTTTACCCGGAGGGTGATAGAGCGCTTTGACAGGAGGGACCCGGAGCAACACTTTATTGAGCAGGCAAAGCTCAAACAGTCTGGGAGCGCAGAGACATACATTTCAGACTTCTTGAGGATTTCGGTGATGGTACCTGATTTTTTTGCGGCTCGGATGGTTTACATGTTTGTGGAGGGATTGTCAGAGCCACTTCGTGGCCTAGTCCGGTCAACCAGACCAGCTACCCTTCAGGATGCCATCAGCAGGACTCGGGACTTACAGGATGTCTTACCCAGGACTCGGACACCTTATCCCCAGAGACAGGCCTTCCGGCCTAAGGGTAAGGACACGAGGGCTCCGCCTCCCAAGGCGAATCCTGGACGAGGGCAGTTTGATGATGAGGCCAGGAGAGAGCTGAGGAGGAAGCGGTTGTGCTTCACTTGCCAGGAGCCATGGGCACCGGGACACAGATGTGCGGCAGGGAAGGCACATTTCATTGAGGTCTTCTCCGAGAGCAGTGGAGAAGAGGATGAGGAGGATGACGTGGAGGCAGGAGACAGCTATGCAGCGCAGGGTACCTTACCACCTCCACCAACCGCCGCAGGTGGGGCATCGTTTGCACCCACTGGGGGCGCTCTAGCCGCATTGCGGGGAGTCCCCAAGTATTTGACGTTGCGCGTACGAGGGACGGTGCGCGGGCAGCGGGTTTCAGTCTTAGTTGACAGTGGGGCCACCCACAACTTTATTGATGCCCAGATGGTTGAGCGGAGAGGCATCCAGACAGAGGGTTTTGATGGGTTTTCCGTCTTGGTCCCAGGAGATCAGACTATGGCATGTGCTCGGTATGTTCCTGAGTTATCAGTGACGATGGGCACTTACACACTGACAGACCACTTCTTTGTGGTGGACATTCCGGACACCAACCTGATATTGGGTGTTCAGTGGCTTATTACTCTAGGGAAAGTCACGACGGATTGGAAGGCCCTAGAGATGGAGTGGGATGATCCCAAGACGGGGAGGCATGAGAAGATACGGGGGCAGCACACATACCCACCTCAGACGGTGTCAGCACACAGCATGGAGGCGACCTTCCGCAAGGGAGACATAGAGTGGGCGGTAGAGTTGCGGGCTTCAGAGGCAGTGGATACAGGGCAGGCAGTGCATCCTGAGCTACAGTCTATTCTCGACAGGTATGCAGTGGTTTTCGGGGATATTCCACCGGGGCAGCCACCGGATTGGGGGTTTGAGCATACGATCGAGCTTGAGCAGGGGATACAGGCCGTGATTACCACACCGTACAGGCATCCCAAGGCCTATCGGGACGAGATAGAGCGGGCTATCCAGGAGTTGCGGCCCTTGGTCACATTTGGCCCAACACAAGTCCTTTCGCTTCTTCTGTAGTGTTGGTGAAGAAGAAGGACGACACATTGCGCATGTGCATTGACTACAGGGCTCTGAATAAGAAGACCCTGAAGAACAGGTACCCCATCCCCAGGATCGATGAGCTGATGGATGAGTTGAGAGGAGCACGGTTCTTCTCGAAGATTGACTTGAGATCCGGGTACCATCAGATACGCGTGAGGGAACAGGACATTCCCAAGACCACTTTCAGGTGTCACTATGGGCACTTTGAGTTTTTGGTCATGCCATTTGGGCTGACCAATGCACCTGCTACCTTCCAGTCATGCATGAACCACATTTTCAGGGGTCATCTGAGGAAGTTTGTGCTGGTTTTCTTTGACGACATACTTATATACAGCAGGACTTGGGAGGAGCACCTCCAGCATATTGAGATAGTCTTGCACATCTTGGAGGAGCAGCAGTTCTATGCCAAGCTCTCCAAGTGTGAGTTCGGGTTGACAGAGATGCTGTATCTGGGGCACATTATAGGAGTGGACGGGGTGAGGGTCCACGAGGAGAAGATCAGGGCCATCAGGGATTGGCCAGAGCCGCGGAATGTGACAGAGCTTCGGGGATTTATTGGCATTTGCACATACTACAGGAAGTTTGTCAAGGGCTTCTCTCAGCTTGCTGCACCCCTCACAGATTTGACGAGAAAGGGGGCATTCAGTTGGTCGGACACAGCACAGCGAGCTTTTGACAAGCTCAAGGAGGTGATGAGCAGTTGTCCTGTGTTGGCATTGCCAGATTTTACACAGCCCTTTGTTCTAGAGTGTGATGCATCAGGAGAGGGGATTGGTGCAGTTTTGATGCAGGGCGGTCACCCGATTGCTTTTGAGAGCCGGAAGCTCCTTCCACACGAGAGGTTGTATCCCATAGACGACAAGGAGATGTTGGCCATCATGCATGCATTGGCCGAATACCGGCAGTACCTAGTAGGTAGCAAATTCAGGGTGTGGACAGATCATAACAGCCTGAGGTACTTTCTGGAGCAGAAGCAGTTGCAGGAGAGGCAGCAGAAGTGGATCAGCAAGATCCAAGCCTATGACTTTGACATAGAGTATGTCAAAGGCAAGAATAACGTGGTAGCTGATGCCCTTTCTCGTAGACCGGCCACGTTATCACTCATGAGCTTGGACGCTGATTGGAGGGCTCGACTGCTGGTTGAGTACTCCAAGGATAGGTTTGCATGTGAGGTTCTGGATGGGCAGGTAGCTGATGACAGGTACAGGGTGATCGATGAGATCATTTATTACAGGGACAGGATCTTCTTGACTGAGGGATCTCAGCTCAAGAAGAAGATACTCCAGGCTTCACACGATTCACCATTGGCGGGCCATCAGGGGTTCACCAAGACATACAGGGCTATTCGGGAGAGGTTCTCATGGAAGGGCCTCAAGGAGGACGTACTCCAGCATGTCAGGGAGTGCGACGTTTGCCAGAGAAACAAGGGGGAGATGAGCCATCTTGCAGGGTTGTTGCAGCCTCTTCCCATTCCGGAGGGGAAATGGGAGAGCATCTCGATGGATTTCATCACAGGGTTGCCCATGGTGCAGGGCAAGGACTGCATCTTCGTAGTCGTTGACCGGCTGACGAAGTATGCCCATTTTTTCGCCATATCCGCACATCACACAGCAGCACAGGTGGCTGAGCTGTTCTTCAGGGAGATTTTCAGATTACATGGTCTACCCAAGACCATCGTCAGTGACAGGGACAGCCGCTTCATGGCGGGATTCTGGCAGGAGCTCTTCCGACTAGTGGGGACCGAGTTGACACCGAGCACTAGTTATCACCCCCAGACGGACGGGCAGACAGAGATAGTTAACAAGTGGCTGGAGGGCTACTTGCGTAACTACGTCAGTGGACAGCAGAGGGCATGGCTGAAGTGGTTGCATCTGGACGAGTACTGCTACAACACGATGCATCATATGTCCATTGGTATGTCACCTTTCTATGCTTTGTATGGATATCATCCCTTATCTTTTGTGGACATGATGTTTGGTGCTAGCAGGGCTCCGAGAGCCAAGTTATGGATCCAAGAGAGCCAAGATATCCTCCGAGCTCTCAAGGACAACATAGCCATAGCACAGAATCAGCAGAAGTTGTATGCTGATAAGGGTCGGGTGGAGAGACACTTCGAGGTAGGGGACTTGGTCTACCTACGGCTACAGCCATACCGACAGTCTTCGCTCAAGCAGAAGGGGGCGGAGAAGCTTAAGCCCCGCTTTTATGGGCCCTACAGGGTGATACGCAGGATCGGGCAGGTTGTGTATGAGTTGGAGCTGCCCCAAGGCAGCAAGATTCATAACATCTTTCATGTATCATGCCTGAAAAACGCACTGGGCCAGTAGGTGACAGTCACAGAGGAGCTACCACCCACGAATGATGAGGGGCATCTGGTGTTGCAGCCGGAGGCTATTATTGACACTAGGGAGAGGCAGCTGCGGAGCAGGAAGATCAGGGAGTTCTTGGTGAGGTGGAAGAACTTGCCAGATGAGGATGCCACTTGGGAGGATGAGAAGATCTTGCAGCATCCATCACTTCAGTTGCTTGAGGACAAGCAACGTTCTGCCGGGGGAGACTGTAATATTCCTAATTAGCACTGCTAATTGGAATATTTCATTTTTTGTATAGTTTTGCCCACTTTAGTTAAAATAATAAATAAAGTGAGAAATAAGGGGGTCAACTCACTTTATAAAATAAAGTGCTTTCCTAGTTGATGAACGTTGTGACTTAAAGGGGTAGCCTTGGGGGTCCACACGCATATGAGGGGAGGCCTCATGCTGACCCTAAGGTAACTGCGCAGGTCAATTAGGGTTTTAGAGGGAGCTAGCACTATAAAAGGTGGGGTTTTCACTCCATTTGGCATTGTTGATATGATATTGATATTGAGAGCTAGACTTCTGTCTACTTCAGCACGCCGGTTGTTTAGTCGATGCTGCTGACAACACATTTGAGTACCAGCGAGTGTCTCCGGTCGGAGGGTCTGCTTCGCCAGCTCGGGGACTTCGAGTACTGCTCGGGCAAGGTGTTCCTTCGATTTCGCAGGTGATTTGCAGGTGGTTTGGGTGGACGTTTGCGGAAGGGACGACTTCTTGGGTGGCCTTTGCGCGATTGAGAAGGGCAACGATTTGCGGGGAAGGGAGCAACGGTCTTTGTGGTGCAGCTCAGTTGTGAGGTGATTTGGTGGTGGTTTTCAGCGTTTTTCAGTCTTGGAAGATTGTTTCGACGAGTTGAAGTGAAGGATTTGGCCCCTTTCGGCGTTGCCGACTCTTCGCAGCACATTGCAGGAGAGACAGCGTTTTCTTTGAGGAGGGCTTCAGTGGTGGTTTTTCGGAGGTGGTGCATTTGCTTCATGGTTTCTGGGTTTTGTCTGGAGCAGTGAGTACAGGCAGCCTTCCGATTTTCAGCTCATTCCAGTGAGGGGATCAGCCCCTAGTTCTAGTACATTGCAGCAGCAGCTTTCTACGGCAGATTTCTCCAGCAGCTAGGACACAGTCTCTATTGTAGCCATTTCCTATTCTGAGAGGGTTCTTCACTTGCCTTGTGCAAGGATAGGTGCACTTATTCTGATTATTTCTTGTACCCATATATGTATTCTCAGATTAATAAAATGGCTTAGCGTTCTGGTATTTTATGTGTACTTGCTCCATATTCTAGTTCATTTTGTTCTTTATAGTTGCATGTTTGTATTTACGTAATATTCTTGTCTATTTCTAGTTGGGGATATGCAATTACTGCCCCCATCCGTGATAATCCAGTTATGAAGTAAACATCTGAGACCTCAATCTCTAGCTCGTGATCGTGAATTATGAATCTTTCCCGATCAATGTCCCAAACACTGATAAAGTACTGTAATGGCTCCGGTTGAGCTCAGAGACATGGTGCCATGAAGAATTTTTTGAGCCCGCAGTCCCTGAGAACGTCCATGCATCTTACATTGCCCAAGGCTTGCTCATCTTCTTCACTATGTTCTCTTTCCTTCCATTCGATCACTTTTTTGCTTCTTCACACCTGCAAAAACATCAATGTGGTTGTCATTAGTCAAATTATTTGCTATTGAAGTGTTTAAAACGTGCTAACTTGTTGAATTCTAAGCCAAAATTCATGGCCGCAGTTGGCGCGCCCCCGTTTGGATTCAAGGCCGGTTGGTGTGAGTCCGTGCTTGAAACCTGCGCCAACCGCCGCACCCTAATTTGAACAAAAAACCCTCCACAGATCTAAAAAATGGGTTGTAGGCAATGAAAATTATATCAATATGCAGACAAGGATATGAGCTCTTACCTGGAAAAGACGAATTCACGATTGGTCCTTTGGATTGTCCGCTGTCAGCTCCACAAAATCAGAGTGAAAAAGATAAAAAGTGCTCACAAGAGGTAAAAGTGAAAAGTAATTTGTTTTTACTATTTTTTCCATTTTATAAACTTTTCAAAACCCTAATTAGGTTTTTGGCCATATTTATTGATTATTTTGCTATTTTATCTCGACAAATGGGTTTTACGTGTGTTTCTTGTGCAGCAACAGGTCCTCAACGTGACGACGATGAATGTAGAAATTTCTGAATCTTAATTCTTATGCAGAAATTATTTATGTTAATCCGGTTAAACTTCTCCTACTTATACAAGTTATCAACTGAATAAATTCAAGTTAACATCAAAGCAAAACACATAACAGATCTCTACCAATTCAGATCTAGAATAAGCACATGCACACATACACAAAGTGACGATTGACTGGACAAAGGCATCCTCAAAACCCAATGTGGGAAAAGCGGTCTCAAGGCATTTGGAGGCTCTATTAAGAATATTTTTGAATATACAACTTTGGGTTCAGGATCTAGAAAACCCTACGGAGAAACTAGATGCGGCCTGGCTGATCTAAGACCAACCGTACGGCCAGTCCACACCTCGAATAGGATTTACGAGAACTCCGCCGGATCTGAGCCTAGAAACCTAGATGCGACGGGCTCTTTGCGTCGGCCTGCGAAGGCTTCCAAATGCCCAACGCTGTCCTTTGAGTGGTGCAGTGGGTAGCACGTTGGAGTCACTACCACGCCCTTAAGGGTCTCTACGTAACCCCTGAAGGGTTTCCTGAAAATCACACTGTCCTTGCTGCTGCTGCTACTGCCATCTACTGTTGCTGCTGTCTGTTGCTGCCTTCCTTTGTGTTGTCTTTCCTGATCTCTTCTCTGCTTCTTGTGTATTCTATACCTCGGGATCAGATCATCCCCTAGGTCTAAATTCCCCTCTCTGCAACTGAAACACTTGAGAATTATTAGCAACCCCGCCCTAGAATCTCAACTTAGCTTCAGTGCTCTGCCTCTGTGTATCTTACAAATGACCCCAAGCCTTTCCTTTTATACTTTTCTCGTTGACAAATCAACGGCCAAGATTAAATCTTTAATCAATGGCTAAGATTAAAGGAAAGCTTGATCCGTGTGACTTAAGGCAATTTCATCACATGTTTAATTAAATTCACTTTAATTATTTTATTTTCCTGAGTTTTAACTTTGGAAATCCATTAAAATAATTAATTAATTTAATATCTCCTAAACTAGATGAAATTTCTCAAATCCATTTCTAGGTCTTGTAGATCAGGTGAACTCTAGCCCTTCCTCAAAATTTGGGACCTAGAGCACAACTAATGCTACCCTAAATACGCAAAATCTCAACACTCTCTCTTAGCATCAAGGGTGTGCTCTAGCAATACATCACACTTATGCATTACATGATTTTGGGCACTGGTTCTGTGTTGCTGAAGCTTGGCCTCCTACCACTCAACTCTGCACTGCTACTGCCATTCTGTACTGCTGCCCATGACTCTGCCACTGCCACTGCAACCATTGTACTGCAGCTCCCTCTGAATATGCTGCATCTGTGTTGTTCATAGCACTGCCACTGCTGATCTGCTGCACTACAACTTCAGTTGTTCAAAGAAACAACTAAATCTCCTGCCCAATATTTGACAAACAAGTCAGATGGGTTGCATTCTTATCACTGAAGCTCCATAGGCTACAAATCTGTGCTGGCATCTAAAGAACAATGCACAACTATAGCTCTGCCTGCATAATTAGACTCCCTCAGCACTACTAAAGTCACATCAGCTCCTTGTGCTGAAATCTATCACGCTGCTGCTGCACTGCGCTGTCCCTCTGAAGCTCTCTATGCTGCTGCAGCTCTACATTGCGTAAGCAACACTGCTCTGCGCTGCTAAAGTCACATCAGCCTCTGCGTTGCTACTGCTTCTACGCTGCTGCTGCTATGCTCTGCGCTGCTCCTCCCAGCCTCCAGATCTGCCTCTGCCTCTGCCTCATCTGTGATCTATGCACCCATTGCTCCACTTGTTCCACTATTGTCTTAAGGCTGTCGTAGCTCACTTGTGATGCAAGAGATGAGTTGCTCAAGGATCCCGCCTTACTTCCATGTAGCTCCTCTACATGTCCATGTCACCCCACCTCCGTGGTTCATGAGCACTCATGGCTACATCATCTCCTGACCCATCATCTACCACCGTTGTTTTGAAAGAAGATGCTTCCTTGTCCTTCTTCTTTTTTGGACAATGGCTGGCAAAATGTCCTATTTCACCATACTGGAAGCACTTGATCTTAGAAAGATCCTTCTTCTTCTTCGGCTGCTTCTTCAATACCAAGGCTGCATCTTCCTCCTCTTCCTTCTTAACCTTGCTCAACGCAGGGTTGTGCTGCTTCTTAGTGAACCTTCGTAGTTCTTCTTGCCGCAGAATCGACCACAAGCTGTCCCAATCTGGGAGGTCCGCTCTGCCCAAGATACTTTGGACAAAGGTTTCCCACTCATCTGTGACTGCATTGAGGGCAGTCCTAACTATCACTGCATCATCTACGGTTGCACTCGTTGCAATCAGTTGATCCCTTATTGATTGCAATCTGAAGAGGAAATGCTTGATGTCTTCTCCCTTGGTCATCATGAATGACCTCATTTGGGCCTCCAACAACATCTTTCTTTGGACTGAGTTTCCCTCATATAGGGAAGTCAAGGCCTTCCACATCTCATTAGTTGTCCTCTTCTCAGCTATGTGTGGCACAATATGATCCTTGATACTATCCATTATCAGCCGCTTGGCATGCCCAATAGCTTTTCTATGCTTCCTTAGGAGATTTACATCTGTTGGCGTGGCCAGGGTCTGCTCTGCATGATCTCTTAGACCATATGCCTCTAGGACAATCAGGATCCTAGCTTTCCATACCAAAAAGTTTGAGAGGCCCTCTAGCAAATCCTGATCACGCAGTCCATGAGGAGCCATTTGCTCAGAATATGTCGGAGCTCCACTTCTTTATGCTAGAGATCTTGGATCTAGGGTCCTTTTCGAATTGGGAACCTCTGCTCCCTCTGACACTTGATTTCACTCCTTGGAAATCTACCAAATCAACTACGATTCATCTTCTTCTTTGATTCTCTGACTAAACTGCAAGTTTCCTTTGGCAAGAAACTCTCTGAGAAGTTGATCTCTTCCCAAATTTTGTCACTTGTGCTAAGGTTAAAAATCTGAAAACTTCAGAAGTTTAACCCCACCAGCTCTTTTGAATTTTTGCAACATTTCTGTAGATTTTTCTGGATCTGACAGATTCAGATTTGAATCACACTGGATGGCTTCAGACCCAACCAACGTTGCTTCTGAGTTGCCTCCGCGCAGTAATTGCGTGGGCTTGCTAGGACACAGCGCTGGACAATGTCACCCTTCCCTCTGCGTGAATCTCCTCCTGAAAACTGTGTTGTCCCTTCCGATCTACTTTCTGTTGCCTTTCTAGTTGCTTTCTTCAGCTAGATCCTTTAGATTCTTCAACTGGTGACCCTTCTAGATCTGCAATTGCTCTAATACCATGTAGAAATTTCTGAATCTTAATTCTTATGTAGAAATTATTTCTGTTAATCCAGTTAAGCTTCTCCTACTTATACAAGTTATCAACTGAATAAATTCAAGTTAACATCAAAGCAAAACACATAAAATATCTCTACCAATTCAGATCTAGAATAATCACATGCACACATAGACAAAGTGACATAGTTATTTCCGGACAAACTGTCTCCGGAAAAACCCAATGTGGGAAAACCGGTCTCTGGCTGCTGGAGGTCTCTATTATTAAGAATATTTTTGAATACACAACTCTGGGTTCTAGATCTGGAAAACCCTACAGAGAAAACTCTGAATCTTGCCTTTCTCGCAGTCTGAACCATCTTAGTGATCCACCCTCGAAACGGGATTAGAACTCAGCGAGATCTGGGCCTAGAAACCCGGATGCCTGAAAGACACACTGACCTCTCTCTTACCGAAGAGCCTCCAAATGCCCGGCGGCTGCCTTTGGAAGGGACCGCGTTACCCCGGACGGGTGGCGCGGTCGCTACGCTGCCCCTAAGGGTCTGCGTAACCTTGGCTTTGAAGGGTTTGCGAAAATCCTGGCCCCATTATATACTATGTTCTTTCTTGATGCCAAATCTCTTCTTCTTCATTCTTACTTGCTGCTTACGTCCTCTGCACTGTCTTTCCTGATCTCTTCTCTGCTTCTTGTGTATTTTAGACGTCGAGATCAGATCATCCCCTTGGTCTAAATTCCCCTCTCTCCAACTGAAACACTTGAGAATTCTTAGCAACCCCACCCTAGAATCTCAGCTTAGCTTCAGTGCTTTGCCTCTGTGTATCTTACAAATGACCCCAAGCCTTTCCTTTATGCTTTTCTCTTTGACAAATCAACGGCCAAGATTAAATCTTTAATCAATGGCTAAGATTAAAAGAAAGTTTGATCCGTGTGACTTAAGACAATTTCATCACATGTTTAATTAAATTCACTTTAATTATTTTATTTTCCTAAGTTTTAACTTTGGAAATACATCAAAATAATTAATTAATTTAATATCTCCTAAACCAGATGAAATTTCCCAAATCCATTTCTAGGTCTTGTAGATCAGGTGAACTCTAGCCCTTCCTCAAAATTTGGGACCTAGAGCACAACTACTGATGCTACCCCAAATACACAAAATCTCAACAGTAACGAGTTGTATTTTATATTTTTTCGGACTCGGTAAAAACATGAAAAAGTCATCCCTGGAGTCATCTCTTAGCTCTTTTCTGACTCTCGAAAATTGAAAAGATTGTCGAGACTCTTGTCGTTTGAACTCGTTAAATGCTGCAAAATGATGTTTTCCTAGTATACATTTACCCCTTTTTCGGGCTGGGATAGATTATTTACGAAAAAGGAATACCTTAGCCTATCGCGACTAAGAGGTTCTCTGAGACATAGTTTTCTACTTTTTCAGATCTGTGAGACTACCTACGAAAAGGGACTGCCTAGAGTTTTCTTTTCTGCTTCTTTTCAAACTCTCTAAACATGAAAAGATGCCGAGTTTTTCTTTTGTCAAACTCGTTAAAACTACATGACATCGGAAACCGTCACCATGATGTAACCGAGTTCCTCCTTCCTAGGGCTCATAAAATGTACTAGGTGGATTTGTCCGAAGGACAAAATTATATGACAAGCACATGTTATCCCCTTCAAGCTTGTTTCCAAAAATAATTGGGATACTTGCCAGAAATGGTGGGGGAAAATGGAACCAGTTCTCAGTTGTGTCAATAGTATGTCGCTCTTGAACATGACACTCATTTGCACTCGTGTCGGGTTGGGGACATCCCATTTCCTCATTTTTTATCTCCATGGGTTTGGGTAATCTATTTTGACCTCTTATCTGCTCTTTACTGCGTCATCATGACCTCAGATCTCCTGATGTCAAATATTGCCAAATTTCGGAGTCGTGTCGCCAATATGTTCAAGAGAAGTTTCCTTTTGTAGTTTTCAAATCTCTGATCCTTTGTTTGGTCTTGATTCACCATCATCTTGTTCCTCTGTCTCATGTTGATGATGTGGGAAACATTATGGCCCTCCTTCGACCAAGTCACTTCCTGTCGACTTAAGCTCATTACCCAGGAAGCTGATCTAGAGACTCCCTTCTAATACCTTGGAGCTTGCATGCCTCAATGGAAAGTTCTTCGCATTCGACGATAGGTCCTCATCATTGGCCTTTGATCGAGTGACTCCGCGGGTGTTCAACGCCAGCTCACTATTCACATTCCGTGGATTGTACTAGTTGTACCTTGAGAGCCATTGTCATTACTGGTGGTTTCTCTCGCACATGTAAACAACTTTCATCATTGGCTCGTAATCAGGTGACTTTCTTGTATGTTCGACTTCAACCCACTCATTCGCATGCTTGAATTTGTACTTGTTCGGGTGGAGATAGAGCGCAAGACCCTGGGTTTTGTGTGATAAAATCCAGGCTATGGGACGATTTGGTTTATCATGACTTTATGCACGACTCTTATGATTGGATGGATGCAACCATACCTGAGTCTATTTATTGATCCTTCTTGCTGGGTGGTTGTGTCCATACCTTGGATCTCATTTTTATATGTACTCTATTATGGATGGCTGTGCCCATGCCACATGTTCATGTATCAGAGATATCAGTTGTACTTGTACTTGTAGGTCTTCCGACGACGGTGTTTGGTTTGGACACGTTCTCGTAAAGCATTTCACTCCTCCCTCTCTCTCAGACCTCATGCTTTAGGGGGCATCTGTTACATAGTATTTTGTCACCGTCCCTACGATCCCCATCCCGCACATTGGAGGACCATTTCAGTGACATCTGTGTATTGTCATACCTTGCAAATTGTGTCATTGCATCCCTTGGCATGTGAAGAACATTTCCTCTGTTGACTATTTCTGGAGCAGGCTCTCAAAAACATATGATTTTGGGTTGGCGTCGGTAGCCAGTTATGGCCTCGCGCCCATAGAGAAATTAGCACTGGGCCTCGTGCCCATTGGTGCTCTGTCTCAATGGACTACCTGCACCGAGCTGTTTTGGAAAGTTTTTAAAATAGAAGCGAAGTTTCCATTCCCAACCACTTCGTGGGCGGAGTCAGCATGGTTTTTTCAACTAAATAAGGTCGAAGTCCTTCCTTTGGCTTCTTGTTTCCTACATTTGAGCAACTCCCCAAAGGATAAGGCCTCCCTTTCACCTTATGAGAGATCCCAAACCACCTCCTCTCTTATAAATACATCCTTCTCACATATTTGTAGCTAGTTGAACAGTCCTTACTATAGCTGGTGTGAGAATAAAGCAGAGAGGAACCCATTGTCGAGAGAGAGTTTAGGCCCATTGCCTCGCCAAGTTTAATCCCCAACGAATGCTTGAGACGCGTTTGACTAGACCCATTGAAGGAGGTTGCAACATCAAGGCTTTCTCGGTTGTAAACTTCTTCTCTCTACTTATTAATACATGACTGATTTTTTTATTTCCGTTTTGTGTTTGATGTGTTTAATCCTATACAATACGTTTGATTCTCCTTGACCAATTAAATAGTTATGAATGAAAGTATGTTTTCATATGCTATCATTGTTCTCTAATCCTTGTGCAGGCACCACGACATGTAAAGATGAAGATCAAGAGGTCGTTGCCACAAGCTACGACAAGAGCGTTGGAACAAGGTAGGTCATCTATCCCAACCCATTTTCATTCATAAACTAGGAGACCGAGGATTAGCATGTTCCCTTGTTGTTAGACCCACTCTAGGGCTGGAGGGATCGCCTCTGTCCACAGAGGGGATTTACCTGCACAACACACGTTCTCTTTTCTCTTGGGCTCCGTCGTGTTTATTTCCTCTACTGCTTGTTTTGGGATCTTAGTATCAGGTGCGATCTCCCTCTCCCTCTCCCGACTCCCATACCTCTTCCTCCGGTAGATAACATTCTACTTTTCCTCTGTGGTCATAGAAGTATCCCACACGGCTGAGCCAAGACTGGAGGTTTGATACCAATGTAATATTCCTACTAGGAAAATACAGTGATAAACAAAGCAAAATTTCACTTGCAACACATAAAATCCAACATGCAATGAGTACCCACAAATTCAATCAAAAACTACGCAAAACATTTTATTATATATAAGAGGAATGTACAAATTTGTATGGAATGTGTGCACCTGGGCTTGCTAAAGCAAGCTTGACAAACCCTAGGTGAAAAATTGTGTTACCCGGATGCTAGGAAGCACTTCCTCTTTAATTTCTGCATTGGCCCTGGAAATCTGTAATTGTTGCCTGGAAAGAAGTTGTTGTTTGGCCCCTCTAGATTGCTCATAAAATTTTGTGAAATTAGCCTTGGCCTCTCCTCAAGAAACCCACAAAGACCTAGAATGGGTTGGGCCTGGTTCCAACCTCCGAAATTTTCCCCAATTATAGCATTGTACAGTTGGGTGATTCAAACCTCTAGGAGTTACTACTGCCCAAGTCCTCCAAAATGCGGAGTAATCTTCACCCAAAATTCTCCTTATGCTCCCAAACCAGCTTAGCTCCAAAATCCCAGAATAAGCCCTCACAATGAGTGGTCCTCACAAATGACTGTGCGGGCCCAGTCCAATCACCTCTACGCTAGCCCAGATGAATATAATTAATCCTGTAGTGTAGCCCCTCCAACCTCTGGTAAAATCCCTGCAAAAAATGTTGCTAGACCCTGAGGGAATATGCTCGTAAATTCTCGGAAATAATGTTGCTTTGTGGCTCACTCCCCTCAGAAATGCGTGGTCCCTTTCTGCACTCAATTCTACTCTAGAATGTCACAAATTAACCTGTAGAAATCCCTCTGGAACAACTCCACAATGCAACAATGGCTACTTTAGGGTGGCACTCGAAGTCCACCAAAGAAAGAGTTGAGATTTCCCCTTGGAAACCTCGTGTGATAAACAACACTTGTAGACTTGGCTCAACAACTCAAGTGTACTAGGTGAGTTTATTTGTCAAAGGTTCAAAAACCCCCAGATGAAGTATTCTCCTCCTATTTATCCTTGAGCTCCCCTTTCAGCAAGTGGACCCCATACATCGACCTCTTTCCCTCTCTTTCTTCCCACACATACACCTTCCCTCAAGGGGTGCATATTTCTCTTGGGTGACCCCCACTTCCCACTAGAAGTTCGATTTTCCCTTCCTTTCTACTATGTTGGGGCCACATCAAAACAAAATTGCCAAGTTGGATCCTCCCAGCCCAGTCTTACTAATTTAAGAACCAAAAATGTCAAAATTGGCAAAAATTTTCTACTCTTTCACCTTAGCTCTGATACCATGTTAGAAAATGTGAAAGGAAGAAAGATTTTCTTATGTTGATAATTACTTGTGATATTCTTGTATTCTTATTTATTTTCTTTATGTTCTTTTATTTTCTTCTCATCAAGCAATCATCAAATCAAAAGCATGAAGATAAATGACACCAGATGTAGGCACTCAGCTTGGGTTGAAACACCTATATAGGGGAAAACCTAGTCAAACTCTTCCACTAATATATTCAAATCAAATTCAGACAAACCAAGACCTTAGACTTAACCAAAAGACCTTCCTCACTCCACTAAGACATCCTTCCAAGATGATTATGCAAACTTCAGTAGTCTCTTCTTGTCTACCAGCTTCAACCCAACAACAACACAAATTTTCGGCCCCTACTGTAGATCTGAAATTTCACCCCCCAACAGTTTCAGAATTTCACACGTGTGAGTCAAAAGATAGAGAAATTTAGTTCCTCCTTGCTTGACAAGTGTCTCCTTCTCCTTCGCTAATGTTTTCTCTTTCTCCTTGGGAATTGCGTTCTTCTTTTCTTCCTCCAGCTATTGCAGATCAAATTTCTTGTCTTGTGCTACAAATGAGGTCGAGTTGCTGCCTTTATATAGTGGATTCTGGCTCTCAATTAGGCTGACTTGTCTTCCTTGAGGCCAACTTGGTGGAGGAGGCCTAAATGACTCATTTTAGATCACAATAAATTTCTTTCTTGATAGATAAAACCCAAGAAGTGTCTATTACATGATGACAAGGAATAGGACTCTTGACACAAACCCTAGAAGCTTGCAATGGAGGCTTTGACCTAAAAAACTAATAGTAAAGCATGAAATCCATGCTAATAAATAATTTTTATTTCATAATAAAATTTCTTTTTCTTTCTTTTGAAAATATATTACATCAAATGCAAATTATGGAGTCCGGCACTAGTTACATTCTTCAACAACAAAGACCATACATTGAGATGAATTGTAATACTATCTTGTTGATTTGAGGGTGACAACTGTTGAGTCCCTATATAAGATCATTCTCCACGAATATCAAAAGACTTGTGAGTAGTTAGCCATGAGTACTTGTTGAAAGGTAAAATCCTGACCCAAAACAAAATGAAAAACTATTAAAAAATTCTCTAAATTCATACTTACCCAATTTCTTATCATCCCCTGAAGCCTAGTAGACTGTACCGTAGACTGTTCCATGCTCTGCTTGAAGGCTTAAATATTTTCTCTTAAAAAAACACACCAATTTCAAAATCCATAAAATGCTATTATGTTCTTAAGAATGCTTGCTTATTATGCAATTTACACAAGATGTAAGTGTTTTACACTTAATGTCTCTAATTTAAAAAACCCATGAGTCAGGTATTACAATTTGAAGAGTTTTTCTTGTTCTGTCCAGGTACTATCAGTTGAACGAGACATATATATTCGTTATGATTTTTAAGGTCATAAATTACCATCAAGTTCCATGACCATATGTGTTCTCATCTGTCCAACTCATCTGTTTTTCTTTGAAACATATATCTTATTGCGAAAAATATTGTATTACTAAAGTACCTTACATGTGAGATTTACAGGCTATATAAGCATGCAGCTTGGAAGCAAATCCCCTACCACAATACAGGTTTTACAATGTAACACAGCTGCCCAATCTTCATTCACCATGCAGAGATCATGGACCTAGCAACTCAAATAGGAGAAATTTTAAATTTATAGCATGATGATTTGCAAGAGTTCTTCAATAAGATACACATTTCAGTTTATTAAACAAGCCTAGAGACTCGTATTTCTATAACCGGATAAATAGGACAAGTATATTAGGAAACAAAAGTTATCAACCTCATAGTTTCCATTGGAACAAAGAGCATTTATTTTCCCTGAGAACAATGCTAGGACCATGATTCTAACCGCCAACCATATATCCACGTAAGTGAACTTGCCACGTTACCAACCTACAGGGCATTGCCCACATAGAAAAAGTCATGGACTCTATGATTCCCATCCAAAAATATGAGAATCCCTCATTTGAGGATTTCAGACTTAATTATGGAAGTATACATTCATATTCACAAGTTTGACACAAATAACGGGCCACAAGTGCAGGAGTAGGGTCATGTATCATCTAGATGGACTGAAAGTCATGGAATTTGCATGTGGGTTGGGAATAGCTACTAATAATGAATTAGAAGCACTTGCTGTCCTTTAATGGCTTACATACTTAGAGACAAAGGTGGTAAAAAAGTGAGAGTGATTCGAGACTCAATGGTGATCATGTGATCACAACTCTCTTGAGAACCCACTTCTAATCTTATGCTACCCATAATCTGTGAAAGTTGTTTCTATAGGACTTGGTTTGGAATCAAATCACCTACTTGTGGGGATCATTAGTGCTAGATGCTGAAGTAGATTGCCAGGAAAATTTAGGAGGACAACTGCAGAAAGAAAGTTCTGCTTCTGTGTGACTTGGTTTTGAATCAAATCACCTACTTTCAGGGATTGCAATAGCTAAACTCTAAGTAGATTGCCAAGCAAATTTAGGAGTCCAAACGAAAAAATAAAGTTTGTGGGTGAACAATGGCTGGAGAGATTTCAAATCCACATGCTTCCTTTCATAAGTGTTAAGGTTCTACAATAGGTGATTTTCCTCGATACATAAGCCAAATCAAGATGGTGATTTGGAGGGAGGGCCTTGAATGACCTTGCCTCCTACCTGTGCTTGTGCGCACACAATAAAATTTTTCTCTGAAGAAGTGTATTATGGTAGCAATGGCTCCTTCAGGTGGGATTAGCTTATTTTTTCTTGGGTTGATGCTGGTCATCTCTAACATTGAAGACAACCTCGATGAACAAGATAAAAGAATAAGGATCTAGTATTTGCAGAATTATTCGTTTCTCTTTCTATCAAATGCTCTATGTGTTTCTAATTTCCCTTCGGTTTCTGGCAGTAACAAATATATCTCTCTTGGATAGAGAAGAGCCATGGACCATTATCATTGTTGTAACAATTGTTGTGAAAATTAAAGAAGGGGCTTTGCCAATGTAGCCTAATTGGCACTACAATGGAAGAGGCGGAAGAAGGGGTTCAACAAGAAGAACTTGGAGACCAACAGAGATAGGTGTCAATTAGCATTGGAATCAGGAACCACCTTCCTAGTGTAATGATTGGGAATGGCCTCAATTTTGGAGTCTCTGCAAGCTATGTTTGGGCACATAGTGACCCACTAGAATCTCCCTCTGGAGGTTCTACTTTTCCCTTCTGTCTGCCCAAGTGACAGCTCTATTGACTATACCTCCTCTGGCCTTCCTGAACACTAAAAGGAATGTGTTTCTAACCTAAATGTTAACATATATGAAATGTTGGAACACATCACTACAAAGTTACAAACCTGGACACAGCTGCTAATACCTGTTCCATTCCAATGCGCTGAGCAACAAAGAGCTGGACACCAAATGTGGATTTGAATATTGAAGCCTGACATGAACATTAAATTTTTAGTTTTTTTTTTTCAAATAGTATTTCTATTATGTTAGATTTTTAAGTAGCATAATGCAGAATTCTCAGTACAATGAAATGGATAGGCCTCCACAGTATTTTTCAGATGATTTGTACTTTATCTATGCGCTCTAGGCTATGTCTACCTAAAACCATATATTTCTTGTAAACCTATGCTGTATTGTTCAGCTGCAGTTTTTTAAAATTTTAAATTCTAACTTTTACGATGAAAAAGGAGCAAGTTTAACACAAATAAACTTTATGAAAGGTTGTGTTTGAAATTTGAATATGAAGATTTTCACAGGTGGAGATCATGTTGATGATAAATTTCTTCTAGATACAACTGTGTAAATTATAGGAAATGCCCGATGTTTTGGGTGGATGCTATGGAAATCATCAGGGGCACAATTATTTTGTGTCACTGATGATGGGTGCTAAAACATCCGACGTTTCCTATAATCTACACAAACTACAGAGTTGTTTCCAGAAGAAATTTATCATGAACAAAAAGATTATGTGTTAAATATCAGTAATTGATCAAATCAAAATGGTAAGTCTTAAATATCAGTATCTTTTAATTTAGTTTAATAACCATTTTAGGAAAAAGAAAGCACCTTATAGTACAAAACTGTCTAGAAAATAAATGTCTTGAGCTAAACAGGCTTGAGCTAAACAGGTGCACCAAAATATGGATAATCTAGTGAAGGGTGTGAATTAGTTTGTCTTGATTGCAGATTGCAATCCACTTATTGATGTAATGGATTTAAGTCTTTTCATTAATTGAACCATTATTTTGATAAAATAAACTTTTTGCCAATAAGATATTGGTTCTTTTTTAAGTCATCCAAGTGTTAAGCCATTCTTCAGATCCTGTTACCATTATGGTCTATCCCACTTGCATCGAATGAATTTTAAAAAGAATAGGATCATATGCAAATCCTAGGAAATTTTGGTGGAATAACCTTCAAACCTTGCACCTAAGCTAAAGGAAGCCTACTCTTTGCACTGCAGTTCCTTGAGGTATGTTTCTTGAAGCATTCTAATATATATAACACACACATATATTGGAGATTCTAAATTATCTTTTGTAGCATTACTAAGTCCAATGTTAGTTCTACACATATGACCAGCAATGAAGAAAGAAAATGCAACAGCTAAAGCTATATCAGTCAGCCATAGAATTTGGTTTTGTTGATGGAATCCTCCAAGAAGACAGACCATAAGTTTTGGCCCTTCTAAAGGCACCGAATAACTTGGCTACTAGAATTGAAATTGAGCATTAAAAACAGTCTTAAACCTTTTGAATAATATAATGCATTAAAAAATTGTGTCATCTGATATTCTCCCTTTATTGAGATCAGAGACATGAACTAAATGCCATGTCATATATATATATATATATATACTAGCCCAAAGTGTTAGCTTAATTGTTTGTGGCCAATATTGCTAGGCACTTAGCTAATTCTATGATAACATGTGTCTGGTTAAAAAGTGGTGCTGTTCTTATTTTTTTGAAAACTATATCACTGGGTGCATCGATACTTTTCCCACCTATGAAGGGGTCTGTCTATCAGTTTTGACATTTTATTCTAACAGTTCTAATGAACAAGGGATGATAATCCTATGGTTTTGAGAATTATGAGCCATGAGTTTGATCTACAGTCTTTCTTCAATCTGTACATATTAGTTCTGAGGCTTGAAATTGAAGTGCAGTGTTATTTGGAAATTGGGTTGTCATACGGTGGTGATGTACAACTTTGGCTCTGAGGGAGTCATGTTAAACTGAAAGACATCATTTTGTAGTTCTGGAATCCAACTCCAAGGAAGTTTAACCATTATTTGTTGAGGCTGATTGTGGTTTTTTATCCTTATTATAAGAATTGATTCGTTGCATGCCTTTGAGATGACTTCCACAAATTTTCAAGTTCTCATTTCTAACTGTTGTCGTCATATGTTTTTGCCTATGCTACCAGAAATGAGAAACGGGAAACGAAACGAGAAACGAGAATGGTACGAGAAACGGAGTTTGGAGGTTTTGCATATAAAAAACGAGGAGAGAGAAAAAAACATGATTAAAGGTGAACAATATAAAACAAAGCATTAATCATAAACATCCAATGTTTACTCTTGTGAAATTGTAAAGAAACATTCATAAATAGTTATTTAGTTTTAAGAAAGTAGTGATAATTTGGTAGATCAAAAAATTTAGCCAATCATTAATTCCAAGAAAATAGCGAACATTTATAGGAACAAGAAATTTGAAATATAAATAATTAAATATATACTTTTGAATATATATGTATCTCTAAAGTCACTTCTAACAATTCATATGCAAAATGCAAGAAAACCTAATAATCTAGATTTTCAAGCTCATTTTCATGAATGGTTGTTGAGCTTGAGCCAATTCCAAAAGCATTATTTTGGTCAATAGACTTCGTGGTATCATCAAGCATGTCTTCAACATTATCTCGTAGCAACTCAAGTGGAAGCTCAGCATCTCCATCATCTTGTAGCAACTCAAGTGGAAGCTCAACATCTCCATCATCTTGTGAACCACCATAAGCTCACATTCTCGAGGGTCCAATTTTGTATTCTAGTTGTTGTTGAGATAACAAATGTAGATTTGAGTGTACAAACATCAAATCTTGTGCCATTTTTGTGCCTAGGAGATTCCTTTTCGTTGAATGGATAAAATCATATTCACTCCAATTTCTTTCGCATGTAGAGGAACCAGTCACCTATGAAATAAAATTAACATTATGTTAGTCATAGTCATTTGAAATCTTAAAAGGAAAACATTATACTTAATTGTTTAAACAATAAATCAATAAATTAAGGGTATTTGTTATTGAGCATACTTGTGAAAGAAAACGGATAGCCAATCAATGAAGCAAGGGGGTTCCTGTACCATATTGCATCTAGAAGTCTATGGGTTCAAGTTATTCTCTGTTGTATGCACAATGTTCATTTGCAAAGTGGTCTTCTGATCTCAAGTACTTTCCTAACTCAAGTCGTAAAGTAGTGCGATCCTGACGATCGTAACACCTACTTATAAAAGTTTTCCAGTTTTGCATCACCTCTACATCTGAAGATGGTTTCTTATGAAAGCATTTAGGATTGAGTAGGAATGCAATTGAATGAAGAGGGATATGAAGCATTTTGCACCTTGTCAAAATAAGTTCCCACACTGCATTTTTGGTGTTTTTGTCGATCTTAGAATTTTCATCTTTTATTATGTCATGAAGCTTCTCTCTCATTTGATCCATACTCTCAAACACATCCCCTAAGCATGGTTGATCACTATCAAATATAGGAAGGGTGGAAACAATAGGTGTAATAAGGGTGACAATATCTTCCACTCTCCTCCAAAAATCCTCTGAAGAAAGACCAATAATAATGTCTTCAACTTTTGGGCCATCCCCACCCATGCCAATCCATCGATACCACCATCTCTTTCAAAGATTGATGCATTTTAATAAGGCGTTAAAGCATAATGAATGAATATGCAAATCTAGTCTCGGCACATTGAAGAAGCTGAAGTTTTGCATATTCCCTATAAATTGCTATGGATGTTTCATGATTAACAATAATGTTTTGTAGCATCTTTTCTTCAATTATAGTTTTATCAACCCATGCAATGTTATTAATATCCTTTAGGAGCAAATTCATGCAGTGCACAAACCAAGGAGTCCAAAAAATTGTTGGGTATTCATCCTCAGTCAATCCACTAGCAAGGACATTGTTTGAGGCACTATCTATAACAATGGGGACCACATTTTCTCTTCCAACCTCCTCTATTGCCTCTTTGAGGAGACCCATGAGATATGGACCATATTTTGTCTTTCCTATGGGATCATGGGATTTTAAGAACATAACTCCTTTTGGGCTAGAAACCAAAATATTGATAAGGGGACGATGGTTGATGTTAGGATATTCCAACACATAGGAAATAGTTAAGTATAACTTGGTCTAGCATAGAGTAGGTAAAGTGTGTTCAATGTTGGTCTAACTTGGTCTACATTTGTAATTTATAATCTGACGGTCACGATATGTAGTGATTTGATGGTACATTCTCTCCTCGGTATTACCGACACTTGATCCATGGCTTAACTGTGCGATTTTTTGAATATACTTAAACAGAAACCCTACTGTTAAATTCTTGATTTACTTCTACTTACATGAGTTATTAATCTGAAATCTTCAGCATTAACATCGAAGTAAATACATTAACAACCTACACATGCAGATCTAAACTAAATAACACGCACAATGACAAAGCGACACACAAGGATTTTTTGGACAACTGTCCTCGGAAAAACCCAATGCAGGAAAACTGGTCTTCTGGCTGCTGGAGGGTTTTTATTATTAAGCAGAATCTAAGTACAACAGATCTGGGCACCAAACTAGTTAACCCGACAGAGAAATAAATATGCAGCAATACCTCTGTTCTGGAGACAAAAAAAACTGACTGATTCACACCCTCAAATGTGATTTACAGAACTCAGCCTTTTTCGGCCTCTAGAAACCCCAAAGTTGCTCTCAATCCCTCTGCGTTAGCCCTGCTAGCCTGCATAAGCCTCTGCACTACTCAAGAAGGATCTGCGTCACCCTAGACTGGGTTACACTGCCCTTGGCTACCCTGGTTGGGCCTGCGTCAGCCCTCCTGGCCTCCTGTTGCCCCTGCGCTGCCCTTTCTGGGCCTGCGTCAAGCCTGCGTAGCTCTTGATGCCTCTGCGTTGCCCTTGCTGGGCTCTTGGCTGAATTGCGTAGCTGCTGCCTCTGCGCTGCCTCGGTCTGCTGCTTCTCTACCCTCGTTGTACTCTTGGCCTGAGACTACACCATCCCCTTGCCAATACTGCCCCTTGCTGCTGCTGAAACACTTATGAAATTCTTAGCAAACCACGCCCTAGAAGTCCAGCTTAGTTTCAGTGCTCTGCCACTGTGTGTGTGTGTTCTCCCACTGACCCCAAGCCCTCTTCTTATACTTTTCTCGTTGAAACATCAACAATCGTGATCTAATCTTGAATCGATGGCTAAGATTAGAAGATTCTTGATCCGTGTGACTTAAGTCATTTTAATCACATGTGTAATTTAATTAACTTTAATCTTTTAATTTTCCTAAGTTAGACTTAGGGTCCTTAATTAAAAATATTAATTAATTAAATATCTCTTAAACAGGATGGAATTTCTTAAATCGCTTTCTGGGTCTTGGAGATCTCATGTACTCTAGTCCCTCCACAAAGTTTGGGAGCTAGAGCACATTCGATGCTTCCCCAACACCTCAAAATCTCAAGACTCCCTCTTAGCAAAGAATGTGCTCTAGCAACAATACTTCACCCTGAAGTTCTGCACTGATCTCTGCTGTGAGTCTCTGCACTGATGCTTGGCCTGCTGCCCTTCATCACTGGGCTGTTGCTGCTCTCCCGTACTGCTGCCCATGACGCTACCACCGCTACTGCCACATCTGTACTGCAGTTTCCTCTCAATTCGCTCCATCGTGCTACCAACTGCTGCACTGCAACTCAGTTGTTGAGAGTAAGCAACTGAAATACTCCTGCCCAATCTTTGGCAGACAAGTCAGTTGGGCTACATCTCATCACTGAAGCTCCATAGGCTACTACTTTGCGCTGCCATCTGGAGGCTGCTGCAACTCTGCATTATGTAAGTAGACCTCCCCTGCGCTGAATTCCCCTACGTTGTTGTTGCGTTGCGCTGTCCTCCTGAAGCCTCTGCGCTGCTGCAACTCTACATTGCGTAAGAAAACCTGCTCTGCGCAGCTGAAGTCACATCAGCCCCTCTACACTGTTGTTGCATCTGCATTGCGCTGCTCCCTCTTAGCATTCGACTCTGCTTCTGCTCCATCTGTGATTCTCTGCATCCACTGCTCCACTTGTCTCGCTACTATCTTAAGGTTGTTGTAGCTCGTATGTGATCCAAGAGTTGGCCTACTCAAGGATCCTGCGCTCACTTTGTAGCTGCTCTACAGATCAAGATCACCCCACTTTCGTGGTTCATGAGTGCTCATGGCTACATCATCTTCGGAGCCATCGTCTTCTACAGAAGCCTTGGAGCTAGAAGCTTCCTTGCCCTTTTTCTTTTGAGGGCAATTGCTGGAGAAATGTCCTAGTTTGTCGTATTTGAAACACTTGATCTTCAATAAATCACGCTTCTTTCTCCCTTGCTGCCTCTTTGATGCCAAGGTTGCATCTTCCTTGTCTTCCTTCTTCACTTTGCTCAAACTAGTGTTCCTTTCTTTTGGTCATCCGGTGGATTTCCTCTTGTCGGAGGATAGCCCACATGTTGTCACAGTTGGGAAGGTTCGCTCTACCCAAGGGGCTTTGGACAAAAGTTTCCCAGTCCTCCGTGACTGCATTGAGAGCAGTCCTCACCATGACATCATCATCTGCCTTGACCCCCATGCCAGTCAGCTAATCCAGGATCGATTTTAGTATGGATAGAAAAGGATCGATCTCCTCTCCCTTGGCCATCATGAATAACCTCAGCTGGTTCTCCAGAAGCATCTTTCTCTGGACGAACCTTCCTTCATACAATGTGGTTCGAGCTACTCACATCTCATGAGTCGTTGCCTTCTCGGCTATGTGTGGAACCACATGATCTTTGACTCCGTCCATAATGAAGTGCTTGGCATGTGCCGCTGCTTCTTCGTGCTTCTCTAAGAGCTTCGCATCGGTCGGTGTAGCCAAGACTTTCTCTGCATGCTCCCTCAAGCCGTATCCCTCCATGACAACCAGGATTCTGGCTTTCCAGATTGCAAAGTTGGATAGGTTGTCCAACCTATCCTGATCTCGTAGTCCATGTGGCGCCATTTGCTCAGACGTTTGTTGAAACGAATCATCCTATATATGCTAGAGACTCAGATCTAGGGTCCTTGGTGAGACATGCACTGTCTGCTCCCTATAACAACTTAATTCCTCTCTTGGAAGTTTGCCAAACAAAACGAATCAGGTCTCTTTGATCCTCTGATCATTCTACAGATTTCTTGGCAGGAAATCTACTGAGATGTTGCTCTCCTCTTGCTCTTTGTATACTTAGCTTAGGCTAAATTCTGCATCGACAAAATTTTCACCCCACCAGCAACTGTTAAAGGTTTGCAGTTTTAGCTTTCGAATCACGACACTCTGCACAACAATCAGCGTCTGGACTGCGTCACCCTGGCTGGCATCTGCGTGAGTAGATTGACCCAGTGCAGCCTCTGCACAGCGCAGGCTGCTCCTGCATTCCTTTGGATGGCTCTGCGATGTCTTTGTGTCCTTTTGCTGCTGTGCTGCCCTCTTCTGTCTAGCTTTTGTTGTCTCTGCTGCTTTCTGCAACACATATTTCTTCAACTGTCTTGCTGGAGATCTAGCTAGATCTGCAATCGCTCTGAAACCATGTGAAAATTTCTAAATATACTTCAACAGAAACCCTACTGTTAAATTCTTGATTTACTTTTCCTACTTACATGAGTTATTAATCTAAAATCTTCAGCATTAACATCGAAGTAAATACATTAACAACCTACACATATAGATCTAAACTGAATAACATGCACAATGACAAAGTGACACACAAGGATTTTTTGGAAAACTGTCCCCGGAAAAACCGAATGCTGGAAAACGGGTCTTCTGGCTGCTGGAGGGTTTTTATTATTAAGCAGAATCTAAGTACAACAGATATGGACACCAAACGGGTTAACCCAACACAGAAATAAATATGCAGCTATACCTCTGTTCTGGAGACAGAAAAACTCACTGATTCACACCCTCAAACGGGATTTACAAAACTCATCATTTTCCGGCCTCTAGAAACCCCAATGCTTCTCTGAAGCCCTTTGTGTCAGCCTTGCTTGCCTGCGTTAGCCTCTGCGCTACTCAGGAAGGGCCTGCGTCACCCCAGACTGGGTTACGTTGTCCCTGTGCTGCTCTGGATGGGACTGCGTCAGCCCTCTTGGCCTCTCGCTACCCCTGCGCTACCCTTTCTGGGCCTGCGTCAAGCCTGCATAGCTCCTGATGCCTCTACGCTGCCCTTCCTGGGATCTTGGCTGAGCTGCGTAGCTGCTGCCTCTGCGCTGCCTCGGTATGTTGCTTCTCTGCCCTCGTTGTACTCTTTGCCTAGGACTACACCATCCCCCTTGCCAATACTGCCCCTCGCTGCAGCTCAAACACTTCTAAAATTCTTAACAAACCATGCCCTAGAATTCCAGCTTAGTTTCAGTGTTGTGCCATTGTGTGTGTATTTTCCAACTGACCCCAAGCCCTCTTCTTATACTTTTCTCGTTGAAACATCAACGACTATGATCTAATCTTGAATCGACGGCTAATATTAGAAGATGCTTGATCCGTGTGACTTAAGTCATTTTCATTACATGTTTAATTTAATTAACTTTAATCTTTTAATTTTCTTAAGTTAGACTTAGGGTCTTTAATTAAAAATATTAATTAATTAAATATCTCTTAAACAGAGTGGAATTTCTTAAATTTCTTTCTGGGCCATGGAGATCTCATGTACTCTAGTCCCTCCACAAAGTTTGGAAGCTAGAGCACATCCGATGCTACACCAACACCTCAAAATCTCAACATTAACACCTGATTGGTCCATGATCTCTATTTAAAGAATATGGAGGGTCATTTGTCCGGTGACCATTTATGAGAGAAGCTTATGTAAATATTCTTTCTTTATATTAATAAATTTCCTGAAGTGGCCACGTTGGCTCAGGCTGTGGATTGTTTCTCTCTTCAAGGGTTTTAACCACGTCAAATAGTGGTGTACTGATCTGTAATCTATTTGTGAGCGGTGACCTTTAGTGTTTGATCTAAGAAACTTACCTTGTAAATTCCTACATGGTATTAGAGTTGTTTTGAGGGTTGCATCCGTTGTTGTTCCAAATCCGAAGCCGGTTTGACTGCATGCGACTGACATTTTCCAGATCTATTGTTTTCAACCAGATTTGGGTTGGGAGAGCTTCTCTGTTGTGTCTAGAGCCTCTGTTACAGTGAGGAACGCCTTTCGTTTCATGCGAAAAGGTTTTCGATTGTCCAAGTTATGTCATTTTAGATCTGGATGTATATAGTATTTTTTTGCAATTATATTTATTAATCCCTCTGTTTATTTTGGTTGATAGTCTAATTTTTATTACTGGATCTATACCCTCTTCTCTGCGTATGCTCTTTGCTCTGCATTGTATACGATCTAGCAAACCAGAAACAGGAAGACGAGATTCTTTTGCTACGTCTTCTCTTTCCCCGTGACTTTGTGCGATCTCGGGAAATTAGAAATAGCGAGAAAAATATATAGTTGCTAGAAGGACTAACCAAAAATCTAATGTTTTGCCGTAAATCTTGTATTTTTTTTATTGTTGTTTGCACGGTTGTTTTTTTGCAGGAAAAAAGCACGCACAAAAAAAAGAAAGAAAAAAAAACCCCTTCCTCCTTTCAAACAATTTAATATCTTTTTACTAGCTCACTTGGTGTAAAGTTACTTTATGAGAATAGAGGTTTTGGGTCCAAGTCTCTTTATCAAACTTCTTTTTCTAAAAATCTTTTTGTCAAGTTACTTTTTCTAAAAACGTTTTTTTTGGCAAGTTGCATTTTTAAAAAAAAAATAGGGTTTTATTTAAAAAACACTTTTAAAAGTAACATTGTAAAAGTGACTCACTTATTTATAAAGGTGGATTACATAAAGTAGTATTTTTTTAAAAGCGAGATTGTTATATTAAATTTGGAAAAGAGGGGGGAATTTTTTTTAAAAAGTACAACTTCATCATCAACTTTCAACCTATCATGTGACTACTCAACATCTACTACAACTTTTCTTCAAAAAGACAACTTCTTCATCCGAAAGCCGTTTTCAAAGCCGTTTTTTTTAACCGGCCTAATTTTTCGAGATCTTTCCACTGGAGCAGTTAGCTTCAACCTTTTCAGCTTCAGTTTTTAAAAATGGAAAGTGCATGCCCGGTTATTCTTAATAGCACCAATTATTTCCAATGGCTATCCTACATGGTAGACTTAATTAAAAGTAAAGGGCTTTATAGAATAGCCTTAGGACAAGAATCTAAACCCTACCGATGCAGATAAAAAAGATAAATGGGAAAATAAATAAGATCAAGCACGAGGGTTGATAGGAATGTCCATTGCTCAAGATCTTAGATTTCAAATCCAAGAAATTGACTCCCCTGCTGAAGCTATGAAAAAGATAAATACTGTTTTTGGCGTTCAAAATGAAATCAAAGCCCACTAGCTTGAAAATGAGTTGCTTATTTTGGACCCCAATAATTTCTTCTCTAATGAAGATTTTTTGTCCAAATTCAAGACCCTTAAACTTCTTTTAAAAGGTTGTAAGGTAAAAAAGGAATATGGTAGTCTTATCTATTCCATTCTTGCTAAGCTAAGCCTTGTATACTCTGTATTTGTTTCCACCTTCCATTCCACTAGAGAAGCCCTCATTTCTCAAGGAACAACCTACTAGCCCTCTCTTTTGATGCCTTTTGCGATTCTTTGATAAGAGAACAAGAAAAACTGTTACACCTTGGTCTTATTAATACTGGAAACTATTCTAAGAAAGCCTTAGCATCCCAGCAACAACTATATCCAAAGAATCCCAAGAAACAACATCCTAAAAAGAATGGTTCTAAACCAAAAAAGGGTCTTAAGTAATTTTAGCCGCAAACTGAAAAAGAAACTCAACAAACTAATAAGGAAAATAAAAACAAAGGGAAGAAGACAAATAGACATTGCAACTTTTGTAAATGTGATGGCCACGTAGAGTCAAAATCTTTTAAGAAGATGGAAGCCTTGGAAGCAGCAATGAAGAAGCACAACATCCATTTGGAGAAATCTTCAACTTCATCTTCGGGAATGGCACTTTCTGCTTGTGGTTGTCAAGCATCAAAATCTGATTATGCATTGAATGTATTTTCTTCTTCTCATTCTCATGAGTGGTTCATTGATTCTCGAGCCTCTTACCACATGGCCAAAAATAAAGCCATGTTTTCTTCTTTAAATGATTGTAATACCAAAAATATTTATGTTGGTGATGATAGATCTCTTAGTGTTGTAGGTTCTGGAACTATTCATCTAGATAAATGTCAGTTTAATGATGTATTATGTGTTCCTACCTTGTCGTGCAACCTTCTATCTGTTTATCAGATAACTCATTCAGGTGAAGGGAAAACCATAGAATTCTCACCTCATGATGTTGTAATTAAGGACCTAAGAGTTCCTAGACATATTTTAGCTACTTCCATTGCTGATGATTCCACAAGGTTGTATAAGTTTGACAACTTTGAGTCATCATGTCTTCACTTTGTTTCTGTTTCTCATAATGATGAAGTGAGCAAACTTTGGCATGAGTAATTTGGTCACTTAAATTATCGCTCTTTTCAAACTCTATGTAAAGAAAATATGGTAGTAGGTCTTCCTATGGTATCTTGCCGAGATGGTGTTTGTTCCAGTTGTGTACTCTGAAAACATCATTGGGATAGTTTTGGTAAACGTGCCTCTTGAAACTCTTCAACCCCTATGCAGCTTGTGCACAGTGATTTATGTGGTCCACTTCCAATTGTTTCTTTCTCTGGCTACAAGTACTTCTTAACTTTCATTGATGATTTTTCTAGATGCGCTTGGGTATACTTCTTAAAACTCAAGAGTGAAGTTTTTAACATGTTCTTGGCCTTTAACGACTTTGTTGAGAAACACTCTGGACATCAAATTCTTAAGTTAAGATCTGACAATGGAGGAGAATATGTTAACAACAAATATATCACCTTTTGCACTAAGCATGGCATTCAATTGCAACATATTGTTCTGTATACTCCACAACAAAATGGTGTGGCTGAAAGGAAGAATCGCACTCTAAAAGAAATGGCTAATTGTATGCTTCAATCTAAAGGACTTAGTCTTAATTTTTGGGCAGAAGCAATTAAATGTGAAAATTATATAGTAAATCACACTCCTACTAAGGTTTAAAGGAATATCACTCCAGAAGAAGCTTAGAGCTCAATCAAACCAGATGTAAGTCACTTTCATGTTTTTGGAAGTGAAGCTTGGGCCCATATTCCAGATGAGAAACATAAAGCCCTAGAACCTAAGAGTGAAAAATGCATTTTTGTTGGATATTCTGAAGATGTCAAAGGATATAAAATTCTTTAACCCAAATCCAAAAATGTAATCATTAGAAGAGATGTAAAATTTGATGAAAATATATCGGCTTGCAAGCCTAGTTCAGTGGGTGTGCCACCTTTGGCCTGCGAGCCTGATTCGACATATGTGCCACCTCTCTCTATCTCTTCTACTTTTGATGTCATTCCTTCTACTTCGGATGATGACAACGAGGATGACAATCCTCCTCCACCTCCTCGGGATCTTCCTTTAGCTCCACAACCTCCAAACTGGGTTCGCTCTACTCGAGATGTCGCAGGTTCTCTTGCAGGTGTCCTTGCAAATCAACGTTGTACACATTCTCAGTTCGACAGAGCGTCTTCCTTATTGGCTAAAGTTCCAGAAAATCTCGATCCAGACACCTTTGAAGAAGCTTCAGGTCATCCAGATTGGGATGCAGCTATGAAGGAAGAATATCGTTCCTTATTGGCAAACGATACTTGGGATCTTGTTCCTCTTCCAAGGGGAGGAAAACTTGTCAGATGCAAATGGGTTTACAGAACAAAGTTTGGACCAAATAGAAAAGTGGATAAACATAAAGCTCATCTTGTTGCTAAAGGATTTTCACAAGTTGAAGGCATTGACTATACTGAAACCTTATCCCCTGTTGCCAAAATGAATTATATCTACCTTGTTCTTTCCCTTGCTGCCTCCTTTAAATGAGAAGTCCATCAAATGGATGTTAAATCCGCCTTCTTACATGGGGACTTGCATGAAGAAATCTACATGGAACAACCCCCTGGCTTTATCCAAAACGACTCTAGCCTTGTTTGCCGCCTTAGGAAGTCTCTCTATGGTCTCAAACAAGCCCCTCGGGCTTGGTATGCCAAAATGGATAGATTTCTCTTAGATAATGGCTTTTCTAGATGTCATTCTGACAACACTATCTACACCAAGAAAGTGAGTAAGTCCTTAATCATCCTTGTTCTTTATGTTGATGATCTTATCCTTACTGGAAGTGATCTCAACCATATAAACCATGTGAAGTCTAGGCTCAAAAAGAAGTTTGAAATGACAGACTTAGGACACTTGCATTATTTCCTTGGTCTTCAAGTCTTGCAATCCAAAGAAGGTATACCCTTTCTCAGTCCAAGTATGCCTGTGATCTTCTATGCCACTTTCACATGGAAGACTATAAGCTAGCCCCTTCTCCCTTTCAGTCTAGAGTTAAGCTTTCAATCACTTGTACTTCCCCTGAAGTTGATGCTACCTTATACCGTCAACTTGTTGGCAAACTTCTATATCTAACACATACCCATCCTGACCTTTCCTTTGTCGTTGGTCTTGTTGCTCGGTTTATGCACAAACCTCATGAAAGTCACTAGAAAGAAGCTAAAAGAATACTTCAATATATTCGAGGTACAATTCAGTTCGGGATTCATTACAGTGTAGGAGCATCTCCATTGTTGATTGGTTTCACTGATTCTGATTGGGGTGGTGACCCTGATGATCGAAAGTCTACTGCAGGTTATGTATTCACTCTTGGTTCAGGACCTATTACATGGACTTGTAAGAAACAAAGTTCCATCTCTCTTTCTTCGACAGAAGCAAAGTCTCATGGTGCTGTTGAAGCCAACAAGGAATCCTTGTGGCTTCTTCAGATCCTGTCTGAATTTGGTCTTCATTAGCAACATCCAACTACACTTTGGTGTGATAATCAAAGTGCCATTCAGCTATGCAAAGATCCAGTTCAGCATCAACGCATGAAACACATTGAGTTACACATATACTTCATCAGAAAACTCATTCATGATCATGTTCTTGAAGTGTAGTATTGTTCAACCAATGATCAAGTTGCTGATATCTTTACAAAGGCTCTCACAGAAAAGAAGTTTACCAAAATTCGATCTATGCTTGGAGTTCAGGAAAGTTATCATTAAGGGGGGATAGGCTCTAATGACTCCTTCCTTCTCATATTGTGTCACCTTTGTAAATCCTTCAATCCTATCCCAAGTTGTGCTTAAGGGGGGATGTTAGGATATTCCGACACATAGGAAATAGTTAAGTATAACTTGGTCTAGCATAGAGTTAGCTAAAGTGTGTTTTTTTACTATGTACATTTGTAACTTATAATCCGACGATCACGATATGTAGTGATCTAACGGTTCATTCTCTCCTCAGTATTACTGACACCTGATCCGTGGTTTAACACCCAATTGGTCCATGATCTCTATTTAAAGAACATGGAGGGTCATTTGTTCGGTGACCGTTTATGAGAGAAGCTAATGTAAATTTTTTTTCTTTATATTAATAAATTGCCTGAAGTGGATGCGTTGGCTCGGGCCGTGGACTGTTTCCCTCTTCGAGGGTTTTAACCACGTCAAATACTGGTGTACTGATCTGTGATCTGTTTGTGAGCAGTGACCTTTGGTGTTTGATCTAAGGAACTTACCCTGTAAATTCCTACAGTTGACATCTGTCCAACCATATGAGACAATGAAGACCCCAGATTCCTTCCAACTATCTTTAATTTCATGAAGTCTAGCTTCAATCCGAGCCCTCCCATCAGATAACACTGTTGTCCTCATCTTTTCATAACTAGGAGGCTTGTAGCCTTTAGGAGAATTGTTAACTAGACCCCTTACCATTTCCTTCCAGTAAGGAGACCTACAAACATTGAAAGCTATGCCATTTGCAAAAAAAAATCCTCCAATGGATGCATCAAGATTTCCCCTCCCTTTTACATCTCATAAGTTTTCAAGGTGGAGAACATAAACTTGATGTTGAGAATGAGAGTGTAGACCACCAACTTTCAATCCACTAGGATTGTTGTTGGTTTGAATGAAACCTCCAGCAATATGTCTCGACTCTCAACTTTTCAAGTTCATTAAATTGCTTAAGTAGAGAAGCTTTCTCTGTTTTAGGTACACTGTCACATAAAGTTGATTGTTGTTTTTTCCCCATTCCAAGTAAATGCCATCGAACTCTTCCTACATTCTCTGATTTGTGTTTTTTACAATAAGGGCACAACCAAACTTTTGAATTAGTTGTTCCACTTGCTCCTTCAATATAAGATTGAGTGCATGTCACAGCTTCCCATAGCCTTGCTTCAAAGGCTTTTTTTTGTTCTTGATATTCTTTCATTTGGATTTTTTTTATGCCACTGTGGAAGAAATCTGTTGGGAAAGGGTTGGTCTACTTTGTGACGCTGATGAACTTTCTTCCATTGCAATAGGAAATGAAAATTTTCTTCCAATTTTAATCTGCACAATTTATATATGAAAATTAGTTTAAAAAAAAGAATTAAACTGATACTTAATTTGAAAAATATACTTAACTAAAATTTTGAAGAGATAGCAAAAAGAAATCATTGAATGGAATCTAATAACACTGGGAATCTAACCCAAAAAATTCAGAAATGGATGTGGCAGCCAGAAGCAGTGGTATGAAAACAAACCAAAACATCTAGTGGACTAAGCTCACTAAATACAATGAACTTTTGAAATATATTTGACATAATTGATAGAAAATGTGAGGAACATCAGCGATAGAGGTATTATAGAGAATGAATATGTACACAAATTACTGTATATCCTGCAATCTAAACTTTCAACATATATAGTAATTTGTGTACATATCAACGATAGTTTTCTGCTTTCAACATATATAATAATTTGTGTACATATCAGCGATAGTTTTCTGTTATGCAAACTTCTGTAGATGCTAAACTGCAAGCAATCTTAAACCTTCACAATTTTTTAATGTAACATGAAAAGCGATGAACAATATTTTTTGAAACTCATAAACTAACTAAAATTAAGTAAAATGATTAACTATGAGAGTCATCCATTTATAAACTAACCTATAAACTAACCAATGAGAGCTGAACTGTTACAAATTGTTTTCATGGCACAGACTGTTTATTTGCATATATTCACCATTTTCATAGCATAGTTTGACATTCCAAGTCCAAAGTTTGTACATAATTGCATTTGCAGACTAAAACACCAAAGATTAACATTAAAAACAATTACAATCTAGCAACTTTATGCTAGTTAAAAAAAAGGTACTGGGAAGGCAATAAACAACGGAAGCGATATTTTGGCGTTTTGATCTAGGTTGAAAGATATTGTATGAAAGCATGACCCACATTGTCCTTTTTGTTTTAAGCTTATCCACATAGTTAATCAGGTATCCCATGGAGTTGTAAATTTGTGTTTTCCAGATTCATTTGTCCTTTCAACATTTCTCTTATCAATCGCTATTTACAATTTTCTAAAAAAATCTCTTGCTATTGAAAGTATTGGCTTCTCTATTTCCAAATATCAAAGTTTTCAATTTTACATTGTTACTGCTTTCCTTCCATATAAAATTATAATGATAATGATCTCTGAATACCCTTCTTGATCAACTCATGTTAAGGTTACCTATATGATATTTATTGAAGTTCAGTTTGATAAATCCTTCTAATGTGTTTGGAACCCTATCCTTGGGGAATGGGACATGAATTCTGTAAGACCATTTCAACTTTAGTGAGTTACTCTCAAATTTCTGTACCGTATTTTCTTCTTAACTAAAAATATTGTTCCAAATTCCAATATATGAAGTCGAAGCTCCTGGAATTACATTTTCAAAATATGGTTCCAACTCAAATGAAATTGAAGCTCCTGAAATACAATTTTATTTGAAGCCAAAGTGCATGAGACTATCATTGGAACTATATCCACACATAATTTTTTTCCAACATGTATTTTCTTTTTTGCATAAAGAAAATGGAAGGAAATATATGTGTGTATTTTTAAGTCGAAATTAGAATAACCATAAACAACACCATGAAACTTCTTGTAAATTACAAATACAACTTAAACGGGCCTCTTCCATTGTGTATAAGAGGGGCAACTTAAAGGGGATATGTGATTTTCTGGGTACATGTTTAAAGACAACATTATAGAGTTTTGTATAAAGGATCCATGAACTACCTGCAGTGGTCCCAAGCTACAGGTGAGAAAGTCATTAAATGGTGAAAATTCTGTAGAGGAGCAGCAGCAAATAAGTAATGGCATTGGAATGCTGCAAATCAGAATAATTAACTCTTACAGACAGAAATTAAGGAGCCCTGCGGTGCATTGCAGCCATTACAGATTGCATAAAAGCGGTACCTTTAATGATATTATTATGAATAGCAATTGTTGGGATGGTTTCATGCATTGCTGTTGCAGTGAAAGTTGCTTGGTCTTATTTCTGTTTTTAATGCGGTTGCAGAGTGGTTAAGGAGCATTGTCAAGCCAAAGAACAGCAACCTCAATGGAGAGGCAATGCAGGAATGTTAACAGTAATAGTTATAAATGTTATGAGTGGCATATTTGAGTGTATCTATGTATCATTTCAGTGCAGAAGAGAACAGGCAAAAGATGGACATCAAATTTAAATGGCTGTTGGAATGAGTAGATTTTATGTTATGTTCAGTTTGGAACTTGAATGCCTCAGATTAGAAGATAAGGAGCACAACAAAAATCCGTGGCCAACTTGGGAAAAAATGATTAAAAATCCAGGACATCCTTTAGATTTTAGTTTCTAAGAGGATCTATCACCATACAAATAATAATAATATAAACTAGAAACTGTGTAATCAATGGTTGTCCATCCCATGCCTTCATCTCTGAATGTGTCACTAGCCAAAAACATTGATTGCTTCCAATGGACATTTTTTGTTCTAATAGCTGAAGAGATGAAAACAACCTTGAATGAATAGCATAAACAGACTTTTACAACCCAGAAAAAGAGTGGAATGGGGGTAAATCCACATTTCTCTAAAACTCTGCTGTACTTGTAAAGTCAGTGTAGATCTCCCATGCCAATTCATTAGCGGTTGCTGTAGATCGCCCAGGCCATGGTGAGAACGTGGGTACAGCAGTAGGTACATGGTGAGGCCATGGTGAACCATTGTCAGAAGTCAACGTAGAACTTTAATAGGTTGCAGATTTTGGATGATAAACAACGATCAAGAACTCGTTGTATAAATGAATCTTGAGTATGATTACTTAGAATTTTAGACGTTAAATTTGACTGAGTGAACAGGATTGTTGAGGCCTATTGGATGTTAGGTGTCCTGTAGTGGGGCTATTATATATTGAGCTACATAGCATTGGGCTTTATAGATTGAATTGGACTGTCAGGGTGTTTTCATCATCAAGTTCTCCTGAAGGATTCATCAAAGTTCTCTTTTGATGAACTGGAAGTCATTACATTTTCATTTAGATGATTTAAAATATGAGTCCTGATAGCAAAATATAGAGGTTCATTGAGTGTAACATTAACATCAATGGCAGAGACAAAAATATTCTTTAAAGGTTTCTTCGCCTTGGGAGTCCTTATCCTGCAACTTCTAGGTTGCTTGTTTGCAACTGCCGTTACTGCCACCAAGAAAAGGGCCTTAGATCACAGGGTGGCCTCATGGTCCTCAATCAAGAAGTTTCTTACATGTAAGTTGGATGCTAATGAGGTCCATGACCCCCAAAAAAAGCAAAACAGTCACACAAGAAGTGCTATCACAATATAGGATGCTCAGGGTCCTTCTACAGTGATGCAGGCTAGCTGCAAAATATCAGAATTACACTGCGGAATGGAATTTTTAAGACTTAATACAAATCCCTTTTACTTCACAGCAGAGTGCAACCTTGGAGTTTAACAACATACATATGCACGCGAAATCAACAACGGGATTGCATAACATATATAGACTATACAATAACCCAAACAAATGCAACTTCGAGGGATTCCTTATTGGAGGGTCCCACACAGTCCCGACCAATCACGGTCAATCGCACTTCACAATTTTTACAACGTAACCTTAAGTGTTAAAACCTATTTTCTGTGAGATGCAATGTTGTGTTGTGTTGACACATGGCATCCCGCAGTTCGCATCGCAAAACTCTTACCTTGCGATGGCCCTTAGCCCTATCTTTCAAAGTTTGCGATTTGCGATCGCCGCTTCCAATCTCCACCGCCGTTTGATCTCGGTTGGATCCGACGGTCCGCGCTATGCCTCCATTATACCACTTCGCGTCGCAGGTCAAATTATTTAACTTGCGAAATGCATCGTAATCGCTATCTTTTGCGATATGCGATGTCTCTCCACCTGCGATGTGATCTTTCGCCGTTGATCGGTTGGATCCAACGGCTCTCGTCACGCCTATAAATCCGATTGAGATCTTCTCTACATATAACACAATATTTAATTCAACAAAGGAATATATATAGAAACTGAGGCCTCGCTGCGCCTGCAATCCGATTAGATTACATGCTGTGCGTTTCTTTATATAGATATTTGAATTCAACGGAGGCTTAAATAATTAACTTAAAGTAGGGAGCCCGATCAAAACATAAAACATTGGGATTAATCTTGGAAATAAAACACTGTTTTTAAACAGAGGTTCCGATTAAACACAAAAACACTTAGAAATAATCTGGAAATGCAAAACACAGAGCCAAGCCCTCAGATGGTTGGTTTTTACATTTACTTCCGCTTCTCTATTCTCTTCTTTTTTGCTATGGATTGCAGAACCCCACAATGGTGGATTTGGTTCGTTTTTATCGCTTTCCCCAAAATCCCCATATGGTTCAGAAGCTGTCAATCAGTTTCAAAACAATTTATTCAACTAAAAACTTAACTAATCCTAATTTAACCAATCTTTTATTCTACAAATTACAATGGCTGAGTTAACCCACATTAACTTGAACAAAATATTTAAAAAAAAAATAAAGTCTTCAAATTCTTGGACTGCTAATCCTCTTTCCAAGCCACAATATGTGACCAACTTGTCACATTGCTGGCTCTACCTTAATGCTCCTGCATCATACAGTCTCAGGGATATTGTTCATGGAAACACACGAGTTATGCACAAACCAGAAACGTCCCCGGAGAATTCTTCAAGGTCATCTCAGGAGATTGTAGTATCTGATCACAGCAGGGTTTCAATGGGTTCCAGCACCCGGTCCCTGCTTTCACGAAAACCACAGTTCACAATTCATGAAGCACATGGGTTATTTAGAGGGCTCCATCTGAGGAAATTCTCAAGATGTTATGAATGCCATGGTATAGTAGACCCCTTTGAGGCCATGTCAAGGGACGCCTCTCTAAGAACTACAATTTATGTCTGTCCAATATGTGGGGAGATTTGTTCCAAGTGTGAGGCCCTTGAGCAGTATCAAGCCACAAAGCATGCAGGGAATTGGTACATACTGGATAAAACTTTTCTTTTATCTAACACAATATGATCTTATTCAGAAGCAGGCTTTGAGTCACAAATTGAAATTAATGTCTTGGCATCCTCCCTTTCTTTCTCTTTCCTTTTTTAATTTGATTTTGAGATGATGCAGCTCAGTGATGAAACTAAACTTCATGCTTATTAGGCACTTATGCTTTCACCATAGCTTGAGTGGAGAGAGATATTCACGTCACTTGATGGTTCTGTTTGTTAAGTGGATCTTTTTGTCTTTGTGGTTAGCTTCCTTGTGAGCTTAAGGCTAGAACAATCGTATGGAAACTAACTAGCATTTCACACTGGAATAGTTGAAGATCTGGGGGCAGGTTTCTATAATTGGAGATTAAATTACAATGCAAAAACAACCTCGACTACAATACTAGGCAGAAATTTGAACTAACAAAACCAACCTTGGGAAAGCACAACAAATTGTCTATAGAATAGTATCTGACCATGCTGAATAAATTCAATAAATTTAGAGAATCTGATTGCCGCTTTGTGTTCTATGGCTAAATACAGGTTCTAGAGATATTACCGAGACAATAGAGTCAAATTGTTGGGATTGAACAGCGGCATACCTGAAAGCTGAGATCACTGAAGGCTGAGATCGTTGAAATCGAGATGGCGCTGAAGCTTAAATCCTTGAAAAACATTACTACGGGCAATCACAACTGGAGTTTCTTTTGCATGCGCCCAGTTTATAGATAATCAACTTGAGTTTTGGACCTGGAGTGTTTGAGTTCTTATGGATTTAGAATTTATAAAATAACATCTGTAGTTTTGGAATAGAAAACTTGAGTTTTGGAACTACAATTAAGGCCAGTCCAGAGAAACGGTGGTAAGAAACTACCAGTTTCGTGACCTTTTTTGCAAGAAACGCGTTTCAGGGCACTGAGAATGGAAACGGCCATATAGGACGGTGTTTCCCACGTCGTTACGTTTCTAGCTCTGTTTCTACCAAGAACGTCGACCAACGTTCTGTTTCTGGTAACACAGGTTTTGCTTGATGTGTCCTTCAGATTATTGGACATGATTGTGTACTCTATTAATTATAGATATATTCATTTTCTTTCTAAAAAGTATATTTGGTTTTGGTGCACTTTTTTTGCAAGAAATCTTATAGTTATTTTGAATTTAACCAATTCATCAGATGATGGGAATTTTTCCAAACGTTTTGTAGGATCCGTACCCAGAACAGTTACAGAGGATGATGCAAGTTTGACAACAATATTATTTACAGTGCCTAACAGTCATGGAGATATTCTTTGTATTGAAACAATTGCATTTGCCATAGCTAAAATTTCAGGATTAATATACCTCATTTCTATTTGAATATCTAGCAATTATGTTTTTCAGTTAAGAATGTGAGTTTGCTTGCAGCATTGATTCTACACTCTAGATGTCCAAAGCGCAACTGTGACGTGTTGGAGAAAGTTGCTAAAAGTATCAATTTTAGGGTATTAATGCTCCCATGGGTGTTAAGAATGACAACAATTATTGTTGAAAATGGGTTTACTGTTCAGACAGTTTTGTAACCATAGGTAGTTATGTAACAAAGTCTTTATATTAAAATGATGATTTCCTGAGAAGCTGGATGTAATGGTTGGAGATTCATTTTTGGACCTTGAGCAATAATAATTCCAATCCCTTGCCCCATGAAGGTTTCCTTGACACACTATCAAGGTTTTACCACAAATTTCTTGTTTTTCTTGTGTGATTCAGTTTCTCATTCTGTACATTTATTTCTTATTTATATATTTAACGAGATCGAATACCAACAAGTGGTATCAGAGCTTTAAGCTTGCAAGGGTCGTGAGGCAGTTTTAAGGAAAAATTTGAAGTTTGGCGCAAGAGTTGAAGAAGTTTGTGCCACAAAGAAACCGAGCCAGAGGAAGCGTTTCTGGAAAGGGAAAGTGACTTTGTCTGGAGCTCGTAAAGGAGCAGTCGAGCAGAGCATAGGAATGTGACTCTAACTAAAATCATCACCATTAAATCTTGAAGCGCGTAAGAGGAGTCGTCATTTTTTTTTTTTTAATTTGACAGTCGCCGCTGACTGTCAAAAAATTCGTTGTTTTTCAAAAAAATATTCGAAGGTCGACTGCCAAGCTGAGCAATCCACCAGTTTGGGAGCCACGTAATAAGTAAAGCCCACAAAGTGTTACTGCTGTATAAAGGCGTGAAGCTGAGCAGTCCACCAGATTGGAATTTGTGTCATAAGTAAAGCCACAAAAGAGGGAGCTTCGAAACAGGTAGTTGCGGGCTTGGGTGGCCACGAGGTGCCAGAAACAGTTATGGGGTATGCATGAAAGTGGTCATTCTTGGTGAAAGACGGCGTATTTTTCTTGTAAAGGGACCTGCAAAATCTGCCCAAAAACCCCAGTCAGGTTTTTTTTCTTAAAACCCTTGCAAAAACTCTGGAATTTTTATTTTTTTATTTTATTTTTCTTGTTGATATGGAGTAAAAAGAAAAACAGAGTTGTGTTTAAAGGAAAATAAAAAAGAAAACAACAAGGTTTTGTTTGAAAAAAAATATGCTTTTGTTTGAAGAAATTTCTTTCTGGAAATTTAATAAAAGGGAAATAATTTTGTTCTGAAAAAAAAATTTAGAAATCCTGGTAGAAAAACCAAACAATAGAAATTTTAAAGTTAATGTTCGTACTGCAACAAAATAGGGCATCTCAAGAAGCACTGTTGGAAAAGAAAGGAGTCTATTGAAAACCCAAAGAAGGAAACAAATCAAGTTGAATCAGGTATGGTTGATGAAGTTTTATATGCAGAATCAGGTATGATAGATGATGTTTTTCCTATTTGCAATGTTTCTCAACATTATGAAAATTGGTTGTTAGATTTTGGCACTTCTCATCACATGAGTCCGTTCAAAAATTGGTTCATTTCATATGGGTAATAATGTATATTGTCAAATTGTTGGGGTGGGAAATATGAGAATTAAAATGTATGATGATACAATTAGAACATTGATGGATGTTAGACATGTACCTGAATTGAGAAAGAATTTGATTTCTTTAGCAGTATTGGACTTGGAAGGTTACAAGTTTATAGGTCAAGGTGGAGTACTGAAAGTTTCAAAGGATGCTCTAGTTGTTATGAAGGCAGAGAAGATTAGAAACCTTTACAAACTTAAAGGAAGTACTCAGGTCAATGAAGCAGGGACTGTATCTCAGAAGGCAAGAGAATATACTCACCTATGGCATCAACGACTGGGTCACATGAGCGAGAAGGGCCTTCAGGGATTGGTGAATCGTAAATTCCTTCCTAATTTGAAATCATTAAGTTTGGATTTCTGTAAACATTGGGTATATGGAAAAAAGTGTAGATAGAAATTTAAAGCTAGCAGTCATAATAGTAAAGCAATTTTGGACTATATTTATTCTGATCTTTGGGGACCATCTCCTACAGTATCTTATGGAGGTGCATCTTACTTTATAACATTTATTGATGATTACTCTAGGAAAGTCTAGGTCTATATGTTAAAAAGAAAGGTTGATGTATTTAATATTTTTAAACAATTTAAGGCTATGGTGGAAAAGAAAACAGACAAAATAATTAAATATATATGAATTGACAATGGTGGTGAATTTACTTCCTTAGAATTTGGCCAATATCGCAAGGCTGAAGGTTTTGTTAAACATAAAACTATTGTCTATACTCCTCAGCAAAATGGAATTGTTGAATGTATAAACCAGACTCTTATGGAGAGAGCTAGAAGCATGATCAACAATGCTAAGTTGCAGAAGGAGTTGTGGGAATAAGCATTATCCACTGCTTATTATTTGGTAAATTGGTCACCTTCAGTTGCTATTAATGGTAAAATTCCTGAAGAAAATTGGTCTGGTCAGCGTTGTGATTATTCATATTTAAGAATTTTTGGTTGTAATGCATATGCTCTTATTCCAAAAAGTCAACGTTTTAAGTTACACCTAAAGGAAAAATGTTATGTCTTTGTTGGGTATGATGATGCGGTGAAAGGATACAGGTTGTGGGATCCTTCTTCATGTAAGACAGTCATTAGTGGAGATGTAACATTTGATGAATCTTCTCTTTTAAAATCAAATGTTGAAAAAGTTGAACTGGAACAGGTATTGCCAAATGAACAAATTTAGTTAGAGACTAAACCTTTTTCGGAAAGTCGGAAGGAAGAAGAGACTTCTGAAGAAAAAGGTGAAGAAGATGTAAAGGAAATTGTAGAATTTCAGGAACCAATTTAGCAACCAATCGCTCTAAGGAGATCTACAAGGGAAAGAACACCCGAAAGGTATGAAGATTTTGCTTCATCTATTGCGTTGATTACTGAAGATGGGGAGCCTTCTTGTTATCAAGAAGCAATGGATGATGAAGTTAGTGAATAATGGAAGAAGGCTATGGACGAGGAAATGGACCCCTTAGCCAAGAACAAAACCTGGGATCTTGTAGAACTTCCTAAAGGGAGAAGTGTTGTGGGATGCAAATGGGTCTTCAAATTGAAGCGAAATTTTGATGGAAATATTGAAAGATATAAGGCGAGGTTGATAGCAAATGGGTACTCTTATGTAGAAGGTATTGACTTTCATGAAATTTTTTCACTAGTCATAAAACTTGTTTCTATTCGTATTGTGTTAGCATTAACTGCATTACTTGATCTCGAGTTAGAACAGTTAGATGTTAAAAATCCTTTTTGAATGGAGACTTGGATGAAGAGATCTTTATGGAACAACTAGAAGGTTTTGTATAAGATCACAAGAAAAGATTAGTTTGCAAGCTCAAGAAACCATTGTATGGTCTGAGGTGGTCTCCCAGGCAGTTGTATAAGAAGTTTGATTCCTTCATGGTGAGTATGAAAATTCCAAACCGAAATCCTATTGCAGCAACTTGAAAATTTTCTCCTAATTGTTAATTTTATTTAACAATTTATTTGATGTTTGCTATGGAAAATATTGAATAAATCACACTGCAATCTATACAAATAAAACTGCGGAAGAATAAAACATTGGAAGAAATGTTGGCACAAAAACATCAATTAACACAATTATTTTTGGACAAATGTCCCCAGAAAAACCCAAATTGGGAAAACCGATGCAGCAGTGAGAGTTTTTATTATTAAGCATAAGTGAAAATATGAGAACAATTTCGATTCCTAAAACTGGCAAATCCACAACAAGAAAAATATGGACAAAATTATTGAAGGGAATTACCCTTACTCCACAAGCAATCCTAACACAAACTTCCTACAAAAAACTCGTCCTCCTGAAGCTACTGCGTCACCCTTTGTGCTTGACTGCGTAGTCACTATGACGTCAAGCCTCCAACCAGCCGGTGATGAAGTCGTTCTGCCTTTAGCTGCTGAGGAAATCATCTCTCCGTCCTACTGGACCCTCTGTCCGGCATCTGGAACTGATATTGATTTTCTCTTCAACAAATCAAGCTGCCCTCTCTGAAGCTACTACGTAGTGCTCTGCGCTGCCTCACTAGGATAACTTGACCCTATTGCGGATGCCTCTCCAGATTTGGAAAAATTCCTCTGGATCACTGTCCCTAACCCTCACACACTGCTTCGATCCATGACTCTCTCTCTGGAAACTGATTGCTGCTACTCTGGGAATCGATCTGCCAAGAAATCAAACTACTGAAGTGTGTTCTCCATCACCACATCGACCTCCTCTTATAATCCTTTGCTGGATCACCAACGACCAAGATTAAAACATAATCGATGTCGAGGATCGTCTCTGGATTGATCCGTGTGAGTTTCTAGACTATTTTTGCCTTGAATTAATTAATATTGATTAATTAACTTTTTTTCCTAAGTTTAGAGTTAGGAAACATTAAAAAAATTGGTTAATAATCTCATTAAGTCACTTCTAGGCAGAATTTCTAGAAACGATTTCTAAGTTCTGAAGATCTCATGTATTCTAGCCTCTCTACAAATTTCGTGGATAGAACACATACGATGCTACAAAAACTAACACTCCCTCTTAGCGAGGAATGTGTTCTAGTGCTACTGCACACCCTGTAGCAACACCTTGTCTTTGCATCATTCCTGTCACGTTGCTGATGTTTAGTTGTTGTTTCCCACCAACTACTGCGCAACTCTGATATGCGTTGCATTTGCGCTGCTGCTGACCCCGTTGAACTACTACCAACACTGCATCTACATTGCAACTCTGTTGCTGCTGCTACTGAAATATCTGCAAATGAAATGTGAAAATTTCTGAATCCTTATTACAGAAATCCTACTACAGAAATCTAGTTTACTTATCCTAATTTTTTTTTTAACTAAACAAGTTATTTTAAGAAATATTCATAAAACATTGAAGTAAACAAACTGCAGCCTACACATACATATAGATCAAGTAATGAAGGATTAAGCACATTCGACAAAGGACACACAATATTTTTTGGACAAATGTCCTCGGAAAAACCCAATGCGGGAAAACCGGTGCAACAAATCTTGAGGGTTTTATTATTATGCAGAATTCCGAATACAATCTAGCATACCAGTAGTGGTTTACCCAATAGAGAAAATCCTGACAAAAGTACCTCTATCTTCGGAGACAGAAAAATATGGTTTATTCAGCTGAGGATGAAGAACCCCACAGGTGCCTACGCAGTTAATGCGTCACCCTTGAGTGTGGCTGCATTGCCCCTTCTGGATCTGCTTAATATGATCCCTTTCTGGCCCATTGAAACCCGAAAGCAGCTCTCTGAGTGACCGCCTCAGCCTCTTCCGGCTCTGCATCCCTTTGCGTGAGCCTTTTTGGCTCTACGTCACCCCTGTTGGGCTTACGATGCCTATGCGTTACCCCTACTGGGCTTACTGATCCGGATTTATGTAGGAGCGCAACAGAATAAACATATAACCATAAATACAGAGATGCAGCGGAAATAACACTTCATTTCATTAATATCAAAGAACTGAAATTTGCTTACAGACAAAAAGGAAATAAAACTAGCTAGGGCACTAGTAGCTATCTCTGAGAAGAGAAGTGGTGGCTACAGGCCTCTGAACTGAGTTACAATGAGGCTCGAGGGCTTATTTATTATTTAGAAACAATGAGAAATCCTAAACAGCCAAAACCCTAACCCTAGGAGATGAAGCGCCAAAACTATGGGCCCCGTTTGGGTAAATTGGTGTTTCAAATTCCCAGGGGCGTAACTTTGGCATACGATCTCCGTTTGACGCGTACCATATCTCGTTAGAAAGATCTATCCGAGGACTACAAATTTTGGACTAATATTGCTCTCCGTTTTCCCAAAAAACGTCGTTTAGGGCCTCAAAACGGCTCCGGAAGTTCAGGACCCGAAAAACTGCTAAAAATAGTAAACTGTGCCGAAACTAAAAAACTAAAAAAGACAATGGTGGAGCCCCAAGTGGAATAGGCGGGTGACCACCAATATCCACTTGGATCATTCCTCCCCCCTTAGGAAGCAATGGTCCCCATTGCGTTAAGTTCCTCCATGAGATGAGGAAATTTCTGTTGAACTTGGTCCCTGGTGAACCACTTTCCTTGGTGCAGGAGTTGGCCAGCTTTGACAACCCGATATAGTTGGATCTTCTGCTAGCGAGTGTTCTTGATTTGCATGTCCATGATGCAATCTGTGGTGGCCTATTCCATGCAGTCTGGATTTAACTCAGTTGGTGTGAGTTGTTCTGCAATGTCCGAGGTGTCCAGTAGAGGTGGGAAGTAAGGACGAAGGCGATCCACATTGAAGACTGGGTGCAAGCCAAGGAATGGAGGAATACTAAGCTCGAAGGCATTGTTCCCTACAGCCTTGGTGATGGTGTACGACCCGTATCGGAGCGGGCGAAGCTTGCGGTGGGGTCCAGTGAGGCACTCCTTCTGCAAATGTAGCCATACTTTGTCGCCCACCTGGAAGTTGTGTGGCACCCGGTGTTGATCATGGCGCTGCTTGTACTTCGCATTGGCTCTGTCTAATATATCATGAACCTGTTGGCGGATGTGTTGAATGCGCTCGATAGAAGCTATTAGCTGTCAGCAGGCCCGGACATGAGCTGAATCGGCTTTGGCTTGTTACAAATGGCATGGGCTACGTACGATAGGACATGGTAGTGGAATCCCAGCCCACTGAAAGGAAGCTATGGCCGATTGAGGCTGTGGAGAGCCCGATTATATGTATGTTGTAGGGGAGGCTCTCGTCCTATGTGCGTGGATGCTTTGAATTGTACATGCGCAAAATGTGTACAACCATTCTATTGACGACCTCTGTCTAGCCATATTTTTGGGGATGGAAAGCTGTGGACTTGGTGAGCTTGGTATCCAACATTGACCAGAGGCTGGACCAAAATGTGCTGAGGAACCTGCTATCCCAATCTGATATGATAGACTGTGGGATCCCAAAGTGCACCCACACTCGTTCAAAGAAGAGTTTAGCGGTGGCTTCTGTTGTGATATTCTTCTTGCAGGCCGCCATAATGGCCATCTTCGAGAATCTGTCGACGACCACAAAAACATAGTCATTTCCCTGCTTAGTAGAAGGCAGGCCCGACATGTAATCCATGGAGATGGATTCCCAAGGTTGACTAGGGGTAGGTAGAGGACTATATAGGCCTTGCTTCTTGATGGTCGGTTTTGCAATGGCACAAGCAGTGCAGGATCTGATGTGCTTCTTAACATCCTTTTTAAGGTTCGGCCAATAGAAATACTTCTGCAGGATTGCTACTGTTTTCTCGACCCCTAAATGCCCAGTGACTCGACTGTAGTGTGATTCCCATATCATCTTGGCATGCTCGTTTGAAGGAACACAAAGGTGTCCCATATGACATAAAAGTGCATCTTGGAGGTGAAAATTTGGAACTTGCGTACCACACAAGAGTGTCTTGTAATTGTGGCCGAATTCTAGGTCACTCTCATAGAGAAGCGGCCAATCAGAAGTCTCGTGCCCACAAGAGTTGAGCACAGTGGTGAGCGCCACGATCGGTGGTGGTGAGAACGATGCAGCATGATTGGTGCTACCCTTCTTGTACTTGATGTTCAAATGGCTTGTTTACGGATATGTGGACCACTTCGATGGCGATCATTCGCAACTTCCTTTAATACTGTATGGGCCGCGGGACGATCGAGTACGTGTGGATGATTGTTTCCTTCCCCAAAATGTAATGCTTCCATTGTCGACAAGCTTGCATTGGAATACATTTCTTGTCATAGAGTGGGATACTTCGAGCGTAATCGGACAATGTCTCTACGTAGTACCCGGATGTGTCTTGTTGAGTAAGAACTGCCCCAATAGCATAGTGAGAGGCATGTCTTCCGATCTCAAATAGGTATTTGCAAGTCCGGTAAAAGTGAGCCGAGGCGGAACGGGGCGATTTTCCAATTAAACGACGCCTTCGGTGAGGTTCCGAGCGGGGTACATCGCTCCTCCCTTGGTGACTTGACTCAAGGGCCAAGTGATATGAAAGAATCCCAACACGAACCTCCGATAGAAATTAGCAAGACCCAGAAAGCTGCGAAGCTCTGTTATAGTGGTTGGGGCTGGCCAATCCCGAATGACTTGGATCTTGGCTGGATCCACATGCACCCCCCTTTCATCAATAGTGTATCCCAGATATTGAACCTGGGTCATGCCAAAAGTGCACTTCTCCAAATTGGCACACAACTTGTGTTGCCGCAGTGTTTGGAGGACTTGTCGGATGTGGTGAAGGTGCTCTTCCCAAGTCTGGTTGAAGATCAGAATGTCGTCCAAGTACACCACTACAAATGAGTTGGTGAATGGCCGCAAGATGTCGTCCATCATCCTCATGAAGGTTGTGGGAGCATTCGTCAACCCGAAAGGCATGACCAGCCATTTGAAAAGGCCTTCCTTGGCTTTGAAGGCAGTCTTCCACACATCGGAGGGTTCAATTGGTACCTGGTGATACCCAGACTTCAGGTCGATCTTGCTGAAATATTTTTCACCTTTGAGTTGGTCCAGAAGGTCATCAATCCGTGGGATTGGGTACCTATTCCGGACGGTGATCTTGTTTAGCGCTCGATAGTCAATACAGAGTCTCCATGTCCCATCCTTCTTCTTGCTGCTGATGAGCTCCCCGGTGATGAACTTGGTCGTCTGGCAACTGCTGCAACGGCTCTTGAATCACCTGTGGTTTCATCATTCTCCATAACGGGACGATAGATCGGGTCATTGGGAAGCGACGCGCCCAGGGTCGGATCGATGGTGCCCGGCAGCAGTGCGGAAAGGAACCCCTGTCAGGTGGTGAATATGTCCCAAGTACTCCCAGCCTATCCATTTGTTGTTGTCGTGCGAGAGGGCCATGCGGAATTCGAGGCCACGATGATGTGCACGGGCGGATCATCAGGAAAACGAATTTCTTGGTTTGGGAAATGAGCTTACTGCATTGTTTTGCAGTAACCAAAGAGATAGCGGCAGGAGGTGGTACCTCTGGTATCCTGTACAACTTATTTCCCAAAGTAACAATAACAGCACGAGGTCGAGACTCATACACAGCATGACGCTTCCACAAGTACGGTTGTCCTAATAATACATCAGAAACATCAATAGGAGCAACGTCACATAATACCTCATCCGTGAAGGGCTTGATGCTATAGGGAAGGCGGCACTGCTGGCTGACGCGGAGATCTCGTCCTTGGTGAAGCCACGCGATGGTGTATGGATGTGGGTGAGCTGTGGTCGGCAAGCCCAACCGCTTCACGGCGTCTGCTGAAATGAGGTTCTTTTGGCTCCCATTGTCGACAATGAGCTGTACAGGGGAGCCCTTTACCCACATCTGGGAGTGGAAGAGACGTTCCTCCTCCTCTGGATCTTCCGGTTCCTCCTTCTGGACCTTTGTAGTGGCAACAGTGGCGTTGGGCTCCGCATCAATAATATGTTTCCCTTTTTCATTCCCCTTTTCAGGTTCTAATTCGGAGTCGGAGCATGCATCTGACTCAGAAGCCCTCATCTCGGCCACTAGCGACTGCTTGGCCCGACACTCACTTGTGTTGTGAGTGGAGCTCTTATGGAACTCACACCACTTTCCCGTGTCCTTCTTTGGATTTGCGGTGTTGTTCTTTTCTTGTGGCTTTGACGAGTTGTCTTTAGCCGCCATGCCTTGGCTCTGTCCTTTGTTCTGCGGTTTGGAAGCACCTTTCCCTTGCTTTTGATTCGCAGATCCAAAGTCTCGCTTCTTCTGTTTGAATTTCTGCTCAATCTTGGCAGCATACCGGTATGCCGTACCAAGCGAAGAGATGTCGAGGAACTCCATTTCCTCCTGAATGTATCTGTGCAGACAGCTGCGATACTTTAGCACCAAATGTTTCTCTGAATCTTTGATACCCAACTTTGTGCGCAGGGTATGGAACAGATTCGTCGGCTCATGCACATCTTGATCCCTTTGTTGTCGCAGCGTGGTCCATTGTATGTACTTGTCCTCATAGCTCCCCACGGGATAGTACTGTTCCTTGACGGTATCTCGGAAAGAATTCCAAGTTGGTACGGCCGAGAACAGAGAGGGTTCTGTCTGGTCCTTGTTCTCACATTAGGTTTCCCACCAGTCCTTAACATGGGGGGTAGCTTTGAGGAGTGCAAAAATAATCTTCTCCCGGTCTGAAAAGTCATGAACAGAGAAATATCCTTCTAATAGATTCAACCATCTATCTACGGCATCTGCGTCTATTTGACCCTCAAATATGGGAAGGTCAAAATTTACTTGTACCTTAAAGGGAGTCGCAACTCCAGAGTGGCTACTGGATGCAGATGCGCCGCCGGTGGGCAGCCGTTGAAGGATCTGAGCAAAGCTATCCATCATCGCGTTCCTTTGTTTTTCGAGGACCTCCTCGAGCAATATTTTGATAGGATCTCCTGCTCCCTCATCTTTCTTTTCGTCCCCCATGGGCGTCCGTCGAGGTTTGCGAGGCTGATCTTGCAAAGGTTCCACCAGATCGAGCCCTAGCTCCTTATACCACGACCTCGTTGGGGACATGCAAAGAAGGATCGAGAAAAAGCAGACCGCTCTGATACCACTGATCCGGATTTATGCAGGAACGCAACAGAATAAACACATAACCATAAATACAGAGATGCGGCGGAAATAACACTTCATTTCATTAATATCAAAGAACTGAAATTTGCTTACAGACAGAATGGAAATAAAACTAGCTAGGGCGCTGGTAGCTATCTCTGAGAAGAGATGTGGCGGCTACAGGCCTCTGAACTGAGTTACAATGAGGCTCGAGGGCCTATTTATTATTTAGAAACAATGAGAAATCCTAAACAGCCAAAACCCTAACCCTAGGAGATGAAGCGCCAAAACTATGGGCCCCTTTTGGGTAAATTGGTGTTTCAACTTCCCAGGGGCGTAACTTTGGCATACGATCTCCGTTTGACACGTACCATACCTCGTTAGAAAGATCTATCCGAGGACTACAAATTTTGAACGAGCAACATCGATCCATGGACCCATGTTGCTCTCCGTTTTCCCAAAAAACGTCGTTTAGGGCCTTAAAACGGCTCCGGAAGTTCAGGACCCGAAAAACTGCTAAAAATAGTAAACTATGCCGAAACTGAAAAACTGAAAAAGACAATGGTGGATCCCCAAGTGGAATAGGCGGGTGACCACCAATATCCCCCTGGATCACTTACGCTGCCTCTGCGTCACTCCTCCTTGGCCTGTGCTTCTCCTTTGGTACAGATCTTCCTCTCTGCCAATGTATTCTCGGCCTCGGATCTGAAATCCCTTTGCCGATCAGCCCCTCGCTGCACTGCAAGCTTACTCGAAAATTCTCAGCAAACCGCGCCCCAGAATTTCGACTTAGCTCAAGTGCTACCACTATGTGTGTGTTCTCCAACTAACCCCAAGCCTTCTTTTAATAGTTTTTTCATTGAACATTCAATGACCACGATCTAATCTCTAATCAATGGCTAAGATTAGAAAGGACTTGATCCTCGTCAGGTAGAACATTCTCACACACATGTTCAAATTAATTCCTTTTAATTATTTGATTTCCCTAAGTTATACTTAGGGTCTCCATTAAAATAATTAATTATTTGAATAACTTAGCCTCCGGGTGGAATTTCTCCAAACAATTTATGGGTCTTGGAGATCTCATGTGTTCTAGCCCCTCCACAAAGTTCCGGAGCTAGAGCACATCCGATGCTACCAAAAAATCAACATGAAAAACATGTAAAATACTGAATCAATTGTGATCAGTGTAATGCATTTTTCACCCAAGTCTTTGACTGCTTCTAGCCTTTGCAGTGTCACTGAAGATTTTGCGCTGCTGTTGACTCTGCATTATGCCGACTCTGCACTGCGCTCCCCAACATCTGACTGCTACTAGTCTCTGCAACTGTCACTCTGGTATATGACTGCATCTACTGCCGCTGATCCATCCTGCTAATGAATGTTGTGGGCCCCCATAGCCAGGGATTGATCCAAGAGGTGGACTCCTCAAGGACCTTGCCCATCTGTAGCTCTTTGGGACTACAACACCAAGTCACCCCACCTCACTCTTGGAGGTATATCGACGAACATAGCGAAGTCTTCCTCCTGCCTGGAGGAAATCCTATTGATCTCCACAAAAGCTTCATGTTGGTCCTACTTCTCCTTCTTGTCCTTCTTCTAGAGAGGACACTAGGTACTGTAGTGGCCAAACTTGCCACACCCGAAGCACTTGACGTTTGACGAGTCCTTCTTCTTCCTCTACTCCCCTTGTCCTTGGTTGGGACCCTTAGATGGAAGGGCCACATTCTCCTCCTCCTTCACCATCTTCTGCTTGTTGCTATTGCCACTAATGGAGATCTTCTAAAGAGCTCGTCTCAAATCCTCCTGCTGCAAATCATCCCACACTTTGTCCCATATTGGTAGATGATCTTTGCCCAATATACTTTGGATAAATACCTGCCACTCCTCCGAGACACTGTTGAGAGCTAATCACACTAGCTATGAAGGTTGAGGCGTTGCCCCAACACTTTCTAGTTGTTCTCAGACCTCCTGAATCCTGGTAAGGTAGGGGTCTATGCCTTCACCTATTTGCCTCTGGATGAGCCTCAACTTCTCCTCCAGGGAAAATTTTAGGGGCGAATTTTAGCCCAAGGGCGAATTTTAAAGGGTTTTAAATTTTAGAGGGGCAAATTTTTAATATAAAACCCTTTTGTATAGTTTTATAAAATTAGCCCTATAATTATTTAAAAAACAATTAATTATTAAATGTTAGTCCAAAAAAATAAATGCGCACAAACCTGCCATCCTGCATTTGCCTCCCGATTTTTTGGTTTGGAGTGGATTTCGCCCCATTTTTTACTAGTTGGGGCTTGGAAGTTGGAGGAATTCGCCCCATTTTTTACTGTTTGGAGCTTGGGGCTTGGAAGTTGGAGGTGATTTCCTGAGCATCTAGTCCATTGGCCTCTCCACCTCAAATTTTTGTATAAATTTTCCAGTTTCGAAGTGTGCTCATGATTGCTTCAATGAAAGGAGGCAGAAAACTGTGATTGTATTCAAGGTATGTGTGTTTCAGATTTGAACCCTTGACCTTATTATTTGAATGTAGTTTTCAGTTGTGAAAATTGTTGTGGGTTTTTTCTATGCAGGGTTTCAAGTATGTCATTATTTGCGAGGAGGTACTGGATCTGGGATGGCAACCCTTTTGATCTCCAAGATCAGGGAGGAGTACCCTGATAGAATGATGCTTACCTTCTATGTTTTCCCTTCTCCCAAGGTGTTTGATACAATGGTGGATCCTTTTAGTGCAACGCTCTATGTGCATCAGCTACCGGAGAATGCAGATGAGCGTATGGTATTGGACAATGATGCCTTTTACAACATCTGCTTCAGCACTCAAGCTCAGAACTCCTATGCAGATGAGCGTATGGTACTGGAAAATGATGCCCTTTACGACATCTACTTAGCACTCTCAAGCACACAACTCCTATGCAGATGAGCGTATGGTACTAGACAATGATGCCCTTTATGACATCTGCTTCAGCACTCTCAAGCTCACAAGTCCTATGCAGATGAGCGTATGGTACTGGACAATGATGCCCTTTACGACATCTGCTTCAGCACTCTCAAGCTCACAACTCCTAGCTGTAAGTATATTTTCTCAAGCCTTTTCACACATGCGTTGATACTGAGAAGTTTGAGGTTGCATATAAATAGTTTTACAAATGCATCTGGTAACGCATATCAAAGGTCGGTTTACAGGGTAAATGTTATGCTCTTCAGATGGGATTAGTTTCTACGTTATTATTCCTTTGGTACGATTCCATAAATTTGAGTACTCTCCAAATCACCTCCTTCAAAATCCCAAAGCTCCTTGAAGGGGGAGTGGAGAGTAAAAGCTAAACAGTCCACCTCTCCATGCTCTGAAAAGAGGGCTGGCCCAACCCACATGTTCATTGGCTCATTGAGATCTCTAGGCTTAGTGATCCGAAGGATCTTTTCAAATCACCTCCAAATCTCCAAACAGTCTATGGTGTTGGGTAGATGCAACTGCAAGTGTCCTTTAAATGGTACAAGTTCATTTTGCGATCCTTTCCTTGCCTTTGGAGAAAAGTGTAAATGCAGGTTATAGAAAATGATACATTTTTGTGTTTCTATACATTTAGCTCTCTAATGATAGGTGGTAGATCCAACTAGTCTTTATGATTTTAAGGACAAAATGATAATTGCATTTTCACTCACAACATAGTTTGATCATTGATGTAACTTGGGGTTCTGTTTTGAAAAACTTTTCTGAACAGGATTCATGGTTACGTTAGTTTCCTGCTGTCATAAGTCTTAATATGACCTCATGGTGAGAGGGTTCATAGCTTTTTTTTCCACTGAAATGCATATGGAAGCTTATGAGTCATGACCATGTGATCCATTATACCCTTGACATATGTAAGGTATATCATCTTGTTGGCAGAGGCATAATGACCTAATTTATGACCACCAAGCATCCTTAGGAATGCTCAGGAATGTTGTTACATCGGAATATCATCCACTATATGACTGAATATACAACAGATTTTTGAAGTGCATCTCTCATGCAAAATAATCAAAGATTAAGTTGCAGGAAAATTAGTGGATGGATTTCCAGAACTTATAAAATATTGGATCAAATTACAATAATCATAATTACAAATCTCAATAGTCAGATAACAGTCTGCCTTGGAAAATTGGCTAAACTGGTACTGGTATACACTAGTATAATTTTCCCTCATAATTTGAACGACATTACGGATTTACCATTTATTGACTGAATGATGTTTATTTATAGTTCTTTAAATGGAAGATACATCTGTATCTTCTTATGGGTTTGATCTTTTTGTGTGTGCACCAAACTATATTTAAAGCCCTTGCTGTTTTCTACGCTGAATTTGGCAGGTGTGTTATGGTTCAGTTATGGAGTTGGGATTGGTGTTATGTTCATGATTGCATCTAGAAAATGTGAAATTGACAAGTTAACTTTATTATTACATCAGACAATAGGCTTGGTTCAGGAATTAAAAAGACAACTTGATGAAAGAAAGGACTATCTGCAAGACAGTGACATGCACAAGGGTTGTCATGGTGAAAATTACACATATCAACAAGAACATCCAGGCGCAGCTGCAAATTGGAAGTTAGAAAAAGAATATCCCAACTCTGTCAGCACCCCCTTTCAAGCTAATGAATCTGCTGTGAGTGTTATCACTGATGAACCTGCACAACAGGTCACTGGAATGGTTGAGATTGAAGCAGAATTGCAAGCTGAGCAGAATACATACAAATGGATTTTCTCCAATCAAATTCAAAGCATCAAAGGAGTACATCAGGTTCTAGTGAGGTGAGTTTTATGGTGATTCTATACTTTAGATTTATCATGATCCTTTTGGGTTTGAGTAATTCAGTTGATGTCTAGTGTTTTCTAGTTTCCACACATTAAGTAGAATTTTTAATGTCGATTTTCCACTAAGAAAGATAGGTGTCATTAAGGATATGTCTATTTCAGGGATTGTTAGGATTGTATACTAACTTGCAGGCTATTTTAAAAATCCATTTAGCATGTGAATGCCTCTAATGATGCCTTTTTTCAATAGAAGCTATAAAAAGCTTTTATATCGCTTAGCAGAGTGAAACAATGCAACGTTTTCTTCCAGGAAAATGCCCTACTTTCCTTAAGAATTTTGCTTTTTGTTTGCGTCACTGAACACTTCCAAACTAAGGGGAACATAATTTGTAAGTTTGCCTCATTGCAATTTTCAATTAAAGTTGGGACTTGTTGAAACTTCAATGTATTTGCCCTTGTTTTATCCTTACCCCCTACACAATTTTGGATAGAGTTTGAACCACCTAAAGCATTTTCCTTTCTTTTATTTACATACCACCTGTTTTGGATGAGTTATTAGATAAAGAGCACAACTTATTGAAATTGTTTTAATCTTATGTGTCACAATATCAAACATTTGGTAATGACTTCTATAACATGATTCTTGTTCTAGATTATTTCCTTTGTTGTGATATAATTATTCTTCTCATGAGGGTAAATTGAAGCATGCCAAACTCAGTTAGATGTACTTTGATCACTAAACAAATTAATCATAGATACATGTTTTCATGAGGGTAAATTGTTTGTTCTCATGATGGTAAATTGAAGCATGCCAAACTAAGTTAGATGTACTTTGATCACTAAACAAATTAATCATAGATACATGTTTTCATTCAACAGTTTCATGATGAGAGGAATAGAGCTGTTAAGAAGTTGCATGATAATAGAGATTCACGCAAAGAACATATTTGTGATGTTTTGAAGCTTAGCGGTAGAGCCTGTAACACATTTTATAAATAATTGTGTCTGGCTTTTGGACATCTGTTTTTTGTGTTGTGGTCTACCCTACGTTGTGACATGTCAAACAGTTTTTGAGCTTCCTAAATCTGAACATTGAATGTATTCATTGTGCCTCTGATATCCATAAATCAATCATATTGTTTGTATATTAAACATGTTTTCATTGATTACAGAAATATTTTTTGAATGCCATTTCTGACTAATATCATGCACATATCTAAAATAATTTTGACATGCATGGTGTCTCTTCTATTCTACTTCTTTTTAAAGTAAGAAGACTTTTTGCAGTAAAATGTTTTGAGAGTAAACCTCTGAAAATGCATTTTGGTAATAATGGTCTAAGAGATTAGTTTAATACGATTGGGCATGAACGGTTTCCCCTGGCATTGTCTTGAACAATCTATGCTCTGCTACCATTTAATCAGCTGTTTCCCAGATATGAAGGTTGAATAATGGCCGAAAGGACGAAGTTTCATTATCCGATGTTGAACTGTTTAACTTAAATACATGTTTAATAAGTCTATCATAACATTTAGAGGCATATATATCAAGTATCTGGCCTAGTAAATATTTTAATCCTCCTCTGCTTTGTTTGATATTTTGCAGTTCACAAATTCCTCCATTGAATTGGTGGAGGGAGAGCTTTGTGTAGATGGGCTTCCAGGTCAATGGAGTTCTGCAGACAAGACTCCCTCGGAACACTTAGATATTTCTCATGTTGATGACTATGGGGTGTCACCATATGAGTTAGATAAGCGTATACGTGATCTATTGGAGAAACAACAAGAAGAAAGGATTTCAGAGCTTGAGGTGGAGCTGAAGTCAACTGAGATTAAGCTACACGCTAAAGAAAGAGAACTTAAACATTGGAAGGAACGAGTTCGATGTCTTGCTGAGCTTTCATTTGGGGCCAATTCAGGCATTTCCTCTCTTACTCATTATGCTCTTTTATATTGTTTGAACCGTGTTCACTGCACATCACATGATAATACACACACTCACAAAGTTCAAGGGTCAGCTCAACTGGTTGTTGCCAATGTTACTGGACATTTGGCTAGGTTTGTGCCAGCAAGTGCCTGGTTTAGAATTTTAAATTCCTCTAGGTGAGGTGCACTAGTCTACATTGACAGGTTTACTGGGGATGCTGTCCACAAATGTGGGAAGCGTCCCTTAGGCTTACTCATGAGGTTTTCCTTGGAAACAAAAGATGTATGTCTGTTTTCAATACACAAACCCTCATGAAGTTGCATCTTTCAGGAGACTTGAAATCTTGCTTGTAACAGATTCATACTTGATCAAAGCCTCATTTAAGTGCTTGTCTGGCTTACTGCATGTTTAAATTGAGTGGTGATTTTCAGGTGACAATTCTACATCCGTTGAAATGTCAAATAATGCTGATGGAAAAAGACATCACAAAAGGAAGGCTTCTGGAAGGAGTTCTGTAAGGTCAATTAACTCAGGACAGGAGGGGAATTCTGTGTTCTCGCTATGGTCATTTAGCCATTGTACAAAGGGCCCTCTAGAGTCCACTGCAGACTCTCTAGATCAACTTAATTACAGAGGAAAAATGGCTGACTTTGGCACGCGTTCCACTGACTTAGATTATTTTGAAGATATAGTGCAAACAGGATGGGTGCCTGATTTTCAAGATTCCACTGATGGAACCTACATGGATTTTGTAAAGCATGTTTCTGATGTTGGGTCTGATGGATGCTGTGAAATCAATAGTACCTCCAAACACAGGATTGGGCAGGGAATTGGTGATATGCACGAGAACGGATCTGAGGCAAGCACTGCATGCTCAGTTTTTGGACATGAATTACATGAGACATAGTAGTACTGCTCTTTTGTTGGAGACTTTGGGCTATCCACAACCTGAAGTTTACCCCTTCTTATGTACGTTATTGTAAGTGTATATAAACATGGGCAGGCCTTTATTAAAGTACGTTTATGTGCTTTCGATTCATCTAATGAGTGTTTGTTTCTACATGCACATTTGTAACCATGGCCCCTGCTAGATGAACAGAACTCACATTTGGGCTTCACTCAGCCATTAATGTGACCTGAAGCTGAGATGTGGTTTGGCTGTAAATTTCCAAAAATATTCATCAAGTTTCTCTCAGGAAATTTTGGTGACCAATCAAACTTATTATGCATGAGATTCTTGGTTTGGATGTCCTGTTGAAGCAGCATAAAATGACCATACCAATACGCATAACCAAGGACAGGGAAATTCAAAGGCAATCAATTAAACTTTTGATGATTCCGTGGAAAAGCTTTTACTTGTGTTCATGAGATATAATATTTGAGTATCTAGTACTGCTAACTCATTGCCGGTATCGCAAAATCAAGCACAAGTGATATTTTCGTTTTGCTGAATTCTCTGTACTGCTGATTGGACATATAAATACTCTGTTTATTATAAAAAATGGGACGAGGACAGGAGTGTAATTTACCTTAGCTTCAATGTATAATCCTTACCGTTATCTTCTGTGATTACAAGCAATTTTAAAACTGTTAATGGTCAGCGTTGTTTCTTAAATTTAGAAACAGTAATATTATGTTTCTTCAAATTGATGCTGCTGATTTTCATTTGCACATCCCAGAAACAAAAAGTATGTGCTTCACCATAGCCTTATGGAAGAAATTCAAGTTCCTCTCTCCTTATTTTTCAAGTTCAGTGCCCACTGATAACAAAATTTTCAAGATAATGATTAGCAGACTTTGGTTTGAGTAAGTGCCTAAATGTATGTTTTTTAATGACACCAACCCCTGAAACATAAATTTGTACTGAGAAACAAATAGCAGCAATATCTTTTTCACTGATAAGCTAGTCTAGAAAGCAATAGGTAGAGGTGCTAACCCAAAGATTCCAAGATAAAGGGAAGAAAACTCTACAATTCTAGATTGTTTAGCAGAATTAGAAGAACGTGTTTTCCAAACTGCACGAGAACTACTTCCCTCACGAGTCACCATGTGCCTTGCTTGGTCTCTGTGGTTTTCTTCCTTCTACTCCTGGTTCAACTACCATATCTTCATTGGAACCAACACCCCGAACTCCACTAGACAACGATTCACCATTTTGTAGTAGTGATTCACCATTTGTACTGGTGATTCGCCATGATTTTACAAGATAATATAATCTCGTGAGAGATTCGCCAAAAAATTATATATACATATTATATTATTAATAAAATCGCCTTCCATTCTTCCTATGTATCATGGGGATTCGCCTATTTATTATATATATAAATTTAGGGGGGTTCTTAAAATTTTCCTTGTTCTCCTCAGGTACATCTTCCATTGCCCTGGCAAATTTCGATATAGTGTGGCAAGAGCATCCCACATCTCTTCGTCGCTATATGTGAAATTATATGATCTTGACTCCATCCAAGAATCAACCTCTTCGCATGCACCATCTCCTTCCTCGTATTCTTTGAGTCGATAACAATTTTTTCAAGATAATGATTAGCAAATTTTGTTTGAGTAAGTGCCTAAATGTATGTTTCTTTTGTTTCTTTAATGACACCAACCCCCGAAACACCACCAACCCCCGAAACATAAATTTGTACCGAGAAACAAATAGCAAAGTTAATATCTTTTCTTACCGATAAGCTAGTCTAGAAAGCAATAGGTAGAGGTGCTAACCCAAAGATTCCAAGATAAAGGAAGAAAAACTCTACAATTTCCGCACTATTTAGCACTAGAAGAACGTGTTTTCCAAATTGCACGAGAACTACTTCCTTCACGAGTCACAATGTGCCATGCTTGGTCTCGATGGTTCGCTTCCTTCAACTCCTGGTTCAACTACCATATCTTCATTGGAACTAACACCCCCAACTCCACTAGACAACGATTCACCATTTTGTACTAGCGATTCTCCATTTGTACTAGTGATTTGACATGATTTTACAAGATAATATAATCTCGTGAGAGATTCGCCAAAAAAAATATATGTACATATTATATTATTAATAAAATTGACTTCCATTGTTCCTATGTATCATGGGATTCACTGATTTATTATATATATAAATTTAGGGGTTCTAAAATTTTCCGTTTCCTCCTCTAGGTACATCTTCCATTGCTCAGAAGTACCCTGATATAGTGTGGCAAGAGCATCCCACATCTCTTTGGCCGCTATATGTGAAATTATATGATCTTGGACTCCATCCAAGATCAACCTCTTCGCGTGCACCATCTCCTTCCTGTATTCTTTGAGCTGATAACAATTTTTTCAAGATAATGATTAGCAAACTTTGGTTTGAGTAAGTGCCTAAATGTATGTTTTTTAATGACACCAACCCCTGAAACATAAATTTTAGACTGAGAAACAAATAGCAAACCAATATCTTTTTCATCGAAGGTGCTAGTCTAAAGCAATAGGTAGAGGTTCTAACCCAAAGATTCCAAGATAAAGGGAAGAAAACTCTACAATTTCAGATCATGAAAGGGCACTTAGGAAGAACGCGTTTTCCAAACTGCACGAGAACTACTTCCCTCACGAGTCACCATGTGCCATGCTTGGTCTCGATGGTTCTCTTCCTTCTCCTCCTGGTTCAATTACCATATCTTCATTGGAACCAACACTCTGAACTCCACTAGACAACGATTCACCATTTTGTAGTAGTGATTCGCCATTTGTACTGGTGATTCGCCATGATTTTACAAGATAATATAATCTCGTGAGAGATTCGCCAAAAAATTATATATACATATTATATTATTAATAAAATCGCCTTCCATTGTTCCTATGTATCATGGGGATTCGCCCACTTATTATATATATAAATTTAGGGGGGTTCTTAAAATTTTCCTTGTTCTCCTCTAGGTACATCTTCCATTGCTCGGAAGTACCCTGATATAGTGTGGCAAGAGCATCCCACATCTCTTTGGCCACTATATGTGAAATTATATGATCTTGGACTCCATCCAAGATCAACCTCTTCGCATACACCATCTCCTTCATGTATTCTTTGAGCTGATATGCATCCTGGGGAATTGCCACTACATTATCAATGTACGACTTTAGGCCAAATTCTGTAATATTCCCTTTTATGGTGTCACCTATGACAGGGCTAGGATGGACTTCCAGAGTTAGGAGCAGACTGGTCACAAGTAAAGGTTGGTGTCATCAGCAGGCCCAGGGGCTTTTTGAGGAGTTTCTATGCGGTCGGGTGGCATTCTCTTGCTATATTCCATCATCTGAGTAGTTTGGCTTTCGTTCCGGTGCATTCTGACAACTTTCGGAAATTTGAGCTATTTGTGGGCTTAACTCAGTTGATTACGCTCAAGGTGGCATTCCAGGAGGAATACATGATAGAACACCTTAGTGTAATAGCTCATTGGAACCGGGACGAGGATACCTTCATGATGGGATGGTTGGACATGAGTTTCAGTGACCGGAGGAGACATGGTAGCCGATTTAATCTTTTTGCATTAAAAAGGAAAATTTTAATAAGAGGGAAAAGTGCTCTGTGAATAAAATAATAATAAAATAAGGCTGTAGAAGGATCCAGGAGATATATTAAAGAAAGGGAGGAGGTCATTGAGGGATATCTTGGATTAGATCACCTTTTTGTGCGAGATCTTTGAGAACGTGGTTCTCTACTCTATTGGTAGCCCCAGGATGGAAACCCAACAATATTTGACGAAACTTCACTTAAAAGTTTCATAGAGATTCAAAAATATTGGAGTGAGGATCATTCAGATCTTCAATGAGTGCTTCAGTGGATTGAGTGGTAGATTTTGCTGGAGGGAGAGTGCAGCAGGTCAGTTTTGGTGGCCAGCGCAGTGCAGCGGCTTTTCTTGAGGCCAGTTGTATTTCAGTTATCTTAGCTATCTTTCATTTCAGCTTGTTACTCTAGTGATATTATAATAAAGCTGAGTTATTTTCTTGCATTATGGTGTTATGGATTTGCATGTACTTGTATGTTTTATTTTACATGGCAATCTTTTATTAAGTAAATGTTGATTTTACGACATAATTTGGGGTTCAAGTAAATTTATGCAAATTTAGTAAAATATCCCATTTGGGGATATTACAATGGTATCAGAGCATCAGTGTTGGCTCAGCGTGCGGGTTTCAATTTCCAGTTACAGTGATGGTTGGAAGGTTTTTCGGGGAAGTCAAAAACACAATTCTTGCAGTAAAATGAGAATTTATTAGAAAGGGACCGTTGATCAAATTATCGAAAGGGGCAGCGTCATGCTTTTGTTAAGGGGTCGAGATTTCAAGCGGCTACAAATTATTTAAAAAGGAAAAAAAAAAAATTAATGGAATCGTATTGTACAATGGTAGAACAATTAAAGTGCCAAACTTAATATATCGTGAGTGGGGTCGTATACTATGAAGAGGTCGTATGCAATATATTGAAGTGTAGGGGCCACTTAATTTTATTAAGACATGCTTTAGCTCAAATTTCATCTCTGAATCAAGCCATGAGCTGAAAAAGGTTGACAAGGACTTTGTGAGTCGCGCAGGTGGTTTTTCGGTAGGGCAGCCATCAAGCACATTACTCGAAGCTGAAAGTATTGGCCCGATTAAACTTAATATAGCGGTGTCATTATTTTAAAATGATAGGAGTCGTCAGTTTTGATTAGCTGGCAGAGCGTTGGGCATTCAAATGACCAAGAACAAAATTGTAATTGCAGGGTCGAGTCGACTATTATCAAAAGGGCAGAAATTTGTGTATTTTCTGGCATGTTTTATTGGGCAAGCTAAGTTTTGAAGCAAAGGAGAGATGACCGAATTCACTGCGCTACCAGCGACTACACGTGAAATCGAAGAAAGTAGAGGCCGAAGGTTTGAATTATTTTGACCAGAGAACATCGAGCTTCCAGGTTCGTAGACGTGGAGGAACGAGTTTCCCTTATGTCTGCATCAATGAGTTTCAGCCTGCTAACGAGTTGAGGGAAAAATAACATGTGCCATTTCAAGAGGTCAATTACATGTTGACTAAAGTTTCCTTGAGCGTTGAATGAGAATCAGCCACTGTCGTGCCCATAAAAATTCCTTTGTTATGCAATATATATAAGACAGAGACGTGGATGAGTTCTAAAGTATCTACACCAAGCATTAATGATGAGAGCAACATGAACGGAGTGGATGTTTCATCCAAAGACTGAGCCATCTGTCGTTAAATTTTGGCAGAGTTCTTGTCTACAGAAGGATTCCCTTTTTATGTTGGAGAAGCATGTCGCACTGAGCGACCACATGATTCAGTAGCTCGAGCAGCGCCCACAACAATAACAGGGCCAAGTCGAATCTAGGTGAAGTTTATATGATCGAGACTGGGAGTGTGCGTGCATTAGCTGAAGACCGTCATTGTGAGATCAATTCGTAGGTCATTACAGTCACCCTTTTGCTGGAGACACTGTTGATAAGGAGGTTGAATCTATTATGTTGAGGAGAGAAACTGCATCCAAGGGTCAGTGGCCAAGAATTCTTGAAGTGGGAGTATGAATTATACATATTTTGTTGCTGGCCATAATCCGTGCACTCAGGAATTGAAGGACGTGTTTCATAAGGGGCAAAGATAAACCCGATTTTGTGAACAATTGTATCAGCCTTGAATGGAAACCTCTAGCATATATGGGGTAGTGTGAACTTGTGAAGTCATCAAATATTCTTCATGATGCACTTACTCACATTTCGGAGGTGCATTGGGATACTCAATAAAACCAGGTTCCACTATTATGCACACATTTATTTGATTACCCATATATAACAATCAATGGTCAAATTACTTCTGAATGCAATTCTTTTTAGTAGCTGGCCTGAAGTCTTGTTACAAGTGTGTCATTATACAAGCAACAAACAAAATCTACATGTACAACAGTTGTCATGAAACTGTTTGTCAAACCAGCTCACTAAGAAATTCAACAAACTCAGAAAAACAGTGACCACATCATTGGTTGAACCATGGAAGAACTCCTAAACAAATTGAAAAGATTAAACAATGCAGAAGTTAGTTCCTTGAAACAGAACAACAGGCCCTTCTCTAAGAAGGTACATAATTTGCTCCAACAAAAGCACCCGAGAAATTTACAAAAGGAGAGAGAAGTGGGGAATTGGCTTTATGCACTTGGGATGGACTTAAAGAGTGGAGGATCAGAAAATGACTCCCCCATTTTGGAGAAGCTGGAATCTTGTCTTCCAAAGATAGAGCAATCTGATTGGAGTTTAAATTGGGCTTTGGAGCCATCTATGCTTGCATTGGTACAAGCCAGATTCTTGGAACATCCAAATGAGAGAGTCAAGCTTATAGCTGCCTCTTGTTTCAGTGATATTTTGAGGATAACACCCTTTCCTCCCTACAATGATGATGTTATGAAAAGAATTTTTAGACTGATAGTAGGAAATTTTCAGGACTGGGACAACTATGCAGGCTCTACATTTGGGAGGAAGCTTAAGGTTTTAGAAGTCATGGCCATGACCCGAACTTATGAGGTCATGTTTGATCTTGAGAGTGATGACTTGATTCTACAGATGTTCCAATGCTTCTTCAACATTAGGAGACATCATTTTGACACAGTCATAGCACACATGCAGTCCATCCTGTCGTCATGTATGGGAGTCCGTGAGGCCATTTGCCGGGATTTGCAGACTAGGTTACTGAGCATTTGGAGGAGAGAGCAATTGGTCTCACCTGCTACTTATGAGCTAGCCCAAGGGCTAGTTGAGCAAAACATTGAGATTTTCAGGAGACAGTTGACCAGGGAGGAACTTCTTTAGTTTGGTGGATCAGGCAGCAGAAATAAGCTGAGGAGGAAGGGACTTTGCTTCATTTGCAAAGAACCTCGGGGGCCTGATCACTCATGTTTGAGAGATGCATATGAGGTGGCAAAGGTAGAGCAGTTAGACGCTCCTTCTGTATGTCAGGATGAGGACTCTTCTTCAGATGATTCCATGGGATCATATGAGGATGCTTCTGAGGAGAAAGAGCAGTCATGCAAAGATGATGATAGTAGGTCGGAGCTGTATTCCAGTGTGCAGGGTGAGCAGTCAGGGGACTCTACGAGAGATACTCATGGTGATGAGTCACTTGTGATGATTCAACCGAAGCAGCATATAACGGAGCAAGGGTCAACAGAGGAGGATACTATACACATCATGCATGATAGTCCTTTGGGGGAGAGCCAGATGGAGGCTCACATTGAGTCTATGATGGATATGCGGCTAACCTTGGGGTTAGCCATTGAGGAGGAGCAGTCAGATGCATAGACACCGAGTACGGTGAAAGTAGTTGCAGATCCATATCCTCTGGAGATGTTGGAGGTTGACGGGATAGTTCTGCAAGGTGTTAGTGGACAACATGAGCTTTACATTCCCGAACAGGAGAGGGAGGAGATGTTGGAGATGGTGGAGCATCCATCTTTGGGCTGACACATTGATGAGGTGCAGATAGATACACATGCAGTCAGCATAGCTGCAGTACTTTCGGGGAGTAGCACTCTCCAGGAATACATCGATGGGGCTTGCACTATATCTTAACCACTTTGGCCCATTATAGAGAGAGGGGCCTTCTTCTGTAGGCAGATATCATTGGTAGATAGGACAAAGCAACGTGAGTTGATTAAGGGCTGGCGAAAACACTCCAAGCATGTTCCGTATGCAGTTGTCACTACATTGGATTCTTCTTCCAAGATAGATTGGCGGGAGATCATGAGTTGGTACCCTCTTGATGGTACGATCTTATTCCTAGGGAGCACAACGGAGTAGGGGCCCTTAGATATGGCAGATGATAGAGATTCCAGTTGGCAGTGGGGCACAGATCGACATTTCTTCAACATTCCATGACGGTTTCGTGAGAGAAGGATCAGCATTGGATTGAGTCAGGGGTTGGATTGGAGAGAGGTGATGAATTGGTACATGGTTGGTGGGGCAGCTTACACAGTCATAGCTACAACATAATAGGAGTCGTGGTTTTCACTTCATAGAGCATCAGCTATAGCCAGAGGCAGTGCACAGTCCGAGCCGTGGGACTTGGGAGATGATTGGCCATGGTGGCGTTGGGATCTGAGAGGATTGTTTGTTGACAAGTACAGTGAGAGATCAGTTTGGGATCCCAGCATTGAGGGGTCTATTCCGAGTGGCTTGACACAGGTGCATAGCAACACCTAGGGCTTTGTATGGGATCCGGGCATTGGGTCTCAGTTGCATCGAGCCAACAGGGTGGCCCACATATTTGGATTGCTTGAGGGCAAGCAATCTTGGGGCGGAAGCTCTGTAATATTCCTTTTTTTGGTGTCACCTATGACAGGGCTAGGATGGACTTCTAGAGTTAGGAGCAAAGCGGTCACAGGTACAGGTTGGTGTCATTAGCGGGCCCAGGGGATTTTTGGAGGAGTTTTGAGGAGTTTCTATGCGATCGAGTGGAATTCGCTTGACATATTCCATCATCCGAGTAGTTTGGCTTTTGTTTCGGTGCATTCCGACAACTTTCGGAAATTTGAGTTATTTGTGGGCTTAACTCTACTGATTATGCTCAAGGTGGCATTCCGGGAGGAATACATGATAGAACACCTTAGTGTAATAGCTCATTGGAACCGGGACGAGGATACCTCCATGATGGGATGGTTGGACATGAGTTTCAATTACCGATGGAGATGTGGTAGCTGATTTACTCTTTTTGCATTAAAAAGGAATATTTTAATAAGAGGGAAAAGTGCTCCATGAATAAAAGAATAATAAAATAAGGCTCTAGAAGGATCCAGGAGATCTATTATAGAAAGGGAGGAGGTCATTGAGGGATATCTTGAATTATATCACCTTATTGTGTGAGAGGTTTGGGAACGTGGTTCTCTAGTCTATTGGTAGCCCCAGGACAGAAACCCTTGGGTGATTTGTGAGTGTTGGACGAAAACCCAACTCTCTTTGAGGAGACTTCACTCAGATGCTTCGCAGAGCTTCAAAGATATTGGAGTGATGATCATTCAGATCTTCAACAGGTGCTTCAGTGGATTGAGTGGTAGTTGTTGCTGGAGGGAGAGTGCAGCAGTTCAGTTTTGGAGGCCAGCGTAGTGCAACAGATTTTCTTGAGGCCTGTTGTATTTCAGTTATCTTAGCTATCTTTCATTTCAACTTGTAACCCCACTGATATTATAATAAAGTTGAGTTATTTTCCAGCATTATGGTGTTATGGATATGCATGTACTTGTATGTTTTATTTTACATGGAAATCTTTTGTTAAGTAAATGTTGATTTTACGGCATAATTTGGGGTTCAAGTAAATTTATGCAAATTTAGTAAAATATCCCATTTGGGGATATTAAAAATTCATCCAAAAGTAAGGACGTCCTAGCCTTCCAAATGATGTAGTTGGATGATCCGTCCAACCTATCCTGATCCTGAAGCCCTGTAGTGGCCATCTCTGATCAAGTCGAAAACTTCCTCTTTCCCTGCACTTGATTGTTGCTTTGCTAATCGCACTCCCTCTTCGAATGCGTGGCTCTGCTAGCTGCTACTGTCAATCTGCAACTGGAAATTCAAACTTCTGAGACTAGAAGTTCCCCGAGAGAAATTTTCCCTTGGTGTGTGCTCTTCTCTCTTCCACTCGACGTAGGTTATGATCTAGCGAACTACTGCAAGAACCCTCTACGTCCAACTATAGATCTACCCAACGAAAACATCGAGTTGCTCCCTTTTCCTCTGGAATCACTTGATTTGGAAAGATCGAATTTTTCTTCCCCTCACTCAGAACAATCGAACCTCCATAAGTAACTCAACCTCCTAGAAAAATGACTGCATTGCCCTTGGGAATTTCGATGTGTTGCCCACACTGAACAACGAAATTCCTTTTTTTCGCCTTTGAGCTCTTCAGTTGATCAACTACGCTTTGATACCATGTGAAAATTCCAAACCGGAATCTTATTGCAACACCTGTAAATTATTCTCCTAATTGTTAATTTTTAAGTCTTTATTTGTTGTTTGCTACAACAAATACTAAATAATTCACACTGCAATCTACACAAATAAAATTGCAGTTGAATAAAACTCTAGAAGAAATGCTAGAACATGCACATAAATTAACACAATTATTTTTGGACAAATGTCCCTGGAAAAACCCAACTTGGGAAAATCGGTGCAATAGTGAGGGTTTTTATTATTAAGCAACAGTGAAATCTGAGTATAATCTGGATGCCTAAAACTGGAAAGACACAACAAGAAAAATCTAAGTAAAATTATTGAAGGGAATTACCCTTCCTGCACGAGAAATCCCGACAAAAACTACCTGCAGAAAACTCGACCTCCTGAAGCTACTCCATCACCCTCTGGGCTCTTCTGCACAATCACTATGACGTCAAGCCCCCAACAGGCCTCTGATGAAGTCGTTGCCTCCAACTACTAAGGAAATCCTCTCTTTGACCTACTGAGCCCTCTACTCGGCCTCTAGAACTGAGATCGATTTTTTCTTCAGCAAATCAAACTGCACTCTTTAAAGCTACTGCGCACTGCTCTGCGCTGCCTCACTAGGATAACTCGACCCTATTGCTACTGCCTCTCTAGATCTGGAAAACTTGCTCCAGATCACTGTCCCTGCCCCTCACACACTGCTTTGATCTTTGACTCTCTCCCCGACAACTGACTACTGCTACTCTGGAAATCGATCTGCCAAGAAATCGAGCTACTGAAGTGTGTTCTCCATCACCACATCGACCTCCTATTATAATCCTTTGTTGGATCACCAACGGTCAATATTAAAACATAATTAATGGATAGGATCATCTTTGGATCGATTCGTGTGATTTTCTAGACTATTCTCGCCTTGAATTAATTAATATTGATTAATTAACCTCTTTTGCTAAGTTTAGAGTTAGGGAACATTAAAAAAATTGGTTAATAATATAACTCAGTCACTTCTAGGCGAAATTTCTAGAAACAATGTTTGGGTTCTGGAGATCTCATGTATTATAGCCTCTCCACAAAGTTTCATGTTTAGAAAACATCCGATGCTACAAAAACTAACAATGAGCCAGACGTTCACTAGAAGTGAGTATGATCTTTGTTTGTACTTTAAACGTTTCAATGGCATATTCATTGTCTTGGTTTTGTATGTTGACGATATGCTTGTTGCAATCAAAATCATGGAAGAGATCAATAGGTTGAAGGCTCAACTTTCAAGAACATTTGATATGAAGGATCTTGGGGTTGCAAAAATATATTGGGCATGGAGATACACTGAGACATGGAAAATGGAAAGCTCTAGTTATCATAGTGGAAGTATGTGGAGAAATACTTGCAAGGTTCGGTATGGATAATGTGAAACTTGTTACTGTTCCTTTAGCTTACCATTTTAAGCTTTCTTCGGGTTCAAGTCCTAGAAATGATGAAGAAAATTATATTTCTCATGTACCATATGAAAATGCGGTAGAAATTTAATGTATGTGATGGTATCTATAAGACTTGATATTTCACATGCAGTTGGAGTTGTCAGCAGGTTCATGGAAAATCTAGGAGAAGAACATTGGCGAGCAGTGAAATGGGTGCTTCAGTATTTGAGAGGCACAAGTTACCATTGTGTCATCTTTAATGGTTGTTGAGATTCAATTTGTGGATATGTGGATGTTGATTATGCAAGTGACTTGGACAAAAGGAGATCTACTACAGGAAATGCCTTTACTCTTGCAGGTGGAGCAATTAGTTGGTTGTCAAAGCTTCAAGAAACAATTGTTTTGTCCACTACTGAAGCAGAGTATATAACTGCTTCAAATGTGTAATGCCCTTAATTTTCACAATTAACGATTATTAACAAAATTTATACTACACAATCCAGAGTGGGATTTTTGAAGTAGAATATATATCAATTCACTATTTAATACTTACCTGGAACCGTGTTTGAAGATTTTCTTGACTCGTCATGGCTCCCGCTCTCATAACAAACTACCATTTTCCTCCCAGCCTATCTGGGGTCAACCTCTCCAGTCCCCAGATTCAGAAGACAAGTCTTTTAGCCCTCGTGCTCAGAATTCCAATAACAATCAAGATCACTCTATGACTCTGTTAGAACTCAATGCTCGCGTCTTCCACAGTTAGAAATCCTTTGACGGCATCTGGGTCAGTTTTCTCACCTCACTCACCCATGCCCATCAAGTTGCCACCCCCCCGTCCCCCCCTTTCTCCTTTTATACACAAATCCCCTAAGATATTTATTAAAATATCCTCTTTTAATAAATATCTTAGTCAAATATCCTTTCAAGATATTTATTAAAATATCTTCTTTTAAAATATCTTAGAGTTATATTAAAATATTATTACTTCATAAATATCTTGGATTTATTAAATATCATCATTTAATAAATATCTTGGATTCCTGAACTACCTTGGATTTATTATTAAATATCATTATTTAGTAAATATCTTGGATTTTATTAAAATATCATATGCATAAGTCAATGCATTTACTTTCCTTTGAACAAAATAATAGTTATATTATGATAGTGGTAGGTATAACTTTTACCTCACAATACATTCATTATATTCTGGTGAGTTAGGGATTTACTCAATACTTCAATAATTCACTCATTATTCTACACTGAGACTTTTCATAATTGATTAGTGCATATATTAGTGCAGTACATGTGATACATGCATATGTAGCTATCATATGCAGGTCTCATATGCATGCTAATATTTCTATGTTCCCTATAACTTGAGTTGAGTCATTACATACACTCCTTCAGAAAACTTCGTCTCGAAGTTAATTTTTATGTTGTATATCATTAAGTATTTAAGTGATTAGTATAATCATATAAGGGTGGTGTACCATAATTGGATTTTCATTTAATGTGTGAGAACACTTTAACATTTATGTTTTGATCATTTATTGGTTTACAAATTTTAGTAGTCACGTCTTGCCCCAACAGTGTTCTCAAGCTATTCTGGAATCATCCTATCTTCTCTAATCTCTTCCGCTCCCATCCTATCCGTCCTCTACTGAAAATTGGAATATGACATGGCGTTAGCTATACTGACATAACCATTCATAGACCTGAAGGGTTACAGCGTTGACTATATCGATATGATCCCATAGTAGGCATCCGACAATCATCATCACACGTCTAAGGGAGCGTGACTCGCACAGTCCTCCCATGAATCCAAGTTTTGGAGGATAAATAGTGGGAAACACTTCCACTCCTCCTAGTAGGGCCAGGGTTAACACCCTATCATGGAACCTCAGTGATCTCAATTGTTTTGGAGTTTTGTCATCACACGATTAGTTTGGTAACGATATCATTTGTGATATAAACACTTGTCCACAAATTATAACATATGTATCAATATATTCAAAGAAAATTGTTACAACAATTTCTACACATTCCAAATATGTTGCTATCTACGATATTGATCCTTGAGTTCATATAACATAATTGGTTATGTTTATCCAATAGGTCTGTAAATTCATTTTCACCTTAAATAGGCAAGTATAATCACTATTTTATTTCTATCTCATCATTTATGTTGATAAGTAAAGTTATAGATACCATATCCATAACATAATTCATAATTTATATCAGTATCCCTGTACCAACAATGTTTAAGCAAAACTTTCTTCATATTGGTATCCATGTACCAGCAATGTTTAAGTAAATAATATATTCTTACATGTCATAGTACAAAATGACGGTCTTAAGTACCCATCCAAAATAAGGTAAAGTTATACAAAATAATATTTTAACCCACTTTAACTTATAAATTTAACCCACAATTATAAATGTCACATAGAACAATCGAACACAGATATACAAATAAGAGTGTAGCTACTATCTTCTATTCCATATTACTCGATTAACCTTATAAAAAGTCACAAGTTTAGACTCTAAATCTAAATGGAGAGATGCTCTAATATTTATGATTGCATATATAGAAACGAAATGAATTGCAACAAGAGCACAAAACACTTACTGCTTAGTTGAAGCATGATCCAATTTCTTGATACGGGTTGATTAAGAACTCTAAAACACAAAACTACATATGGATCTAGCCAACCTTTTAATTCTTGTTATTTAATTGTCTTTTAAGTCTAATTATCTTTTATTTGTAATCTGGATCCAAAGAGATAATAATAACATTCACTTCTTTATCATGTTATTCTAGCTCATCATCTGCCTGAAATCTAGAAAACATGGAGTAGGGTTTTGTAGGGCTAATCATTAGGGTTATGCTCGAGATGGAGGAAGAGTTAATTGACTACTATAAAGTTCTCTTAGTGGGAGGTTTATTTTGATTGAAGGAATTTGATACTACTTGAAAATGTATTATTCACTTTGCATTATACTTGGTCTATTAAGAGTATCATGTTTTCAACAAGATGTCAATTGTTGAAAAATATATAATTTCCTCTTATTTCAATAAGAAATTCACAATTTACAAGATATGCATAGTCACATTATTAGTATGTTACATTTTTGATATAGTCTCTTTACTTGCAAGTTTCACCATTTAGAGTCTTAACTCTTGCTAGAATATTACTAGTTTTACCATCATTCTTTAAACCATTGTTTCATTTCTATTATATTCACTTATTTAATCTAAACACATAACACATCACTGGTATGCCCTCTCCTTATTCTTCACATTAATCGTTTTCTCATTAGTCCTTAGGCCTCATCTTATCACCAAACATATCTTTTTTTCTAACGGTGTACAATTATTATCCTTAATACTTACCTTTAACCATTTTCCTAGTTTATCACTTGTTATTCTTAACAAATTAGGAGTGTTTACTACTCCTTACAGGTCACTACTTTGACCCTTAGCAATCATGTTGCTCATATCCTTAAGAAAATTCTTCTCGATAGAAAACATCTCTTCACTTCCTTATACCCGATATTTCTAATATTCCATGTCTACTTCAATTTGAAAAGGAACATATTATCAAATTGACTTTGTTTTCTCACCTTTAGTCATCATGGTTTTCTTTCCTTCTCTCTTAATGCATAAAATTATTACACTTGGAAATGACGTTATTATTCCCCGACTTGGTTAAGACCCTATAAATAAATTCAATAACGTGGATATCAAATGTAATCTACTTATCATTTCAGGTTTTAAGGCATCACGAGATAGAATTTCATAATCATACTCCATGATGTCCATAATCCATGGATATAGTTAGTCACTTAAGGGAAATTTTATAATGTGACTCTCCCATTAGAGGGAGAAACTATTATAGATGTTTCCATGCACATAAATTATCTTAAAATTGATCGATTTTATTATAGATTCACTCTTTAATCTAATGTCATTGACTTCTTATTTTGCTTTCTGAAACTTTCACTCACTCACCTTTGGTGCTATTTTTTTCGATCTCAATATTCTAAGTTGATTATGATAACTAACATTTATTATCATCATTAGAAGTTTGTAATTTTTTTCTTTTCCCATCCTCTCTAGGTACTATATCGATTATATTATGGTAACAATGGAGATCAAATTTTGAAATTTTCCATTGCACTCTCTTGGTAACTATATCGTCTTGTTCTAATAGTGTGTTTACTACCTTATAGGGTGGTTTCTTACCATTTTAAAATATGTTTCATCCATTTTGTCTTCATTTGATGTGTACCTTTAGTGAACTATACTTGTACTCTCAATTTGATTACTCATGATTTCTCTCAATATTTCTGGAATAGTTAGTAGTGTCTTCTTTCATCCATCAATTTACCTCAAACTAGCTTAGCCTGTTATGTGTTTGTAGCTTCACATCTAATGGTCTTTCCATAATGTCCATAGTCAGGATTTCATTACCATGATTCCTTTCTTCAAGAGTTAACTTCTCTGGAGCAACTCCGCTAACTAATATTTATATATGTCTAAATAATTACCATGAATCATCTTATATAGTGTCATAATGTCCTTAATTCTCTTTCCTAAACCGTATTGTTTTTATTTCCATAAAAATGCTATGTTACCATATATTTTGTTTTGGACATCAATATATCCTTACGGTTGTAAATGGTTAATTATCTATCTTAATAATGACATAATGGTTGAATCTCAAAATGTCCAATTTAGTGAATATTCAACTATAAAAATTTAATCCTTCACTCTACTCGTTAAACCACTTACACATATACTTGGATAGTAATTAAAGTATTAACATAGAAAAGCGATATAAAAGACATTTTCATATATTCATATCATCAATGGTTATAGTTATCAGCTAGTAAGATATATATATGGAAATCTCAATGTCACTTGAAGAATGCAATGTTTCAACTGCATAAAAACAATTAGGACAGTTTCAATTTCTAATGTTCAAAATTTACAGAAAAGTCTAATGTCTAAAGTGATGTTAATGTGCTCATTTTAATCTAATAATTTGAATGTACTTCAAACTTTACTTGCACGATATACAAAATCTTAAACTTCATTGTGAAAAAATTTGCAGCTAATATCCATGAGTTATCTCAACTCCTTTGTCGGATGGAATGTAAAGTAAAAGTAATGGATTAGAAATCAAGTGGGATTGAGCTAATATATGTCTTCGATACATAGATTAGAATTAAATATCCCATCTCGTCTAATAAAATGTATCATCGTTCATAGCTTTTGAATATCGAATTATATAAAATTTCATTTTATCATTGTTAAAAACTTTAATTTCTTCCAAAAGTTGAAAACCACTTTTCTTGTCATTGAATATTACATAACGTCGAATACTTTGGGTAAATTATCAAGGATGACTCGGAGTAATACACCTCGGGTTATATTAGGAGTTGTTGCTATAATTATGAAAATAAGGTGGTGATATCCAAGAATCAACACAAGGTTTCGGGAAGTAGTTAGAAATGTTGTCATTGGTGACTATTTTTCTTCGTGATTAAACTGTAGTCTAATCCCAGATATGTAAATATAATTTATTATTATTTTTAAGTTGTGAAATCCTTAGATCAATGATTTATTCTCAAATTTGTATATTATTTAACCCTCCTTTACTTTACTTCCTTACTTTATTGCCCTTCCTTAATTCCCTTTTATTTATATTCATCCATCTACATTCCCGCATCTTTTATTCCATCTATTTCTTTATTTCCTATTGATACTTACACTTTTACCTTTATCCTTTATTTTGCCCTATATTATCTCTTTCTCTACTTATTTTTCTCATCTTCTATATATATGTCTTAATAACTTTTGGTAATAACCCCTCCAATTTGGTTCCACGTAAGAAGGTATATAATTATGTTTATGAAATATTATTATAACACTATAAAAATTGATTTAATCAATTTCTCATTTTCGACATAATGATACAACTACTAAAACCTCTTTAATAAATAGTTAAAATAAATTGTTTTTCTATCATTTTTAACTTTTTTTTTTAATAGGGCATTTCATATATTAATTATACTACGCAATTTAAAATATAATGTAATGTCAACTATACTTTACATCTTCAATGACCTTAGATTTGATTTTTTTTTTTGTTTTTGCATTTCATATATTAATTATACTAAACGGTTTAAAATATAATCTAATGTCCACTATACTATACATCTTTACTGACGTTAGATTCCATGTAGCAATTGCGGGCACGACGACAATTGCCCAACGCATATGGTTCGAAAATGGACGACATATGGATTCATTATCACTTCGACACTCACTTGGAGGCCATAGTCAAAGAACGACCGGTGGTTAGGAACTGTGCCTTGAAACTTGCGTAATGCGTGGCTTGCCCGACATCTCACCAGTAAAAGCGTAATAATGCCATCGTTCAAGAATTTTATAGATAAGATGAGATTAATAAAATGAAATGTCCTTAAGATATTATAATACACCTTTATATAATCAAATGCAGTTTACCGATGTGCACTCCATTTCTCACCGACCTAATTGAAGGTTCGCTCGACTACGTGGTTCGACTTTAACCAACTACGTGTATTAGACTCTCTAAGGCTTTGCGCTATGGTTCACGAGTTTGGTACTTCAGAAAATATCAGACTCAAAGCCACTTGAAAGCATGTGGGTATAGACTTGATTTGCCACTAAGAGGGCCTTGTTTCCAGTACCTAGCTGTAAAAGAAAATTATAGGCAACGGGTTCGAGTTGAATGCCTCGGTGGTCCGAAAAATTCAGGATTCCTACTGGCTCCTTCATTCAATTTTTTTCTGTAAAGCGCAATTATTTTTGCGTTGGTTCTCTGCGAGGATGATGTAGCCTTGAGAGCAGCTATGGCACTTGTTGTTATGGTTGAAGCTTTAGCACATTATTTCGATGGTTTCCTCAGAAAACACAGTATGGTGTTGAGATGGGCAGAAGCCATTATTCACGTAAATAGTTTGCATGGTTTTGGCTTCTAAGGAAAGTATCCTTGCAAAGTCCAGAAATTGTCGCGAAAGCGTCCATGACAAGGTTAACTGACAACTGCAAGAATGAGACGCTATGCGCGGGATTGAGCTGAGAGAATTAATGTAGAACAAAATTTCAGTCACGGAGTGTGGAGAGTTCATGTTATCATGGATATCTCTCTACCAACACTCCGCGTAATTCCCAATGACGACAAGACCTATAATGTTAGGAACAATTAATTTGCAGGGATTTAACACTTAATGCCTCCGAAGGTAAAATTTAAACTCGCAGGCGGCAACCCTTCTTTCTGTGTTCTCGCTCCATTAATATGTTTCGACTCTTAATTAAGTTGTCGAATTTGACCAAAGAAATCTCTTGAAATTCCTTCCCTAACACCAGGTCTCTGAACTTTTGATGCCTGTTTCTCCTTTTTTTTCTATGTTGTACGTGGAATACGTTTCGTGTGACGTGCTTTTAAGCTTGATGTTGATGTTCCGGTGGGTCGAACTCGTGTCCTTTATATCGTAATCCAGGAGTCGGATGAAAATATTGCTTCATTTGGTACTTCGAGTGCTTTGAAACCGTTATCTTTAGTCCAGGCGCAAAGAAAGCTTATGCTTAGCTTTGAAGTTCCGGCTGCTCGAAGACTGTTCTAGAGGCCGCCCCAAGAGATCTCTCACCATAAAGAAACCTCCCCGTGGCTCGAACGATGGTGTGTGGCCTATGTTTGATGTGAAATCTTTCGAAATATTTAATTTAATGCTTACCGTTGATGATGGAGGGGTTTGGAGTGGTGGCCTTCTGAGGGGGTCAGCCCTGTCCAGCATGCTATTTGGGTGCATTGATTGTTGTGTCGACATTTTGGTTATGTTGTCCATTTCCATTGCCACGAGGGTCTGAATTGTGGAACAAGTTATCGGTGCGATGCTTAGCTTTGTCTTTTAATATTATATGCACATATATGAATAATAGCTATCTTCGCTGCCTCCTCCGTCTTTTTAGTCTGTCAGGACTGCAGGAGGTGAAATCGGAAGGGTTTAGGAAGGAGATCTTCTGTTGTTCTCTCTTGTTTGGAAAGGGCGAGGTTTGGAGGTGAAATCCCCTAAACTGTTCAAGGGTAGGATATAATATGAGCATGTCCGCTTTTTTTTCATGAGGATTGGGAAACAGACAGTGCAGCATCGACAACCATGCATTTCACAAAGCTGGACGATTCGCCCATGGTCCGCAAGCAGCTACAATCATTAGAAGAAACTGTGGAGGCACTAAGGGTACGCAGTCAGAGATTTTACAAAGGATGTCGAAAAAATACAGAAGGATTGAGAGAAGCATATGATGAAGATATTGCATTTTCTAGTGCTCTCAAAATGTTTGGAGGAGGCCATAATGATCCAATTCGGCGTTTTCAGGCATGATTAAAAAAAATTAAACCCTGAACTAAGCACAACTAAAGCTAGCAGTAACCACTATACTGCATATATTATGCACCCTAGCGCATAATCATATGCTTGATAAACTAACTCTGGACTAAGTTAATGATATTATTATTATTATTATTATTTTACTTTTTTTTGAGCAATTAACTAAAAGCACGATAGTTGTTGGCATAACACTAATAATTAGTGTATATATATTCCATATATCAGGCTATGAATATTGAGAAAAGAAAAGATTTTTAAGGGTATAAACATACTTTTGTTGCCCTAGATTACTGATAAAATTTAATGCCTTAGCCATAGCTCCTTTCCACACTTCGTAGGACCAGTAAGGTCCCAAGGGTTTGAACAATTTGCTCTAATACTATGTGTAATGCCCTTAATTTTCACAATTAACAATTATTAACAAAATTTATACTACACAATCCAGAGTGGAATTTTTGAAGCAAAATATATATCAATTCACTATTTAATACTTACCTGGAACCGTGTTTGAAGATGTTCCTGACTCGTCATGGCTCCCGCTCCCGTTACCAAACCGCCATTTTCCTCCTAGCCTATCTGGGTCAACCTCTCCGATCCCCAGATCCAGAAGACAAGTCTTCTGGCCCTTGTGCCCAAAACTCCAATAACAATAAAAATCACTCTATGACTCTGTTGGAACTCACTGCTCATATCTTCCACAGTTAGAAATCCTCTGACAGCATTCGGGTCAGTTTTCCCACCTCACTTACCCATGCCCATCAAGTTTCCTCCCCCTTCTCCTTTTATACACAAATCCCCTAAGATATTTATTAAAATATCCTCTTTTAATAAATATCTTAGTCAAATATCCTTTCAAGATATTTATTAAAATATTTTCTTTTAAAATATCTTAGAGTTATATTAAAATATTATTACTTCATAAATATCTTGGATTTATTAAATATCATCATTTAATAATTATCTTGGATTCCTGAAATATCTTGGATTTATTATTAAATATCATTATTTAGTAAATATCTTGGCTTTTATTAAAATATCATATTTTATTTGCATAAATCAATGCATTTACTTTCTTTTGAACAAAATATTATTTATATTATGATAGTGGTAGGTATAAATTTTATCTCACAATACATTCATTATATTATGGTGATTTAGGTATTTACTCAATATTTCAATAATTCACTCATTATCCTACACTGAGACTTTCCATAATTGATTAGTGCATATATTAGTGCAGTACACGTGATACATGCATATGTAGCTATCATATGCAAGTCTCATATGCATGCTAATATTTCTACGTTCCCTATAACTCGAGTTGGGTCATTACAAAATGCCTGTAAAGAGGCAATCTGGTTGAAAGGTCTACTTGATGAGCCTGGAAGGACGCAGGAGAAAGTGGATGTACTATGTGACAGTCAAAGTGCTATTCATTTGGCTACAAATAATTTTCATTACAGCAAGACTAAGCACATTGATGTAAGATACCATTTTGTAAGACATGTGATAGATGGTGGCAAAGTAGCTCTCAAGAAGGTCCACACACAAGAGAATTGTGCAGACATGTTCACGAAACTAGTATTGCTAGAGAAGTTGTGATGGTGTTTGGATTCTCTTGGCTTGCAGAAAAGATGATGAGTGGGAACTGACAAGGGATTAGGAAAATTGTTTTCAAGATGGAGATTTTTAAGAATGACAACAATTATTGTTCAAATGTAATTATCTTAGTAAATTTGGGTTTACCGTTCAAAAAATTTGGTAACCATCAATGAAGTTTTTCGTGTTAAAAATGATGATTTCCCAAGAGGTTGGATGTATTGGTTGGAAAGACATTTTTGGACCTTGAGCAATAATAATTCCAATCCCTTGCCCCGTGGAGGTTTCCTTGACACACTGTCCGAGTTTTACCACATAATTTTTTTGTGTTTTCTTGTGTGATTTAGTTTATCATTCTGTGCATTTATTTCTTATTCATATACTTAACGGGCTCGAATACCAACTATGGGAAGAATGAAACCATAGATACAATCAGTTCATTCCCCAAAGATTTGTGAATTATTAGTGTGTTCGTTTAGGAATTCACATTGTTAAGAACTTCAAAATTTGTCCACTTGCCTACAAATTTTAATTGTTTGATACTTCACTGAATAATGCCAACATTCTTTAGTCATTTATGATCCATATTTGCTTACTTGGAAATGCCTTTTAATTCCTTTGATTGATGCTGTATTATTGTAACTTGCCTAATTGTTTAGTTATTCAGTTAAATAAAAACTGACCTTTCAGCCACAGTGAAATAGCACTGGGTTTGTTTTTGTCAGATACATCTTCTGTTTGATGAACATGGAAATGTCCTTGAAGTTGCTTTGATCAAAGATAAAAGAATGGGCAACAACAAGTTGCACACCTGACCTCTCTTTCACAAATATGCTTTAGTTTTGTTTTTATTTCGTTTTCATGTATTATTAGTCTGTGCACAAAATTCAAATGAAATCAGCCATGTTTGTTTATTTGTTTCATCATTTAGTACAGAAGGGGATATTACCATGAAATCATCATTTAGAAATTCCAACAAAAAACTCACATTTATGAATGGAACTTCCAAAAATATCTTACAATTACTATGAAATCTGCATTCTATCCTGTCACATATGCTAGTTGTAATTTCAATGACATGTTCATTTTCCTATTGCCGCTGTATTTTGGAGGATATGAAAGCAAATTTTAGACCAAAATTTTCTAGGATGTATGGAAAAAGCTCATGGAAACTAAAGAGAAACTGAATTGCCGAGCCACTGCATGTAAACTGTGACCAAATATACTTTACCTGGATTTTAACCTATTCAAGTAAGCATCATTTAGTATTCTTATGACTTGGAGAAATTTAAGTAGTCTTGAGATCTTTCAAATCTAGCTTGTACTAGCATCAACAAGAAATGACACTTTTTGTTTTGGAGTCCCACTCTTCTTGGCCCTTCAGAAATTATTGGAGTGTTGACATCTTTAGGAGGAAGTCCAATAATAAATTAATTTATTCTTAAATTGTATTTTAGAGGATTTTATTTAGTGAAGCACCACTCATATAAGACTCGTGGGTACCCTTGGGTCTTCGAGGGTTCTATAGCGAACTGGGCCACTCGCATAAAACCCACGCTCTCTACCCTTACCAGCTCAAACTCGTATTAAACTCGCCTACCAGCATAAGACCCGCAGGTTTCTCAGAGGACCTGTATCAGACCCCTATAAGACACGTCCCACAACAAAAGGCAAATTTTTTTGGATTTTTCTCAATTGTTTTATAATTTTATATATATTTTTAGAAATGAGGTGGAGGAAAAGGGCATTTGGAGGGAAGAAAATTCTTTAGAAGCACCTCTCTCCTTTTCGGAGGCATAAGCAAGGAAAGTTTTAAGGCTTTTTTCAATGCTCATGATCATGGAATGCTGGTAAATGCAGGGACCATCATCTACTCCTAGCTTTTGGAGCAGGGATATGGTTTTAGGCGATGCAGAATTGGATATTTTGAAAGCAATAGATGTTTAGACAGTTGCATAGTCCTCTGTTTTCTTGGGAGTAGCAGCATTGGCAGAGTCACAGCACTGGTGGAGTAGCAAACACACTGTAACAACAAGGTTGAGTAGCATCACTGGCAGAGTAGAAACACACTGTAACAACAAGGCGGAGTCATAGCACTCGCGGAGTAGCAGTACTGGCAGAGTAGCAGCACTGGCGGAGTAGCAACACACTGTCCAAGTAGGCTTCATGATCCTTGTTTCATTGTTTTGCTACTTGCATGTAATTTTTTTTAATTTTATGTAATCAATTCAATTTTATTTTTTTTTCACTTGCATTTTGATTTTTTTTGGCCTTGTGGCTAAGTTTCTCAGCCACACAGAGTCGTTTTGTGGCTGAGAAACTCAGCCACAGGGCCACAAAAAATTGTAAATTTAAAAACCATTTTTTTTAATATCAATTAGATTTTAAAAATCTAATTTTTTTCTTCCAGATTTCGTCACCATGCCACCAAAGTGTTCTAGAAAGTCTCTTGATCTGGCATGGGCACATGGTCAACGAACCATTGTCGATAATGAACACCAGTTCAAGTGCAATTATTGCAATGCCACAATGCATGCAGGCATAAACAAACTAAAATACCACCTAGCTAGAATTCCTAGGAATGGTGTGGGATGTTGTCAAAATTGCCCTGATGAAGTCACTACTAAAATGGAAATTGCTTTGGAAGCCATTAAAGAAGAAACTTCTAAGAGGGCAGGAAGGAAGTATGAGATTGTTGGGATAGGTAGATCTTCGTCTCAAAGTGAAACACAGATTCAAAGTCCAGGTATTGGTAACTCAGCAAACAGGAGTATAACCTCTTCTTTCTTCACTCCTCATACAACTCCAGGATCTCAACCAACCTTGGATAATTTTAATGAAAAGAAGAGGAAGGAGGCAGATATGGCAGTGAGGAGGTTTTAGTACCATAACTATCTCTCATTCAACTGTGCAAAGTCATATTTTTATCAGCCCATGGTGGATGCCATTGCAAGTGTTGGCCCTGGATACAAAGCCCCATCTTATAATGCACTTAGGGGGAAAGAGCTAGATGAGGAGCTTAAGTATGTCAAGGAACAATTGGAGAGCATTAAAAGATCATGGAAAATTACAGGTTGTACAATTATGTATGATGGGTGGATAGATTAGAGGGGTAGAACAATAATAAATTTTGTTGTAGCTTGCCCTAAAGGAACCATGTTCCTAAAATCCATTGATGCATGTGAAAATGTAAAAGATGCACATTTGATTTTTACATTGTTGGTTGTTGTGGTGGAAGAAGTTTGGGTTGCAAATGTTGTCCAAGTAATCACGAACAATGCAACAAATTATGTAGTAGTTGGAAGGTTGTTTTATGCGAAATATCCCAACATTTTGGACTCCACGTGCTGCCCATTACATATATTTGATATTAGAGGACATTGGGAAGTTGGAGTGGGTGCAGGATGTTATGCAAGAATGCAAGAAAATTACCAAGTATATTTATAATCATGCTTGGGTGTTGAACCTTATGAGGGAATTCACACAGGGTGAACTTAGTCGCCCAATTGTCACACGGTTTGCTACAAAATTTCTTTCCCTACAAAGCCTTTTGTATGAGTACCAAGCTTTGCAAAGAATGTTTTATAGCCATCAATGGGTATTTTGGAAAGATAGCACAAAACCAGAAGCATTGTCTATGAAAGCATCTATCTTTGGTGATAGTTTGTGGGACAAAGTCACTGAGAATGCCAGCTTCACTGAGCCCCTTGTGAAAGTCTTGAGATTGATGGATGGAGAGAAACCTCCAATGGGATATATTTATGAGGGCATGGATAGGGCCAAAGGGGCCATCAAGACTTTCTATAAGGGATATGAATCTAAATATCTCCCTATATGGAAAATTATTGATTCCAGGTGGGATAGGCAACTACATTCACCATTGCATGCAGCAGGAGCATATCTCAATCCGAGCTTATTCTATAATGAGGGGTCTAACAGTCAAAGAGATCCGGAGATGATGAGAGGTGTCATGATATGCATTGAGAAGATGTTCCCAAATGTAGATATTCAAAGACAAAATAAACCTACAACAAGATATGTACAAGGAAGCATTTGGGATGCTTGGATTCAACTCAAGCCAACGTCTCAAGGACAAGAAAATGCCTTGTAAGTGAAAATTTTTAGAACTTAGCTTGTAATTTTGCTAGTTCTCTTTTATATGTTTGGCATTACAAACTGATAATCTTTGTTATTTTCTTACAACTAATTGGTGGATAGCTTGTGGCTTTGAGGCACCGCAATTACAAGAATTTTCCATCAGAGTTCTGAGTCAATCCTGTAGTGCTTCTTCTTGTGAGCACAATTGGTCAGTGTTTGAGCACATCCACAGCAAAAAGAGAAACATCAAACGGGTTGGAGCATGAGAGGTTGGAGAAGTTGGTTTTCATCTACTACAACCTTTGAATTATCACAAAACAAGTGCAACTGAAGGATACAGATCCAATTTTAGAGTTTGATTGGGTTGTGGAGGACGAGCCACCTGATTTGAGTTGGCTTGATGAAGACACTGAGGATCTCTCTAGTTTTCCATCTCAAATGGAGACTCCCAATACACCTGCCTCATAGTTGCTTTAGACAAGATTTTTATGAGACAATCATTTATCATTTATGACATATGTATTTGAATTTTGAACTTGCTGACATTTTTTATTCTAAATATGGAATCATGATTCCTTTTCTTATTCAGTATCTAAATGTTTTTCTTACAAAAATCGAATATGTTATGTTGTACTTTTATAGATATGAGATGATGTTATGAATTATTGCATATATTGTGGTTTTTATAAGGACTGGAATTATCATTAGTTTCTTTTTCCGGCTTAAAATTTACCATATTTTAAGTTTTTTTTTGCATTTTGACGAGTCTTATACGAGTTTTATATGGGTCATTCTCAAGTCTTATATGAGTTAATGGTCGGATAAGTCTTATACGAGTATGAGTCGTGCAACATTGGTTTTATTACATCATAATTTTAGAGGGTTTTTCTTACATATCCCCTTCCGAGCAATATTAATGTGATATTAGGCAGTGGTATATTTCCTAGTTTTAAGTAGAATGTCAAATCATACGTGTTGGAAGTTCTAAATGATGATTTATAAGTTACAGAAACTAGATTTATAATTTACAAAAACTAGATTTTTATATTTGTTTGTATTATGTTTTATAATTTACAGAAGTTGTTGGAAGTATGATTTACAGAAACCAGATTGTTTATAATTTTCTATTTTTATTGAGATCAAAATGTCAATTTCCTCTTCTTTTTCTTTCAAGAACTCACAAAGTTTAAGATGATACAATGAAATTCCATGCTTCATAATTTCAAATTTTCCAATTCTTAATATTATCTATATCAATTTTTTTTTATCACTTCTCTTCTTTGTGCCGATTCATTTGACTAACCTGCCTGAAGCTTCCATACATTTGCACGATTTCAATCTTCGTGAGCTATGGGGCACCTTTTGTTATTAGCTGAAGGTCAATGAGCTCCATATTATCATTTCAAAGGAGGAGGGGAAATATAACAATAGAAAATGTATTGATTATTATATCATCCCTTACAGGGTAGTTCAACATACCAGTTTTTTGTAGGTACGGAACTGCAATTTTACAGCTTTGATTTCTTCTGGCTACCAAAACGATGTTACTAGTTACAATGCAGATACTTCTATTTAGCCTATGTGCTGTATAGTTGCAATTTTATCATACAAGTCTAACAACAATGTGAGATCTCTGAATTAGTTACAATGCATATACTTCTATTTGGCCTGTACGTTATCTGGTTGCAATTTTATTATAGAAGTCTAACAACAATCTGAGATCTCTGAATTGTTGTGGCCAATAAAATGACTACATAGTTTGGAAATAGAGACTTCTTATTTAGTATATTGCTCAGTTATGGATCAGCTTTGTGGCTGGGGCAACCGAAACAAGGATGGGAGCACATGATCCACTTTCTGTCCATCTAAAATCACAGCATGGGAAAAATGCTCAGAGCTTCCCTAATTTGGAGTATAGGACATCATTTATATTACATAATGTTAACACATCCATTCTGGTTTCTTACAAAGGTCTTCATACAAAACTTCTAGTCAGAACTTGTCATTAGCAACCTTTTATTCAGACCATTCTTTAAAATGAGTAATGTTCCTGATAGAAATTTTACACTGAACAAAAGGCATGCAATAAATTCAACACAGAAAATTTTCAGCAGACACCCATAAAACAGAAATTGCTCCCAGAATGCCAAAATGGGCAATTTTATTTATATAAACAGTTGGAGTACAATAGGAAAATAGGAGGGCACCTGGGCTTGCACAAGGAAAGCTACAAGCCTCAGGTGGTCAAAATATTGGTGCCCAACTGCTTTAGAAATTTGTCCTCCAGAAATCGGCGTTGGTCCAGTTTTTTTGCACTGTTGGCTGTCTTGAGACCTTGATTCATCCCCTCCAATCTACCCAGAAGATTCTGTAAAATTTTGACCCTCAACATTCGGCCCCAAATAACTTGGCCCTTCTCCACAACCATAAAATATCACCTGAAGCAGAGAGTGATGTTTGCTGCTCCCAATTTGCTAGAAAACTCCCCACAATCACACTCCAACCAAAATATGAGCAACCCAACTCCTCAAACCTCCACCCAAGTCTCCCCTCACTTTCCACCCACAAGGTACTGTGCAGGCTTGTAGATGATGACACAGTCGCTATGCCCAGAAATTCGTACTGCGTGAGGGACTCTCTCTTCTCCTGCAAAATCCTCCTCCTTTACTTGGAATTGGCGAAGAAACACCCTAGCAACAATGTAATTTCCAGCTCTGACACCAATCTCCCTCAATGACTGTGTGGCTCTTCTTTTGCATCCTAGCTGAGCTAGAATGGCATGGTACCTGTGTCATGCCTCTCTCGCAGCCTCCAGACAATGGTAAAAGCCTTCCTAGGGTGGCACTCAAGGTCCACCGAAGAAAGGTTGAGTTTCACTCCTTGGGAAGCTCTTGTGCTAAGCAAGACTTGTAACTCAGCTGAACAGCTAGAGTAACAATTGATTGTCAAAATGTCAAAAGCCCGAAATGATGCTTCTTTCCTCTTATTTATACTTGTTGGCCCTTGGTCTCATCTGGGTCCCTCCTATGATTTCAACCTCCCTTAGGAAATTTGAACTCTCTACTTAGTGGTGTGTATTATTTGTGGGAGAGTGGCCCCCACATTCCACTGAAAAGCTTTTCGACCCACTTTTCTTAAGTCTTTCCTCCAAAATTTTCCTTTTGAGAAAAATTGACAAAATTGACAAAATTGGGCTCTCTCACCTTTGAAAAATATTTAGGAAGGGACATTACTGTCCTCCCCTCCTGGATGTTGCTTGTCCCCAAGCAACTACAAAGCTAGATGTTGCAAGCTTTGTTCACTTTCCCATGTAGCATCCTCTTTCGAAAAATCCTTCCACTTGACCAAATGCTCTCTGATTACTTGGTTCTTCAATATCCTCTCCTGGGTCTCCAATATGGACTCTGGTGTCAAAATTAAATGCCCCTCCTCATCCAAGGGAGGAAACTCAGTTGTTGTTGTAACTTGCTGACGCAATGCCTTTTTCAGGCATGAGACATGGAACATGTTGTGGATCCGACTCTCTGAAGGTAGCTCCATCTCATAAGCCACCTCTCCGACTCTCCTGATCACCTTATATTGCCCATAAAATCATGGTTGAAGTTTTTCTGCCCCCTTCTGCTTTAGTGAAGACTGTCTATAGGGCTGCAAACATAGGTAAACCATGTACCTTACCTCAAACTGTCTCTCCACCATGTGCTTATCAACATACATTTTTTGCTGATTTTGAGCCACCTGCAAGTTGTTATCGAGAGCTCAAAGAATCTCCTCACTCTCTTGAACCCAATCCTTTGCCTGTGGGGCCCTACTATCTCCAAACATCATATTAGAAAAAGAAAGTGCATCTTATCCACAAAGTGCTCGAAAATGAGACATACCAATCAACATGTGATATGTGGTGTTGTAGTAAAACTCTCCTAGATGAAGCCACTTTACCCACGCTCTCTACTGCCCCATTACATAGTTGCATAGGTACCCTTCCAACCACTTGTTCACGATCTCGGTTTGCCCATCTGTCTGTGGGTGATAGCTAGTGTTGGGTGTAAACTCTGTCCCCACCAACTGGAATAACTTCTACCAGAAGCCCACATAAATTTTTTGTCCTTGTCACTAACAATGGCCTTGGGAAGACTATGTAATTAGAGGACCTTCCGAAAGAACAACTTGGCCACATGGAAAGTTGAAGATCTCGATGAGACGACGAAGAAATGGGTGAACTTGTTCAATCTGTCGACCACAACATAAATGCAATCTCGCCCCTGTGCAATTGGGAGCCCCATGATAAAGTCCATGGACACACTCTCCCACTTATTCTCTGGAATGACAAGCGACTGTAATAAACCTGCAGGATGTGACAACTCTACCTTGTTCCTCTGATAGTCTACACTCTCCCGCACGTGCCTCAACACCTATCCCTTGAGCCCCCGTCATGAGAATCTCTCCCTAATGGCACAATATGTGTTGAGGAACCCTGGGTGTCCTGCTAGAGGGGAATAATGGGCTACCTGCATAATCCTCTCCTTGAGATGAGATCTTGGCAGCAAGTATATCATGTCCTTGTAGTAGATCACGTCATCCATCACCCGAAATCTGTCATCCCTATGTGTGCCATCTAGAATCTCGCAAGCCTGTTGTTCTTTGGAGTACTCAACCAAAAGTTGAGCCTTCTAGTCATGAGTAACGTCCATCGAAGATAGTACTGCGAGCCTCCGGGAAAGTTCATATGCAACTACATTGTGCTTTCCCTTGATGTACTCAATCTCAAAGTCATAGGCCTAGATCTTGCTCACCGACTTCCGTTGTCGCTCCTCTAATGACTGCTACTCCAGGAAAAATCGAATACTGTTGTGGTCAGTCTTCACTTTGAAATGGTTGCCCACCAGATATTGTCTGAACTTGGCCAGTGCATGCATCACGACCAAGATCTCCTTGTCATAGACGAAGTACAACTATTTGTGGGGTAGCAGTTTCCTGCTCTCAAATGCAATAGGATGGCCTCCCTGTGTCAACACGGCCCAAACTCCCTACCTGGAAGCATCACACTCCAGCACAAACAACCATGTGAAGCTTGGAAAAGCCAAAACATGACAACTTCTCATCACCTTCTTGAGGCGCTCAAAGGCCTATTGTGCCACCTGCATCCACTCAAAAGCCCCCCTTTTTGTTAAATCAATGAGGAGTTTTGCAAGCTATGAGAATCCCCTCACGAATCTCCTGTAGTATGTGCAAATTCCTACGAACCCTCTCAACTCCGTCACATTCCTGAGTGTGGGCTAATCCAAGATGGCCCTGATATTCTCTTGGTGTACCTTTACTCCGTCCTCCCCAATCACATGCCCAAGGTACACCATCTTTGTTTGTCCAAATTCACATTTGGACATCTTCGCATACAACTGATGCTCCTCAAGTATGCGAAGCACTACCTCCAAATGTTGAAGGTGTTCCTCCCAAGTCAGACTATAGATGAGTATGTCGTCAAAGAAAACAAGGTTGAAGTGCCTCAACTGCCCACGAAACATGTGGTTCATACATGACAACAATGTAGCTGGAGCATTGGTTAGCCCAAAGGGCATCGCCAAGAACTTGAAATGTCCATAGTGGCAACAAAAGGCAGTCGTAGGGATGTCTTTCTCCCTCACCATGATCTGATGATACCCCTAGTAGAAATATATCTTAGAGAAGTATTTCGCTCCTCTAAGCTCATCCATAAACTCCTCAATCCACGAGATGGGATATTGGTTCTTTAGTGTCTTCTTATTGAGGGCCTTGTGGTCAATGCACACGTGTAGTGTCCCATCCTCCTCCTTCACCAGTACCACAGAAGAAGCGAAGGGACTCGAGCTAGGCCTGATGTGACCCAACCTTACCAGCTCCTGGATGGCCCTCTCTATCTCATCCTGATAGGCCTTTGGGCACTTATACACAGTGGTGATGACTCTGTTCACCCCATCCTCCAACTCAATAGTGTGCTCGGACACACGATTTGGTGGTTTTCCTAGTGGGATCTCCTTAAAAACCCCCTGGTGCCTCTCCAACAAGGCCAATATGTCTGGATGCACAGGCTGTGTTGGAGCCCCTGTCTTTGAGATCCTCAACTCGACTACGCACTCTACATCCCCATGTCATAGATATGCCTCCATCTAGTGAGCTGAAATTGTTTGGGGTGGGTAAGAGTGAATTCCCCTCAATAATACTAGCTTCCCATCTGGCCCCATAAAATCCATCTCTAACTTCTGTCGGTCAGTGGTGACCCTCCCCAATGAGGAGAACCACTAAACACCCAACACCATGTTGGTGTTTGGGACATCAATTACAAAAAAGTAATTAGTGAGCAAGTAGTTCGCCATCCTCACAGTGAACCCGCGAACATACATCGTGCACTGCATGGTTCGTTCTCTTAGCACCAGCACAGAGAACCCCTCAAATGCTTCTGTCTGAATGCCCCTACGCTCCACCATTTGAGCACCAATAAAGTTGTGGGTGGCCCCACTGTCTACTAGGACTGACACTCGCTGCCCCTATAACGTCCCCCTAATCCTAAGTGTCAAGTACTTCAATACTCCCTGAAGTGAAGTAAGGACTCCCCTGTATGGGGCAAATGGTCCTCCTCTAGGTGATGGTGGTGGTGGCACTCCTAATGACTATCGTCCCTCATCTCCCTTCTCTACTCCCATCTCAGACACCTCATCTGGCTCACTATTTGAATACACCTCAATGAAATGGGCCTTTCCCTTGGTGCAATTGTGCCCAGGTGCCCAAGGCTTCTGGCACGTGAAGTAGAACCTCCTCGTCCTAAGATCTCTCCGGGTCTCCTCATCCATATGGCCACGCCCCCCATCCCTTTGAGGTGGTATAGTGTCTCGGTTCCCCTTTGGGGTTGTGGATCTAGTGGAAGCAAAACCCTGGGTCTTGGACACTACATCAATCATATCTCGAGTCCTGGAGATTGAATCTGCATGTGATATGGGTTTTTAAGCCCTCATCCAACCACACAAAGGCTCAAGAAACCCCTCCACAAATAGTATGATCATTCGGGCCTCTGAGATGTTTGGCACCATCACTGCCAGTATCTGGAACTTTGTAATGTAAGCCTTTGCGCTACTAGTATGCCTCAGATGGGCTAACTCTCTGAAATGCAACTCTGGGTATTTCCTCTCAAATCTCTCTAGTAGCCTCTAGGTGAACTTTGTGTAAGAGGTGATATGGATGTGTCCCAACTTGATTAGCCCATGATACCACCACTCCTGGGCATCCCCCTCCAAATGAAGAGTAGTGAACCATATAGCATTGGTTTCCCGCACAGGGTTCAGGTGGAAATATGTGTCTAACTTCTAAATCCAGGCCCTGGCTGAACTCTTGGCCAACCCATAAAAGTTAGGGAGTGTAACCTTCCCTGCTATCTTCTGTACATCCGGGTTGTATGGTCCCCCTTTGTAGTGTGTTGCAACCCCCGCAGTACGTCTGTCCTTGTGTATGTACTCCCCAAAAGACATTACCCACTTAATCTAGACATCCAACCCCTCATACTCATTAATACTGGATGCAAATGAGTTGACCAAGTCTGCAACCGGGTCTGGCTCCCTCTTCGACTCTGGCTCATCCACAAAGTGAGGCATAGTAGGATGGCCAACCTACACACGCTAGGGAGTATGTGGGGGCTGATAAGTACTACTGTCCCCTCCTGCTTTGGAACCTCCATCACCATGAGGCTCCTCCTCCGTCCTTCCACCCATCTGCAACCCCATCACCTACTACATAATGTCCATCATGAGTTGCCCTTGTCTTAACATTTGTTGATTGGTTCTCAACAGCTCCTCCAAAACCTAGTTTTGGCCCATTTTCCTGGGCCACACGCCCTCTTGGTTGTCCTTCCCACCTCTAATATTCTCCACTTTTGTGTCCGAAAATTGATCTGGGCCTCCTTCTCTATCTCGACCCCTGCCTCTACCTCTGCCTCTACCACGACCTCTCTGGAAAACCTATCCTTGATATCTATGCGGCATCAAATTCTCTTGTTCCTCGCGCTGGCCAAGAACATGCTCTAATATCACTGTAATGTTCCTAATCAAAATTTTATTGGGATAACCAAAGACATGCGATAAATCCAACAGATAAAATTTTCAGTGAACACCCATAAAATAGAAATTGCTCCCGGAATGAAAAAATGGGTAATTTTATTCATATAAACTGCTGGAGTACAATAGGAAAATAGGAGTGCACTTGGGCTTGCAAAAGGCAAGCTACATGGCTCAAGTGGTCAAAATATCAGTTCCCAATTGCTGTAGAAATTCACCCTCTAGAAATTTGTGTTGGCCCAGTTTTTCTGCACTATTGGATGTCTTGAGACCCTGATTCTACCCCTCAAATACGCCCAAAAAATTCTGTAAAATTAGGACATAAATCCTTGACAAAAACCCAGAAAAACCTAGAAATGGTTTGCTCTAGGTTTGACCCAAAAAATTCGGCCCCAAATAGCTTGGCCCTTCTCCACAACCATAAAATATCACCTGAAGTAGAGAGTGATGTTTGTTGCTCCCAATTTGCTAAAAAGCTCCCCACAGTCACACTCCAACCAAAATCTGAAGAACACAACCCACAAGTGACTACGTAGGCTTGTAGATGATGACGCAGTCTCTGTGCCCAGAAATTCTTATTGTGTGAGGGACTCTCTCTTCTCTTGCAAAATCATCCTCCTTTACTTGGAAATTGTCCAAGAAACACCCCAACAACAATGTAATTTCTAGCTTCAGCACCAATCTCCCTCAATGACTGCGTGGCTCTCCCTTTTGCATCCCAGCTGAGCTAGAATGGCGTGGTACCTGTGTGATGCCTCTCTCCCAGCCTCTAAACAAAGCTAAAAGCCTTCCTAGGGTGGCACTCAAGGTCCACCGAAGAAAGGTTGAGCTTCACTCCTTGGGAAGCTCTTGTGATGAGCAGCGCTTGTAACTCAATTGAATAGTTAGGGTAACAATTAATTGTCAAAAGCCCCAAATGATGTTTCTTTCCTCTTATTTATACTTGTTGGCCCTGTTGTGTAGAAAATCCTTTCTACATTCAGAAACAACCCCTCTAGTCCTATGGGAGGATCTAGCAACAACAAAGGACAATTGCATGCAATCTTTCCTAATTCATACTAGAAAATGCAAAGGAGGATAAATCTCCTACCTTCCTCTGATACTAATACCCTTGATGTCGACCTCGACTATTTTGGTTCCAAGCTCACAATTTTCTCTTTGCTATTGTATATGAGTGTTTGCAAGAAAGATCAAGGGGAGACAACAAACACTTGCGAAGCATAACACTTTCGAATACAAATTATGTAACAGATCAAGGAGTATTGCAACAATGGACAATAGTTGAAGCATTTATGGAAAGAAAACATATATTGTATTGTAATTAATGGAAAATGGAGCATTACAACCAATGAAGCCTTGATGTTTGAAGCCTCCTTCAAGTGAGAATCCAAGTCCAAACCTTAGCCTTCAAACACCTTTCTCCTTTGCAAATGGGCAGCATTTGGGCATAATTCAACACTTAGGATGGCAACCCTCCCTTAGTGGGTAGTGGGGATTTCATTTATAGGGAAGGAGAGGGAGTTGAGGATCCATGAAAAGAGGGAGGAGTTCCACATCTCAAGGGAGAGATCCATGGAAGGAGGATCTAGGGCCAAGAATGGGAGGCCTCGTTCCAATATTCATTTATCTAAAACCATGTTGTCATTCTCGATCTTTCTAGTAAGAGAAGCTTCTCCTTCATTTTGGGAAAAAATTCCTTATGAGGATCAACATGGTTTTTCCTTCTTAAGTTTGCACTGGCAGCGCGAGGCGTGTATAATGCTGGAAGTTATCAGCGTGAGACACTAGTTATGAAAAACACGTTGGGCTTGAAGACAAAGGTTTTGACAAGTTCTTTAGAATTCTTCCAAGGCAAGTTTTCTTCCTTTGCTTCAGGGATATTCTTCTGATTAGCACAAACATGTTTCATGGCAAATACATTGTTTGTGACAACTTTCATCACTTTGCGACACTTGCGACATTGACGACACAAAGTGTGACACTTCAGGATACGAGACTGGGAATGTGACAAAATACTGTATAACAGATGCCCCCTAAAGCATGAAGTCCGGATGGGAAGTGATAACTGAAGTGATTTACAAGCAAAGACAAGGACTTAGAGAACCACCGTTAGGAGATCTGCAAATCAAACATAATACAATATATCTTACATCTCTGATGTAAGTATGCCTAAATTGTAGGCATCTAACAAAACATGGATCCACGACATGGACACAACCATCCCAATAGAAAGGATCATGTTTACAATCATGAACACTTAATAACTCCACGCAGCCCAGATTTATCAAACGAAACCCAAGGTCTTCAACTCTATCTCGACCCAACCAAAGTACGAATCTCGCCATGCTAATAAATGAGTTGAAGTCAAACATGGTAGAAACCACCTGATTACCGGTCAATGATGTAAACCTTTAACATGCACAAGAGAAATTGCCAATGATGAAAATGGATCTCAAGGTACAACAACACAATCCACAAGTGTGAACAATGAGGCTAAAGTCAAACACTCGTAGAATCATTCAATCGAAGGCCAATGATGTGAAACTATCGTCGAATGCGAAGAACCTGCCATTGAGACATGCAAGCTCCAAGGTACCGAAAGGGAGTTCCTAGATCATCTTCCCGGATAATGAGTTGGAGTCGGCAGGAAGTGATCTGTCGAAGGAAGGCCATCGCCTTTCCCACATCATCGACACGAAACATAGGTTTTTGCAAAGTCGACAAGAGTGATTTAGGATTGATGCATAAAAGGTCAAACGAGGTATAAGTGGTTTGAACTTGCGTGTGGGACTTCTCTTGAGCATATTGACGACACAACTCTGGAACTTGACATCATTTGACTCAAAATCAGATCAGACATCATAGTGTCAATAGGATATAATCAAATGTGAGGTAAATGGATTTCCAAAACCTAGTAAGACAATTGAAAAAGTGAGGATGTCCCAAACCCGACACGAGATACAGATAAGTGTCATGTTCAAGAGCGACGTACTACCTTTCATACCAAATATAGGATACATGTTTCTTTCCATTTTCCCCCACTATTTCTAGCGAGTACCTCTTTATTTTTAATCTCAAGCTTGAAGAGGATACCATATGCTTTTCATATAAGTTCATCATTAAGATGAATCCATCCTAGAATTTTTAACAAGCCCTAGGAAGGAGTAGCTCGGTTTTCTCATGATGACAAGTCCTTCGTCATTTTAGTTTTACGAGTCACACAGAAGGGTAACTCGACATATTTTTCATGTTTATAGAGTTTGAAAAAGAGGTGAAAAGAAAACTAGATATCCCTTTTCATAGATAGTCTCTTGAAACCGAAAAGGTAGAAAACAATACTCAAGAGAGCCTCTTAGCCATGTTTGAATAAGGTATTCCTTTTTTGTAAATATTCTATCTCAGTCCGGAAAAGGGTTAAACTTATACTGAGTAGACATCTTTTCATTTACTTTTACGAGTTTGAAAAGACAAGTGCACAATATCTAAGATTCCTTTAGATCTACTATCACTGCCACTACATCTTCCTTTCACATTTTTCCCAAGGGAAAATTCCTTGCAAACTCTAAGATGATCAACCTTTATTTCTAATACACCTTTAACAAAATATTTCATTCTAGTCAAAGCTTTATAGTGAATATGAGCATAACTTCGATGCTATAGCTCACATAGATCAGTGGTGTTTGAATCAAAGACTGAATTGTATGTCAAAGGAGGTGATACAGGCCTTCAATTTGCACACCAATGACCTTGGCAAATTCAAAAGAGGCGTCCTTCCATACTAATAATTTTCCATCTGTTAGCTCCCTGTAATCAGCAAGATTGGCAAAGTTCGACAGCAAGGAGAACACCGTTTCAACCACTTTGGGATTCTAGGATCTAGCCCTCCTGAATCCGGAGAGGGATCTCTCCAATAAGTGTAAAGATGGATTTATCTTTAAGGTTTTGGGTAATGATATTAGGCTAGTTATGAAGGCCGAGGGTTTTGTTTTGTTTTTGGATGGTTGAGCATGATTATTATTTGAGTGGAAATTTCTAAATGAAAATAGTTTCAAAGGTGAGAAGTTGCAAGAAAATAGAACAAGCTTTGGCCAAAAAGATGGATGTTTTACAGGTTTTAGTCCATTGGGCTATGGAGTCATAATAGGGTTTAATTGAAACAAACAGGTTCAAGAGTGGCCTATGGGGCAAGTCATCTATGCCTAAGGATCTCTTTAAAGTTGATTTATGGAATGAAATGAAACAATAAGAAGGGGAATTAAACAAATGAAGAACAAAGAGCAGCCCAGGATCTGGTAAGTACTTTGAAACTAGCCGCCTTTGACAAACTCTTAAGAAAGACATAAAAGCAATCCAGGATCTGGTAAGTACTTCGAAACTAGCCAGCCTTTGATATACTTTCAATAGAAAACATTTTAAAACACAAAGGGAAACACAAATGATAACAAAGAATGGTCTAACATCTGGTAAGTACTTTGAAACTAGCCAACTTTCAACACATTCCTATGGAAACTTTCAGTCTGTCTTTTAGGATAAAACTAGGACCAGGGCTCACCATATCCTCCTTAGTTCATCTCTACTTAACATGAAATGAAAATAACTTTCAAGAATAACAATTAGCTAAGACAGGAGGACGAGGGAACGCCAGCATTCCTACTGCTTGAACTAAATTAAATCATTCCTAAATAACACAATTCAGAAGAAAACATTTAGATAAAGCTTGTCAGTTAGAGAAGGGTACTGATATACAGTAAATCCTAACTCTATGCTTGTTGTTCTTTATAAGAGAAAATGGACAAAGTGGAAACAGAAATAAAATAACGATTTACAATAAGAAAAACATCACCGTCGACATAGACCAAGATCCCATAAATCAGCTTGTATTGATGCTTCAAACCAGTTACAGCTTTAAGTCCAGTGTTTCAAGTTAGCAATCATCTTCACTTCTCAACCTAACTTATCTAATCACAAGCAGAGCTTCAAGAGCCCGTGAACACTATTTACAAGCAAAAGTCTCAAAGCTCAAGTATATTTCAAAGTTCTGCAACCAACAATTTCTCATCTTCTACAGAAGTATTTATAGAAGAATGAGGAGGTGAGATATGATAAAAGATCTCCCAAGATAATTAATACAGTCTTAATGGCTTCTCGGCCTTTGAGGGGCTCGATGAAGAAGTTTACAGATGTTCTGTCTGTATTAATTGTTTTACATTTAAGATTAAGCTCTATGGGAGCTTTTGTTGACTTTTGAGGCTCTGTGTCATGTTGTAATAACTCTGCTGATATTTTGTGCATTAAATTCCTTTAGCAGAATTAACTCTTCGGCTGCGTTGAGGCAAATATCTGATTTTGATCAATAACTTCGGCCTCCGTTTGAATGTTTGTGGCTACAGGTGGCACTGTGGTAGCTGAGAGGAATCAATTTGCCTCAGGTGTGGCGGTGGAGGCCTTTCTGTTTGATGATCCTTCGATTTGTGTTTAATTCTGTTTTAATTTGGAGGATTAGGCTTTTGATAATCAATCTTAGCCGTAATCCCCAAACTGTCTTCAATCTTCTGTTCTGTTGTGTTTTAATCTTTGACACTGATACTCTTTTTGATTCATTTTAACTCTATGTCTTGTTGATGTGCAGTGCTGCGCAGGGCTCACAAGGCATCAATGCCCATGAAGCATCGACGATATGTGGAGTTTGAACCCTACGAATGGTTTCCTTTTATGAATCAAAGGCTCGGGAATCATCATTCCCGGCCTTTGGCCTTTCTCTAACACAATGGATAAACCATTTAAACACCTGCAAAAACAATAAAGATTAATAAAATCCTGCGTTTTGGTTTGAACTGCTTCAGAGGTTGTGGGGAAGGAGCATGGCCGTTGGATGGCATCATCCAACGGTGGGGATTCGTTAGAGGAGGTCAAAATAAGAGCAGAGGGAGAAAATAAGTTAGAGTCGTTGATCCATGACTGACCAAGGAGATCAACGACGGATATTAAATTGGGAGATTGGCAATCGGGGCTTTACAATCGGCGGGGAGAGAGTAAGGGTGCAATAGAAAACGCCGATGAGATTGGCGCGATCGGGGAAAGCCGATGCGATTTCGCGATCGGGCCTTCGCAATCGGAGGTGGGGGGAAAACATTAAAAAGGCACCCAAAGGAAAACTCCGATGCAATAAGCACTGGCCGTTTGATCGGTTTAAGATCAACGACGGAAATTATCTCAAGTATGATACCGGCGGAAAACCTTTAAGTTACATGAAAACCAAAAAATGAAATGAAATACAAAGGTTTTGGAGGTTTTGGTGGCTAGGGGTGGGATATATATTTATAATATGGATTGGAGCCCGTCTACGGGGCCATGGTCTATATGAAATACAATATGCCCGGGGCGTAAATAACAAAGGGCCAATCACAATTGGAAGGTCGGGCCTTCGGGCTTTTCAATCTAATGATTTGATTTTTGCGATGCGATTAGCGCCTTGGGACCTTTAATGCTTGGTCCAGGGTGAAAGTTATATGGGGTAAAAAGTGGAGGGCGGCTTTTATACAAAAGGCCAATCAACATTGGAGGTTTCAATGTTTACACACAAAAAGACTTGCGTTTGTTCGGAAGTTCTGATGCGATAAGCGCTCGATGGGTCTAGCGCCTGGTTTTTAGGGCGTGGGCACATGTGGGGAAGTGGTTTAGGACTTAGCCCAAGGGGGCTTAAGTCTGTAATAAAAAATGGTATTTTTATAGATTTTCAATGGTTTTCAAAGGATTTTGAGGGTTTCGATAAGGCAAAGAAAGACTCTTAAACTTTATCAAAGGGGTTTTGATGGAAGGGAAGAGGGGAAAATATGAAAATGAAGGATTTTTATGGAGAATAAAGGGGTAAAAATGAGGTTAGTTTTTGAGTGGAAGAGGGTTAAAATGAGGAAAAAATGGGGATTTTGCAGCAGTTCTTTTTCATGAAATCAGCAGATTTTCAGAGTTCTTAAACAAAAAACGGCAGTGAAGTTTGTAAACAAAAGATGGAATATCTTGAGAAGACTTTAAGCACCAACAATTTTTGGCAATAAAATTGTTTCTTGAAGGCTTCAAAAAATGATTTAGCCACCATTTGATATGACAAATTTTATAGGTGGCTAACAGTGGCTCCACGTGGGGATGGTGCCTTCTTGAAGGCATCAAGAACTTCAAACTTGCATTCTTTGGGAGGCTGATCAGTGCCTCATCCATTGGGTTGTCTTTCTTTACTTGGATGATCTTATTTTGTTTTGAAAACATATTAGCAGCCATAGAAAAAAATGGATCTTTCATCAACAAGCTTTCTACCTACCCAATCCTACTGATCTAACATTTTTTCTTCATTAGAGTGCACTTGGATTGGCAAAATCTTTTACAACATTTTGTTCTTTTGAAAGCAAAATTCTAATTTAATTCTACTCCTTATTTCTCCATGAACTCAGATTAAATAGTTGAGTCCATATGTTTCTCTACCTAATCTACTAATATGTTAGGATTAAACAGTCTAACGGATTTTTATTCTCTAATTTTTACAACAGAAATTTAAAAGCATACAAGTCAGGATTAAACAGTCTAACTTGATGCTGGTCTATGGCATAAAAGACAAGCTGCACATAGATATTTATTTTGCAACAAATCAAATCAAAATGGAAGGCATAAGATCTGAAAATTCAAAGCACTTCCTTCATCTTTTTATAGCTCTGTTTTGACTCTTGTTTGAGTTGTTCTTCTTTACCATCTGTTTCAGATTTTAAGCTATTTAGAACCAGTTTATCTTTGTTTCTGACTCAAGAAAATAAAACAAATTTGAGTCATCTCTCTTTGGAAACTTAGGTTCAGATTTTGAGCACGTTTGAACCTTTAATTTCTATCCTAATCTATCTACTGATAAGCCAAGATTAAACAGTTTGGCAAATCGAATTCACTATCCTATCAACAGTAAATTTAAAACTAATTAGTCAAGATTAGGCTGTTTGACTAACTAGAAGTGTGTTTTTCAAGAGTGGCATTTAAGCTTGCACACTTTTAGAATTTTTTTCTCTTTTTTGGTATGGGGCTGTACCTTTATTGTTTTTACAATCTTCCCTCTTTTCTATCTTTTATTGTTTTTGTATTTTTCTTTTTCTTCAAAGAAGAAAACAACAACTAACTATATGCTAAAAGGTAGAGCTTTATTGACACTCCTATCTAACCTATTCTAACTTGGAATATTTACATGTTTAGTTGATGAACTCTCTTTTCCAGTACAACCAATCTAGTAAATGATTACATGATTGGTCCTTCTTCATCTCTTTGGGCAGGCTGGACAAACAGGGCCACTCCCATTCCCTTTGTTTTTTAGCAGCAGTGGTAAATAATCTTCTTGCCTTTGGTAATACACTGCTCCTAATGACCTTTATCCCTCTTTTAAATGTCTTCAAGAAGTGAGCATAGGGATCTTGAAACAATGCTTGGTTGTGAGTATTTGGAAGATATGTTTCAACCAGGATTATCTCTTCTTTCTCCACTGGATCAAGATAAATATTCTCTTGAGAAAGAAAAACTTCCTCATCTTCATTATTATCTGAACTAGAGGATTCATCATATATTGCAGGGCTGTCCTCCTGTAGTCCTAGTAAGATCTGGTTTAGTGGACTGTACTCTATGAGGAGGTTATTATATTCTTGAGCAGGGGTATGTTCAATTGCTTCCTCTTTTTCAAGAGAAAGCTCCTTGATTTCAATGTTCAAAAATTTCTTTGTTTCTTTCCTCCTCATCCTTTGAGCCGAAAGTCTGCTGAGTCCCAATCACATGGAAATTATTACTGATGATCTGAAATGAAGCAGAGCAAAGATCGAATGAATCTTGACTCACTTCTAGGCTTTGAAAACTTTCATCATCAGTATCATAAATAGTCTGCACTGGCTCATTACTTCTTTGAAGGAACTGATCTTCCTCCCATAAATCTGCTAATGATGATCCTGCAAAATTAACTTCTGTTTGGGAAGCATCATCACTAGATAGATCAAAGTTAGGAGAATCACAAATATAAGTAATACTACCAATCAAACATACTAGGTTATCAACAGGTCCTTTTTCATTATGATCTACAAAAGAACTTTCTAAATCTGTACAACAAAGTTCTCTATGTGAATGGGCAAGAGTGTTTGTTTTGCAAAAAGTTTCAGAGACTGTCTGTTTATAAATAGTCCGATCTATCTCTTTTTTTGTCAAAGGGGAAGATGTTTCTATGTTCCTTTGAACAAGAGTACAACAATTCTCTGTCTCTTGTGAAGACTGATTTTGAGGTTGGATGTCTTCTTGAGCCTCAAATATAAGGGATGATGAATCAATATTTGAGTTTTCAAGGATATCTTGAGGAATGTTTAGTATTTCTTGGTTGTTTTCTTCCTCAAGTGATTCATCTATATTCTTATAATTTTTCAATAAGATATTAAATTCATGAATGGCTGTTAAAAGATCTCCAGGATGCATTTCTTCCAAATCTTCATCATTATCTATGATGTGTTTGGTGATGTTTTGTGATGGATCATAATATATTGCTCCCCATGATAATGATGTAGTGTTTTCTTTATAGTTCTCATAAAACACATATTCAAGGTCCTTTAAAGAAAACAAACTACTAGATCTCAAGCATTCATACCAATCCCTAGCTTTTCCTTCTAATGTTAACATGAACATTTTCATTAGGCAATATTCATGCCATTCAACTTTCGAACTCCATAAATGTATATGAAATTTGATGAGATGTAATAAAGGGTCATCAAACTTTTCACCTTGAAAAACAGGCAGGTTGTCATCCCAATTCACCCAGGGCATCTTATGTGGAAACCCAGGGATATGATCTCTACTCATTGGGGCATATCTTTGTTGTATCCTTGGAATCATTTTATAAATCAAGAAAAGAGGTCACTGCGTCTGGTCAATCAGTTCAGGGTCTTCTACCAGTGGAGTCATTTGGTCTTCTGAGAGTTTTGGAGTCGCCAGGTGGAAGTTTTTAGCTCTTTTCAGAGGTAAAAGGTTTTATGGTCCACCACCATGTTTATTGAATACCAATCTGAAATATTTTTTTGGGATTTTTTTGAGTTTCTGTGGTTGTATGGAAAACTAAAGAGCCTATAAAAGCTGGCCAAGCAACTATGAACTCAAAAATTTCCCCAGTGGAGTCGCCAGAAATGTTAGTTGCTGGTGGCTCAGCTGGCTAATATACCAAATGTTTAGTGAGTAAAGGGGTTTCCGAGAGATCTAAAGTATTCAAAAAAAAAAAACTCAAAATCCCCGCGGAGTTGCCAGAAATGTTAGCTCCCTGTAATCAACAAGATTTGCAAAGTCCAACAGCAGGGAGAACACCGTTTCAACCACTTTGGGATTCTGGGATCTAGCTCTCCTGAATCCAGAGAGGGATCTCTCCAATAAGTGTAAAGATGGATTTATCTTTAAGGTTTTGGGTAATGATATTAGGCTAGTTATGAAGGCCGAGGGTTTTGTTTTGTTTTTGGATGGTTGAGCATGATTATTATTTGAGTGGAAAGTTCTAAATGCAAAGAGTTTCAAAGGTGAGAAGTTGGAAGAAAATAGAACAAGATTTGGCCAAAAAGATGGATGTTTTGCAGGTTTTAGTCCATTGGGCTATGGAGTCATAATAGGGTTTAATTGAAACAACCAGGTTCAAGAATGGTCTATGGGGAAAGTCATCTATGTCTAAGGATCTCTTTAAAGTTGATTTATGGAATGAAATGAAACAATAAGAAGGGGAATTAAACAGATGAAGAACAAAGAGCAGCCTAGGATTTGGTAAGTACTTTGAAACTAGCCAGCCTTTGACAAACTCTTAAGAAAGACATAAAAACAATCCAAGATCTAGTAAGTACTTTGAAACTAGCCAGCCTTTGATATACTTTCAATAGAAAACATTTAAAAACACAAAGGGAAACACAAATGATAACAAATAGAGGTCTAAGATCTGGTAAGTACTTTGAAACTAGCCAGCTTTCAACACATTCCTAGGGAAACTTTCAATCAATCTTTTGGGATAAAAATAGGATCAGGGCTCACCATATCTTCCTTAGTTCATCTCTACTTAACATGAAATGAAAATAACTTTCAAGAATAACAATTAGCTAAGACAGGAGGACGAGGGAACACCAGCATTCCTACTGCTTGAACTGAATTAAATCATTCCTAAATAAAAAAATTCAGAAGAAAACATTTAGATAAAGATTATCAGTCAAAGAAGGGCATTGATATACAATAAATTCTAACTCTATGCTTGCTGTTATTTATAAGAGAAAATGGACAAAGTGGAAACAAAAATAAAATAACGATTTACAATAAGAAAAACATCACCGTCGACATAGACCACGATACCATAAATAAGCTTGTACTGATGCTTCAAACCAGTTACAACTTTAAGTCCAGTGTTTTAGGTTAGCAATCATCTTCACTTCTCAGCCTAACTTATCTAATCACAAGAAAAGCTTTAAGAGCCCGTGAACACTATTTACAAGTGGAAGTCTCAAAGCTCAAGTATATTTCAAATTTTTTCAACCAACATTTTCTCATCTTCTACAGAAGTATTTATAGAAGAATGAGGAGGTGAGATCTGGTAAAAGATCTCCCAAGATAATTATCATCGTGTTTTAATTTCTTCACTCTTCAAGGGCTCTCATGCTCTCTTGCTGTGATGTCTGTTCGCGTATTAATTGTTTTACATTTAAGATTAAGCTCTATGGGAGCTTTTGTTGACTTTTGAGGCTCTGTGTCATGTTGTAATAAATCTGCTGATATTTTGTGCATTAAATTCCTTTAGCAGAATTAACTCTTCGGATGCATTGAGGAAAATATTTGATTTTGATCAATAACTTCGGCCTCCATTTGAATGCTTGTGGCTACAGGTGGCACTGTGGTAGCTGAGAGGAATCAATTTGCCTCAGGTGTGGTGGTGGAGGCCTTTCTGTTTGATGATCCTTCGATTTGTGTTTAATTCTGTTTTAATTTGGAGGATTAGGCTTTTGATAATCAATCTTAGCCGTAATCCCCAAACTATCTTCAATCTTCTGTTCTGTTGTGTTTTAATCTTTGACATTGATACTCTTTTTGATTCATTTTAACTCTGTGTCTTGTTGATGTGCAGTGTTGCGCAGGGCTCACAAGGCATCAATGCCCATGAAGCATCGATGAGACGTGGAGTTTGAAACCTACGAATGGTTTCATTTTATGAATCAAAGGCTCGGGAATCGTCATTCCCGGTCTTCGGCCTTTCTCTAACACAATGGATAAACCATTTAAACACCTGCAAAAACAATAAAGATTAATAAAATCCTGCGTTTTGGTTTGAACTGCTTTAGAGGTTGTGGGGAAGGAGCATGGCCGTTGGATGGCATCATCCAATGGTGGGGATTCGTTAGAGGAGGTCAAAAGAAGAGCAGAGGGAGAAAATAAGTTAGAGTCGTTGATCCATGACTGACCAAGGAGATCAACGGTGGATATTAAATCGGGAGATCGACAATCGGGGCTTTACAATTGGCGGGGAGAGAGTAAGGGTGCAATAGAAAACGTTGATGCGTTTGGCGCGATCGGCGAAAGCCGATGCGATTTCGCGATTGGGCCATCGCAATCGGAGGTGGGTGAAAAACATTAAAAAGACGCCCAAAGGAAAACTCCGATGCGATAAGCACTAGCCGTTTGATCGGTTTAAGATCAACGACGAAAATTATCTCAAGTATGATATCGGCAGAAAACCTTTAAGTTACATGAAAACCAAAAAATGAAATGAAATACAAAGGTTTTGGTGGCTCGGGGCGGGATATATATTTATAATATGGATTGGCGCCCGTCTGTGGGGCCATGGTCTATATGAAATACAATATGCCCAGGGCGTAAATAACAAAGGGCCAATCGCAATTGGAAGGTCGGGCCTTCGAGCTTTTCAATCTAACGATTTGATTTTTGCGATGCGATTAGCGCCTTGGGACCTTTAACGCTTGGTCCTGGGTGAAAGTTATATGGGGTAAAAAGCGGAGGGCGGGGTTTATACAAAAGGCCAATCGGCATCGGAGGTTTCAATGTTTACACACAAAAAGACTTGCGTTTGTTCGGAAGTTCTGATGCGATAAGCGCTCGATGGGTCTAGCGCCTGGTTTTTAGGGCGTGGGCACATGTGGGGAAGTGGTTTAGGACTTAGCCCAAGGGGGCTTAAGTCTGTAATAAAAAATGGTTTTTTTTATAGATTTTCAATGGTTTTCAAAGGATTTTGAGGGTTTCGATAAGGCAAAGAAAGAGTCTTAAACTTTATCAAAGGGGTTTTGATGGAAGGGAAGAGGGGAAAATATGAAAATGAAGGATTTTTATGGAGAATAAAGGGGTAAAAATGAGGTTAGTTTTTGAGTGGAGAGTTAAAATGAGGAAAAAATGGGGATTTTGCAGCAGTTCTTTTTCATGAAATTAGCAGATTTTCAGAGTTTTTAAACGAAAAACAGCAGTGAAGTTTGTAAACAAAAGATGGAATATCTTGAGAAGACTTTAAGCACCAACAATTTTTGGCAATAAAATTGTTTCTTAAAGGCTTCAAAAAATGATTTAGCCACCATTTGATATGACAAATTTTATAGGTGGCTAACACCATCAACAAAAACAATTCTATATTCTTTGTCTTCAAAAGATGATATGGAAAACAAGTTTTTCTTCAAAACATGAACATATAAAATATTTTTAAGTTTAACATTACTTCCTAATTCCAATTGAAAATATGACGAGGCAATACCTTTGAATTCATATTTTCCATCGTCTCCCATATGCACTCTCTATGCTATCTTACTTTCATCCAATTCATTGAGATGAGCACGACTTTTGGTCATGTTCCTAGAGGCACAACTGTCCACCAACCATATTTCATCATGGCCTACAATGGAACCTATAAAATCATAGTAAAATTATTTTTCTTCATTAGTATCTCTTTTTTTAATCCAAGAAATATCAAGTGTAGAATCATGTTTCTTCCTCTTTTGATCTCCATTCCTTTGACAGTTATCCCTTTGATTTCTTTGAGTACAATGATATTTATAGTGACCATATGTTTGGCAATGATAACATTAAACAATAGTAAAATATATTATATCTCTTTTATCTTGAGGGGGGGAGGTCCTCTTCGAGGTGCAGGTTCCCTTCTTGGAGTTGCTCTTGAATTTGGTCTACCAGAACTTCTTTGAAACCTTCCAAAATTAGGTATTATTTTATTCTTATTGTAATGATATGCTAAAGCTTCTTCATTTGTATCTTAAATAAGGTCTCTTGAATGAAGTATTGATTCTTCTTGAGTGCAAGAAGCCCATAGCTTATCAAATGAAGGTGCATTCTCTCTTTGCCCTAATGCTTGTTGCAAAGGGATTCCAAGATCTAAGAAAACCACCCAAAGCCACAAATACCAATTCTTTGTTAGATACTTCTTCACCAATGGCCTTGAGTTGATCTCTTATTTGAGATATCTTTACAAAATAGGAAGCCACGGTGTCATTCTTTGTCTTCTTGATATTGCGAAGTTTACCCATTAAATTTATAGATTGATTTATGTTGTTTATTATGTACAAAATAGTGATGGCCTCATATGTTCCCTTGGATGTTTGGTGATCAGCATATAGGGAATTAGATTATCCCTAATAGATTCAATAATGATGCTTCTTTCCATGATGTCGTCTTCTTGAAATTTTTCTTTCCTTGCTTGATCGGTTGTTTTAGTAACTTTAACTGTAACAATGCCTAAAATTTATGCCTTGCAAGAACTAGATCAATCTTGTCCTTCCATGCCCTGTAATTAGTAGCTCCTTCAAGCTTTATCTCGGCCTTCATGAAGGAATTCATGATGAAGATAATGAGATGACCAACCAAAATCGGAAGATGAAGAATATCAAACTATTCAAAGGTTCTATCAATGCTTCTTCAAGGTGATCTCACAACTCTTTCCCTTCACCAAAGATGCTTCTTCAAAGTGATCCCACTGTTATTTCCCTTCACCAAAGCTATGATACCATTTTGATTTTCTAATACAATCAACACTAGTATAGTTTTTCACAATTGATAACTACTTCCAATGATATATTTATACTTCTTCTAGCATTCAAATCATAAAGAAGTTATATATGAAAAACTTCAACCATTCAATTTCATCAATAGGGCAATAGAGATCACAATGAACAATAAACAAGAGATAAGAGATACCAACAATTACGCTTCAATCCAAGGAAAAACCCACAAGGGGAAAATCCAACCAAGCATTCCTTATGAAAGAGAAAATATGTTCATCAATAGTACATCAAATTGAACAAGAGTCCAAATTTGACCTCAAATTGTGCAACTCAAAACTAGTCAATGAAGAGAGAGAAAGTCAACTTAGGTCAAACTATATTTTTGCAATAAAAAAACTGAATTTTGGGCATTGGAAGCTCTGAAATAGGAGAGCCTAAATTCGGTCAACCTTAGTCAACACAGTCCCTAAAATCTTCAGTCAAATGCCTCAGTCAAACCCTGTGGTCAACATAAGTCAACAAGCCAGAAATAGGACAAAAGTTTGGTCAAAACATGTCAATCAACGTCTGTAACTTTTTGGCCTACTTCAACAGTTAAGAACTTGGTCAAAAAAGAACCAAACCAGTCAAGGTCAATGCAAGTCAACGTGTCAAAATAGATCCAAAGAAGATGGTAAACGACTGTCAGAACTATATCCTTGACTCCTTTGCATGTGTAATGTCTCTTTGCAATTTTAGATCAAACTTGTATGTGATGATATGGTCCAAATGAAGTCCAGTGATGCCATATTTATCTGAGTCATGGGACGTTGCTTTTCACACATGTGGGATGACTTGGTCAAAGTCAAAAATATGATTTGTCTTCTTTATTTGTCAATGAAAATACCAACTACAACTACTCAATTTTTCAACATGGCAACCCCTAGATAAATTATAGATCTAAAAAACAAACAAGTGGATATTTTCTCCCAACTAGTAATTTCCAAACAGGAGACTAAAACACACATTAATTCATAGGAAAAGATCGTTTTTGGAAGAAGAAAGAATCCTTCCCCTTCTTAAGATGAAGAAATTTATCCAAGATAATCTCATGGAGCAGTGGACTAGGCATGTTTTAGAGCCAAATTTTTGGAATGAGAAGGGTTCCCGCACATTCTCCTTGCTTAGATCCCTTGTCTATCATGACCTTGTCTTTCAAGATACCATAGGCCTCCTAGAGACTAGGCTTGAGTGGGCTTGGTATGCATTTCAATCTACCCTTTTCCTTCATTAAGATCCGAAGGAGACGAAATTTTGGCTTTCTGTCTAAGTAAAAGCTATTTTCTCTCCTTAGCAAGATCCACCTAAATGAGGTCTCATTAGATCTTAAGATACAAAGCTTAAATGCTCCTATGAGAAGGTTTTTACAATGTAGCATGTAGGGAAGTTGACTATCATTAGGGATCTCGAGGTTATCATTTGTGATTCTTCCATAGGTGGACCCACCCGATGTCCTTGTTGGGAGAAGTGACGGGGCTTAAAGATTTTGACTTTGACTTCGCATTGAAAATTCCCTTAGCAATTCAACTTGGTCCCATAATGGTATATCTCCAACACTTCATCCCTCTTGGAAAAACTGGAGCCTGGGTTTTGATCAACATGTCCTAATGTACACTAGGATTGTCTGTGTTTCCTCATATCTATTAGGACAGTAGCACATCATCACTTTGATTGACACATCATACTACCTTTTTTTCTTCTAAACTCCAACATTGCTACTGATCTCAAAATAATAACACTTGGTTTTTCTTTGTCTCATCGAACTAATCAATTTTGACATAATGCATACATGATTCTGCCCTAAAATCTTCCTAAAAATCCCTTAGAAACATTTCTTGTACTAGTTACCAAGCTTGACCAGACTATAACTAGACATTAGATGCTCTGATTGGAAAAATTTCATGTGGCATGAAATCCTCTAGTGACACTCTATAATTTGACCTTTGGTTGAATTTTCAACCACTTTGACTATTTTTTTTTTGGAAACATGAACTACCTTGGGAAACGTGAAAGTTGACAAATGAGACTATTATGTTGTGAGAGCTATAATGATCAATACTGAACGAAGGCCACAATCACCTATAGACTCTATTGACACAAAACCATGTGGAATGACATAGGTGCACCTTGATGTAGGCTAGATTGGCCCATACACCGTTGAGCACCCCTATAAAGCCAAGGCTCCCACAGAACCATGAGTCCTCATGAAATAACTCCCAAGGTCCTCCAATTTAGTTAGGGACAAGATCACCAAGATGAGGCTCTCAAGGGTTGTGGCATGTCCTTACCAATCACAATGAATACATACTCAAAAGACAAGACACCAGGTCTCTGATGCCTAATACATTTCCTCACATAATTTTTTACAAGGCTTTAACTTGTGACCTCAGGATTAAAATGGTGATAAGTGATGTCATAACTGGATCTAACTACGGGATGTTAGAAACCAAGATCATTTTTAGCCTTGAAAATCACATCATATCCTTGGTACACATTTGAGACACACTAATTGGATTATGCTTCAACCCATTAACAAATAAGACACTCTTGGCTTTACCTCTTCCATTTAACAAATTAACATTTTTTTTTCCAATAATCTTACGAGGTGCATTATTACCAAAGGTCACATTACGTTTCTCAACCAATGATTGCCTTCATTCTTTGCATACAAAACAATATTACATTTCTCTATGCTTTCCTTTTCCTTCTAGTCTTTGGGCTCTTGACTTATTTGCTCAATAACTAGATCATGTCTCTTCTTGTTAAGTCGGCAATCTTATACTTGTTGATGCGAGCGTTAGCACATCTATGTCAAAAAAGGAGAAATGACCCAGACCAAGGCTCTTCACAAAGCCCCAACTGTTTGAGATGGTTGTTCTCGATGGGTTTTAAGGATCTGTTGGCTTTTGGCATCCTTCTCTTACGAAGAAGAATTTCAGGAGAAACTATCCTAAACTAAACTAGAACTATCTTGGATTATATGTTATCTAGACTAATGCTCGAGTTAAGTTAAATAATGTAAATTAAAATAATCTAAACCCATAATTTGTATAGAAAAATCTAATTTATATGTTCTATTATAAATTAAAATTAAAATTAATGATACAATAACTACTGTTACAAATTTAGAATATTTTACAACAATTTACAATGTTATAATACAATAAATGAATTGAGTTAGAACAAAATTGAAACTAGCTTCAGAGAGAGAATGATTTTGAACAAGAAAAACAATTCTCCTTTAAACAAAATGAAGTATTACTCCTAATATAATAAAACAAAAAAAAAAAAATTATCTCTTTCCTTAACAAAACTAAAAGCAAAACAAGAAACTATAATAATGAAAGAGACTATTCTTGTAGGCTAAACACAATATAACTTTGTTTTCCTTTATAGATTTATTGCTAGATAAGAAAAGAAACAAATACAACTATCTTTCCTATTTTCTAATCTATACTTGGCCAAGACTCTTTACCTTTTTTTAGATGGAAGAGGAACATAAACTAACGATAGCTTATAAAATAGTTCTCATACTTTGATCAATGATTGATGAATCAAACCAATCAAAAATTGACTAAGTTAAAAGAAAGTTATCGTTCACCGAAATAACATTGCAACAAATTTGTATAAAGAACTGATATTAAATGAACTTGATCATAATCCAAGTAATTTAAGACCAACAATCTAACTATTCCCCTTTTAGAATATAAATTACCAAATAAGAACAATTGATTTGTTTAAAGTGGAACTACAAATTTGAATAAGTGTAAAAACATCAACAAAGTAATGAAATTAAGACAATTGTTTACTTGAGAATCAAATTTTTGGATCCTCGAATTGTCCTCAATTTTGACACTCTTTTCCCTTTTTCCATCTTTTCCACACTTGTTTTCGATACATTTTCAGGTTCTACGGTCATCAAATGAAATATCAGTTATAATAAATGGTATCAAATGACTATTAATCATTATCTGTATTTTCTTTATGAAATTATTTGAAACATCTCTTTGGCTACCAAATTGTGCAATTTCCATAGCTGACGGACTAAACCTTTTGTAGCTCAGTCCATGGTTAGATAGGATGCAGAGACTTTCAAAGCGAACAAAGTACATGAGAAGATGCCAAATTTCAAGGACACACTCATCCACCTATTATGCCAACTCAAAAGATTGACTAGACTAAGAATCTGTTTGGTCAAACATCCAAGTCAACACTATTATGTACATGTGCAAGGGTTTCAGGAAGCAGTTTTGACATCAAGCGAGTGTGGAAAAGATGACTTCAAGCGAGTGAGTCTCATGATAAATAATAGATGATGTGTAGAAGAAGATGATCAACATGATTTGTTGTGACAACAAATCATGCTATATCCATTTCTTAGTTAAATTCAAATATTGTGTTGTTGATCCACGAACTTGCCTCTCGACATTTCTTTCTTTGAGTTGTTAAATTAGCTAGTGTATAAATATCTCCTTGGTATGCAAGTCAATATAATGTAGAATAGATCATAGATATTGTTTGGAATTGTTGAAGACTCTATGTTTTTATTAATACAAGTACTCTATTCCTGAAGTGCAAATGTGTCCTTAGTCAATTTTATTTGAATTCATAGTGCATTACACTCACCGGGAGGGCCCCTTCGAGAGTTGTAAGATAGTTTATATGTCATTGTTTTTGTTGGCATTTCAATTAGATACAATTGGATTTGTAGTTACTTTACTCTGTTTGCGTCTTTCTTCATTTTCTAACTATTGATTTTGTTGTACAAGGTTGAGCACTCGTTAAAATTGAGAACAACCAAAAACATTTTAATTGTTAGTTCTTTTCATTAAGTATTTTCACTTAGTCTCAAATGTAGATGTTTAGATTGATTCATATCTCCATTGCGTACATTATTAATATATCATAATTTGAAGTTTTGTTCTTTCTCTTTAGTTCATTTGATTTCAAATAGTTTGGTTTTAGAATTAGTTTCAATTCCGTTTGATATAATAGTATTTCAATTTGTTGCAGTAGAACAAGAATTCATTTCAACAATTAGATTAGTCATTTCGATTTAATGCAAATAGAATAGTCATTTCCGTTTGATGCAAGTATAATAGTTATTTCAGTTTCATGAAATTAGAATAACCATTTCAATTAGATTCAATTCTTGTCATTTGATTTTGTTTTTAAAAGAGCACTTTGTACTTTTCAAGTTTGATGGAAAGAACATGTGTGTAGAATTGAGATGAGTTTATCTTGATTTAGTTTTGTTCTTCAATTTCCTTTAATATATTAAACACTACTTTGATAAAAAAATAGAACTCCTAGCATATATTATGCACACGCACTTCACAAGTACATGAACCTTGGTTTGGAAATTAATGAAGTAATTTAACTATCAATTAGATTACTCAACATTTTGGCGTTGTTGTTGGGGAAGTGTATATAGTGTTTTATTTTGATCTTCATATCATATTAGATGCATTCATTCTCTAGATGCATAGTTAAAATCATTTTAAAATAATTTAGGATGCATGTATAGAGAATGAGATTCTAGGGGTAGATTTGTAAGTAGAGGTAGAGGACGTAGTTTAATACCGACATCACCAACCACCCCCCACTAGTCCAATTAGTGCCACACCATCCACCAACACTCGCATTTCATTCATAGCATGTAGACATAGACTTCCTGAAGTACATAGGTTTGCAATTCAGCCTAGGGATTAACCAACCTCATCTACGAAGTTTATAGTTGAAGAACATACATTACCTACTTAAGGAGTCATGTTTCTCTCTTCAACAGGGGAACAATTCTTAGGACAAGAGTTAGAAGTGCCTAGTGAAGAGGAGGAGGAATTTTTTTCTGGCATTCCATTAATAGAAGAAACAAAGGAAGAAGTGGACAACCTTATCGTTGAACCTTATATTAGCTCTAAGGAAACTACAATAACAAGAGAAGGGGAAGGAGAAGTACACAATGGAGATGGTGGACCTAGGATTGGTATGGGAAGAGGCAAAGGAGGCGGTAGAGGTCGAGGTGGAAGAGGTGGCAGTAGAGGGGTAGATGGTGGATATTCTTATGAAGAATATCCTCATGGATTCCCCATATTGGATGATGATATCGCCACCACCATGAAAAACAATGTGGAAGGAGAAGTACACAATGGAGATGGTGGACCTAGGATTGGTATGGGAAGAGGCAAAGGAGGCGGTAGAGGTCGAGGTGGAAGAGGTGGCAGTAGAGGGGTAGATGGTGGATATTTTTATGAAGAATATCCTCATGGATTCCCCATATTGGATGATGATACCACCACCACCATGAAAATCATCTCACCTTCTGTCCTTCCTAAATTTCATGGCTTAAGCACTGAAGATCCAGAGACATTTATTTTTGAGTTTGAAGTATTGTGTAGATCATATGACTATTTATTTGATATTCAAAAATTTAAACTATTTCCAACCACACTAAAATATGCAACTCTTAAATGGCTTATGGGCCTAGGAACACATTCTATTAGAACATGGGATGATATAAAAAGGATATTCCTAGAAAAATACAAGGATTATTTCATGCACAGTAACCTTAAGGATGAAGTATTTAAGATGATTCAAAGAGAGGATGAAAACCTTGGAGATATTGGTAGAAAAAGTTTCCTACAATATCAAAAGGGCTACGATGCATAATTTATATGAGGAGACATTAAAAAATATTTTGCTAAAAACCATAAGGGATGAGTGGATTGATCTTCTCAATTTAATGGGCAAAGGATATGTCTCCCAATTATCATTTGATGAAATTTGTGAGTTGTGCAAACACATTTCAAGAGGTAGGGAAAGATACGGTAAGAATGCAAGAGATCTGGTCATGTCAAGGGTAAGAAAATCTGCATCTGGAACAGTAAGTAGAGCAGAATTAGGAAATTTGCTTGACAATTTTAAAACAAATATCCTTGGAAATATTAGTGAACAACTAGATAATCTAAAGATACAAAACAAGCAACAAGCCAAGAATGTTGCATTATCTATTTTCTATCCTAGATGTAGGAAAAAGCATTTTCTACGAGAATGTCCTCTTGATAGTGTAGAGATTTGTGTCATATGTGCAGAAAACCATGATACAAAATAATTTCCTTCAATGTTAGGGCTTAATGTTGTCTTTTAAGATGAAGACAAGACAATTCAAGATGAATCACTTTGCTTTATTACTAAGAAACTCCTTGGCAAACTTGATTAAAAAAAATTCCACTTCCTTATCCCATTTCCTTTTATTCCTCTTTAAAATTTATAGCTTCAATAAATTGTTCGAGGCCTTTGTTTATCTTTTAAATATAATCTCCAATAAAGTTCAACATTGTTAGAAGTCAACAACATCAATTAAGGATCAGACACATTAGTAGCAACAAGCTTTCAAGTGAAGTCATGAAGTTCATATAAGTAGCTACAAAATTTACAAATTTCCGCAACTCCTTTCAAATTTCATAGCTAATAACATACCTAGTCAACAAAAAACATTGAAAAGGGATAAAAAAACCTTCATCATGAGTAACGGCTACATTAATAGCCATGTACAAATAATATTTCATTGATTTTCATTGGAATGATAAATTTATGAGCATTACATAATAAATTTGGTACACCTTTTGAAACTATGACTGAGAATTATAACCCTATATGATCACCTCCATTAAATTTATCTCGTCGTGCCAAAACTTTCCACCGCATTCAAATGATTTGAAAGATCCCAACGGTCCTACAAAAGCAAATCAAGTGAACTCGTGGGAAATCATTTGTAAAGGAGGTGTTTCATTCGAATTCAATTCCTTGCCACTTCATTCATACCCTGCTTCCATCAACCTCATTCATTCACTGTTATATCCATCTCCATCCATCCATGTGAGGAAGAGGTAATTTGAGGGTTAAAATTCTCTTCCCTCATGGGTGTTACTATCATATTTGAGCCACATGGAGAAAAATTTATTATTGTGTATCTCAGGGTTAGAGACCCGCTGTAGAAGGTGAGATGGCTTCAGTTTTTTGAGAAATTCTATGGGCACAAAATAGAGGTTAAACGAGCTTTTTATAGAGCCTTTGATGCTCAGATAGGGGATATCAGGCTCAAAATTTAAGTGTCATTCATAACAGAGGAAATAGGACTACCTCGAATTGGAGAAAGTTGGTTCAAAAGTTAGAGGCATAGGGATGAATACTGGAGAAATTTTTTTCATAATCTACGATGGACACATCAACATTCATGAAGGGAATAATAGTCATTGCGGTAAAAACCAAGTGGAGAAACCTACTACTCATCCTCCAAAAGTTCTTAACTTTTGAAGGAAGGTTTGATACTCTACTATTATATCATGCAATATTTCTTACGCATTTTGTTGAAGGAAAATAATTGAATTTTCCTTATTACTTAATGTGGAGTTTGAAGAAAATGACCTTCAATATCCATACATATTCATAGAATATTGACAGAGCCTTATATCGCCATGGTATGATGAAAATTAATGGTGAAGCTCACTTAAATTCTACTGGCGATAACTGGAAATATTTTCTAGTTATATATCATTTTGTAGAAACTTCGAAAGAAGAACTACCAAAATCTAACATGACTTGACGAAGAACATCTCAAAATACTGACCATGAATTTGTTGTTGAGGAAAAGAGCGTTTGACTATTAATAAACCAGGGCCAATGGAAATTACACCAGAAAAAGCAGAGGATGATGTGCCACGTAGACAATATTTGGAGAAGGATAGAAAAAAAATACAAAACAAGATGATAGAAGAAAACTGGTGAAAAGACACAGGAACCTGAAGTAACAAAGGAGACAAATATAGCCGAATTAAACCGAGGAGAGAAACAAAAGATGGCCAATAAGAGAAAGAATACACAAAAAGGTGATAAAGCCAAAACAAAAGTTGAGGAGTCAACGAATTGTCAAGCATTCAATTGAACCAACACGACAAGGAGAGACTATTCATTTGTAAGAATAAGAAGATATTACTATGAAAGAAGTGGCATGGTCTCTATTTTACTAGAGTCCATACAGAAGAACACCTGAGATTGATCCAACCCAACAATAATTATATGAATACCTGGAGAATCTAGAGCAAGGAGTGCAATAAGAGGTAAATTTTCCTAAGAAAACTCAAGTTCACAAAGAAGTTTCATATGATGATATCCCTATAGATAGTTTTGAGACTTATCAAGACGAGCAAGAAACTATTCATAATATAAAACATGATATTCATCAATTGAAGATCTTAAATAGACACATTAAAGAAAAAATCAGTTGATTAAAACTCAGAGTGAAATCTTGAAAGCCCGGAATCATAACATGTTGTTAAGGATGTGTTATTGGTATAAGAAGAACACAAATCTTAAATGAAATAACAAAATTCTCAGAAACAATATTAAAGGGTTGCAAGGGAAATTTCTCACGAGGAAACCTAGACGGTCAATCAGCGTGCAAAGTAGGAAGGCTTCAAAATTGGATGTCTCGATCCAAGCTTCAAAATCAATCCAGTAAAAGGATATTTTCTCAAATTTTGAGTTTTGTGCATGAGGACATGCAACATCCTCAGTGTGGGGGAATGTTGGATAATTGAATTGTCATCAATTTTGGCACGCTTTTCCCTTTTTCCATATTTTCTGCACTTGTTTTTGATACATTTTTAGGTTCTAAGGTCATAAAATGGCATATCAGTTATAATAAAAGGTATCAAATGATTATTACTCATTATCTAGATTTTCTTTATGAAATTAACTAAAAAATATATTTGACTATTGAATTGTTCAATTTACGTAGTTGAATAAACTTTATGTAGCTTAGTCCATGGTTAGACAAGATGCAAAGATTGTTAAAGCGAACAAAGGACATGAGCATATGCCAAATGTCAAGGACATGCTCATCCACCTATTATGCATGTTGAGGAAATTTAATTACCTATCATTTAATTGTGAACTTGGGGGTTTCGTAAAACTTGCGAAGCGTGCGTGCACTATATATGCCAGAATTTAACCTCCAATTTAGATTAATCTAACTACGAAATCAAATGATGAAAAACCAAAAACATAAGGAAACTGGAAGCAATCTACATAAATGAAAAATTTTAAACTACGAAAGACAATTCAAATCTTATTCACAAAATTTTTCTGATATGAACGTGTACACAATCTCTTGAAAATGAATCTTTTAATCTAGGAATGAAAATAAATCTAATCTACTTGCATGAAATGAAAAGTTGATCTATACACATACTTGCATAATTGAAATTAGACTTAATCTAATGAAATCCATGAAAATAGAAATCTAATCTCGAAAGCATTCAAAACACACTTACCAGAATTGAAATCTTAATCTACTACTCACACTTGCATGAATGGGAAAACTAATCTACTTGCATGATTGAAATCAAAATTAACAAGAAAGTAAATTTATGCTAATGAAAGAAAATCTAATCTAGAAAAACAAGAAATCTTTAATCTATGAAAAATAGGAAATCTAATCTACCACATATGTATAAGTGGAAATCTAAACTATCACACATGCATAAATAGAAATCTAAACTACGACACACTTGCATAGAATTGGAAATGTAATCTGGGCACACTTCATGAATTCAAAATCTAGACTTCTTACAAGAATTGAAAAGCATGAATTGAAATCTAAACAATCTTAACTACAATGAAATAAAAGTGACCAATTCATTTAAACCTGCAAGAGCACACAAACAAAATGAGCATATGAAAACTTAACTTGTGAAATCATGTAAATGAACATGAAGAAAATAATAACAAAGCATGAAATGAAAACTAAACGAAACATAAAGAAATTATGATACAATCTCACACTCATTTAGGTGGCCAATCCAATGATGCATGAGGATGGCAAGTGAAGAAGCTCCATATGCAAGAAAAACCAAATCAAAGTGAAAGAAAAATCATGAGTATGGTGCCAAATCTAATTCTTTATTCAAAGTATGAGCATAACTCCAAACTTTACGCATGTCTTTGAGAGGATAAGGCTCTCCTATTTATACAAAAACATAAGAAGCTACCTCATTAATGAGGATCCACTATTCTCTCCCTAGGTCCTTAAAAATCTCATAGAGTTACAACTTAGATAGGTAATGAGGAGACACATCTTCTTTGACCATGATTTTTCTCCATGAGATATGGTTGATTCCTATCCAAAATCTTCTTCCAATCTTGAAGAGAATTCGAAATTGATCCTTGAAAGCCACATAAGAGTGTCTTGGAAGCTTCCAAATGACCTACACTTGTCATGAAACTCAAGCCACTTTTAGATTTTAGCAAGTATATGTCATTTTTCTAATTTTTAATCATTAATTCACTATAAACACTTGAAAAATATAACTTTAGGAAAATAAATTTATGAACCCATATGATGATAGAGATGTAAGTTATATAGTGACAAAGTGATGGAATGAAAGTGATAAATGTGAAATGAGGTGTGAATGAAGTGAAAATATATGTCATTTTAAGGACATTTTGGAGACCGAACATACCCCCCAACTAGAGTGATTGCATGTCCTCATGCAAATATTGCATTAATTCCTTTGATTTTCTTGTAACTTCTTTTGATTTTGAATGAGCTTGGCTTATATCAATGCTCTTTAAACTTTGCATTTGATTATATTTGACAATTTAATTTCTTTTTGCAAAGTATTCCTTGTCATATATTGAATTGCAACATGGTTGATTGATTCTTGTGTGGCAACCAAATTTTAATTGGTATTGGTTCTTGTGTATCAAAACCTTGTTTCTTTTTGTTGCAGTAAAGTTCCTTTAACATTTTGAGAATGCATATTTAAATCATCGATATAATATGCTCATTATTTAGTCATCATTTTGCAAATCATATAATTTTTGAACCATAATGAAATCATAATTGATTAGGACAAGTATGTTAGGATGAATGAAGTGAAACAGAATGAAGTTATATGAATAGTGATTATAAATGGATGTTCCTCCTCCCCCGCCCCCCAACTAAAGGTGCTTCCGGTTTTTAAATGAGAAAGGAAATATGGTAAAGTATTTTCCAGAAATTATAATTTTAGTATTTAAGGAATTTTATGATTAAAAGATATAAAAGAACATACCTTTACTTACCTAAGAAGTGGACAAATTGTGCATATGTAGAGAAGTGTAGATCTTGCTGATGAATCATGGAGTAAAATTTTATCTACAACTTGGTTGCATAAATGGTGGATGAAGTCGTGAAAGTGGATTCTTTATTTCAGTTGTTCAATCTGTTATATTCACTGCAAAATGCTGAAGTGATATAGTCTTCACCTGCTACAAAATCCGATGGTACAATTCTAGTCATGCGAAAAATGTGTTGTTGTCGAGCATGAAAATAAGTCATTGGATTACTGACCGTTAATGAATGTCGTTAACCAATGCGAGGTAAAATCGCCATTAATGTTAACAAGTGTCTGGGTACCTAAGTACATCTTGTGAAGTGTGAACAGATGAATTGATGTCGAGTCACTTGCAAGATCCAACGATCGAGGGGCATTGATGTATTGCGAGAGAACTTGTCATCAATGCATACAAGCCTCTAGGTACTAATACAGACTCTAGCCTTGATCTTAGATAAGGTGATGATGTTGATAAGCCAAGACTTGTTAGAAGAGAGACATTAATGAATCCCCCATCATCTAACACAAGTATGGAATAATGATTTTGGAAGGATCATGGATGAAAGTTTGCATCAAGCAGGATTTATTTAATGGAAAGGAAAATGACAAGAGGGTAAACAACTAAACGAAAAAAAAAAATGACAAATCAACATGTAAGGGAGCTGAATGTATTTATTAATGAAAAACTAAAAAATGAATGGAAATTATGGAAAATGTGAAGGAAACATGCGACACTTGCAAGGGAAATGGTGACGATGATGTTTAGCGAAAATGCTAAAATAGCTTGTGAATTTGGAGAAGAAAAATGATGGCATTTATGGATGATATAAATGGATCTAATTGGTTCATGTTTCTTGAAACTGGTTGTAAAAAACCAATCATGCAGAAATTGGCTTCCTTCAATTCTCATATTGTCCTGAAACTTGAAAACAAAGCATGGCACTAACATTGCAATAAAACGTAAGTGCATTCAAAGAGAAGTGATCAATTTCTCTCAGTACTTTACGCAAATATTTTTGCATAATTAATGCTTAGTAAAAAAGGTTTATGACGTGTATTCGTTTCAAATTATCATGGTTAGTTCAATTTCAAAATTGCGATAATAAATCCAGTTTCTAAAAAAAGGACAATATGCACAATTTCCTCAATTTAGGTTTGAACCATAACATTTTATAAAGATAAAAAAATATTATTTTTTGAATGCTTCATGATTCCTGCAAAACAATCTTCAATCAAAATTTGTCAATCGACCCTGTAGATAAAGCGCTCTTATGGTTCTTCTTCTTCCCTGTATCATGCTTGAAAACATAATATTAGACAAAACCAATGATAAATTTTGACCATGATTTCGACAATGAAAAACTCAATATTAACAAAATTCAATTTGCAATTAAATTTAGTTAAGGTGAGCTATTGCGTCTTTGTTCAATTAATTTTTTCTTGTGTTTTTTTTATTCTTTTATTTTGTTTCTTGCTTCGACGGGTATGTTTAAATAAACCTTCACAACAATTTTTTCTCAATTTGCTCCAATCATGATTTTCACATCGATTTTTACGACACATATTTTAATGGAAATCAGATTTTGGGTGCAATTGTTGCGTTCAATAAAAAAACCATTTGTCCTCATGCATTTTGGAAAATGAGGCTCTAAATATCCCGAAAATTATCTCAAACGGTTATGAATTTGAAGAAATCACTTGTAGTAATCATAATTCACCATGTTCTGAGAAAAACCCATGTTTTATTTTTCTGATATTTTTCCCTAATTGGTCACAAAATGCGTTTTAAAATGTTAGGTCAAAATTGTTGTGTTTCCTGGCTTCTGCGCCGACAATGAAATCGTTTGCTGCTAGATCTGGAGAATCCTTAATCATGTGATAAAATCAATTCAACAAAATGATAAATCACAAGTGGTTTAAATTCAAGATTTCCGCTCAACAAATTGTGCATTTAACTATTTTAATTCACGTGTCAAATCATAAAACATTCGCAGAGACATTCGTTTTGATTCAAAATCAAACTGATCTCTCCACCAAACCATCGATTGATCTTTTTATAAATCAATATTTTACTGCCGCCTAGGAGCTGGGAACTTCGCAGAATTCATATTCGAATTCTATTTGCAGGTTTTAAATGTGTTGCCGAAGTGAGCATGGATTGGGGAAAAAAACATTTTTTGCAGAGACCACAGCCCGAGCCACAATTCTGCATTGAAACAGTGGATCTGAATACGAAGTTGAGCGCCATCATGATTTCACCAGACGTTACAACATTCCTTGGCCTTGACGTTGCATCAAAGGCTTCATTGCCTTATTCTTTCCCACTAAGCTATTCATGGCCATTTCTGTTCATCGTTACTGATCTCATTTAATCTCTTGGCCCTTTGTCATTGACCCTTGTTTTATTTTGTTGTTCATTTCAGCTCTACGTTTTATGAAATGAAATTTTATATATGGTTTTTATGGTTTAAAAAAAATCATTTCATTTGTTTTTTTTTTTTTTAATATGAATGTTGTTTTATATTTTTTATTTTTTTTTGCTATTTTTTAGATTTTTATTTTTATTATTCTATTTTGTTTGTTTTTGTTTATTGTATTTTTTAAATGTTTTGTTTTTATTTTTTTATTAAAATTTTAAATGATTTTGTTTGGTTTTGATTTTTTTTTTTCAAAGTCGCAAATGAAGTTTCCATCAATTCTTTAACCTGTAGGTTTGTTTTATTTTTAAATGTTTTTAAAATTTATTGAAAAAAAAGAAAAAAGAAAAATCAAATCAAATGATGAAAACAGAAGTTAGCAGCAAAATCGCATGAATTCTATAGCTAGATACAAGTTTTATCCAATTTATCTATTTTTTTTTTATACTAACATAAAAATTCTTTTTCTGATCATTGAAAATATTTCTATGTGGCTCTTATTGCACCACTAGAAACCCAAGAAAAATAAAAAGAAATGAAAGAAATGAAAATTCTAAAAACTTTAAAAAATTAATCAAGAACTAAATTAAGAACCTAAATGCAATCACATCTGATTTTATTTTTCTACTTTATGCTATGCTATTTTGGATTTTTTATTTTTATTTTTCTAAGTATATGAATGTTTCCAATGGAACCATTTAAAGATTAATTTTTTTTGAGATGATCATATCCAAATTTGCAAAATGTACCTGATTGTGTATGAGGACATGAGAAATCATTTTGACCTTTAGATTTTCTGCAAAGATTGGTTGAAGGACAAGTAAATTTCATGACGTAGTCACCTGCTGAAACCATTCTTCGATATAGTCTTTGCACTCCAAAGAATGTTTGATATGCATTCTAGATCTTTCATCCATAAATGGTTTAGTATCAATTTTTTTAATTTTTATTTTTATTTTACAAAAATGATTGAAATGTATGCAACTAAATGATTTATGCATCTACATGTTTTAACCATGCATCTAAGAAAATAAAATAAAAATAAAAACTGAAAATAAACTCTAGATTGAAGCTAGTTTCTATGCACACTTCCTCGGCAACAACGTCAAAATGTTGAGGCAATTTAATTGCCTATCATTTAATTGTCAACTCGGGGGTTTCGTAAAACTTGTGAAGCGTGCGTGCAATATATATGCGAGAATTTAACCTCCAATTTAGATTAATCTAACTACGAAATCAAATGATGACAAACCAAAAACATAAGAAAACTGAAATCAAACTACATAAAGGAAAAAATTTAATCTACGAAAGGAAATTCAAAGCTTATTCACAAAAGTTGTTTGATATGAATGTGCACACAATCTCTTGAAAATGAATCTTTTAATCTAGGAATGAAAATAAATCTAATCTACTTGCATGAAATGAAAAGATGATCTATACACATACTTGCATGATTGAAATCAGACTTAATCTAATGAAATCTATGAAAATATGATTAATCAAGAAAGCATTCAAAACACACTTACTAGAATTGAAATCTTAATCTACTACTCACACTTGCATGAATGTGAAAACAAATCTTAATCTACTACTCACACTTGCATGAATGTGAAAACTTATCTACTTGCTTGATTGAAATCAAACTTAACAAGGAAGTAAATTTACGCTAATGAAAGAAAATCTAATCTAGAAAAACAAGAAATCTTTAATCTATGAAAAATATGAAATCTAATCTACCACATATGTATAAGTGGAAATTTAAACTATCACACATGCATAAATAGAAATATAAACTACGATACACTTGCATAGAATTGGAAATCTAATCTAGGCACACTTCATGAATTCAAAATCTAAACTTCTTATAAGAATTGAAAAGCATGAATTGGAATCTAAACAAACTTAACTACAATGAAAGAAAAGTGATCAATCCATCTAAACCTGCAAGAGCACACAAATAAAATGAGCATATGAAAACTTAACTTATGAAAGCATGTAAATGAACATAAAGGAAATAATAACAAAGCGTGTAATGAAAACTAAACTAAACATAAAGAAATGAATGAAATTATGATACAATCTCATACTCATTTAGGTGGCCAATCCAATGATGCATGATGATGGCAAGTGAAGAAGCTCCATATGCAAGAAAAACAAAATCAAAGTGAAAGAACACTCATGAGTATGGTGCCAAATCTAATTCTTTATTCAAAATATGAGCATAACTCCAAACTTTACACATGCCTTTGAGAGGAGAAGGCTCTTCTATTTATACAAAAACATAAGAAGCTACCTCATTAATGATGATCCACTATTCTCTCCCTAGATCCATAAAATCTCATAGAGTTACAACTCAGATAGGTAATGATGAGACACATATCTTCTTTAACCATGATTTTTCTCCATGATATATGGTTGATTCCTATCCCAAATCTTCTTCCAATCTTGAAGAGAATTCGAAATTGATCTTTGGAAACCACATAAGAGAGTCTTGGAAGCTTCCAAATGACCTACATTTGTCATGAAACTCAAGCCACTTTTAGAAACACTTGAAAAATATAACTTTAGGAAAATACAATTATGAACTCATATGATGATGTAGATGTAGGTTATATAGTGACAAAGTAATGGAATGAAAGTGATAAAGGGGAAATGAGGTGTGAATGAAGTGAAGATATATGTCATTTTAAAGACATTTTGGAGACCCAACAATGCCAACTCAAAATATCGACTAGACTAAGAATTTGTTTGGTGAAATGTCTAGGTCAACATTGTTCTGTTCACGTGCAAGGGTCTCGGGAAGCGGTTTTGACATTAAGTGAGCGAGTCTCATGATAACTGATAGCTGATGTGTAGAAGAAGATAATCTACTTGATTTTCTACGACAGAGAAAATCATGCTAGATCCATTTCTTAGTTAAATTCAAAGACTGTGTTGTTGATCCATGAACTTGCTTCTCGAATTTTTTTCGTTAAGTTGCTAAATTAGCTAGTGTATAAATATCTCGTCAATATGCAAGTCAAGATAATGAATAATACATCATATATACTTTGTTTGGAATTGTTGAAGACTCTATGTTTTTATTAATACAAGTACTTTGTTCTTGAACTATGAATTTGTCCTTAGTCAATTTGATTTGAATTCATAACGCCTTACACTCAACGGGAGGTCCCCCTAGAGAGCTATAAGATAAGTTAGATGATTTTTTTTTTAATTTTTTTTTTTGTCGTTTCAATTAGTTAAAATTGGATTTGTATTTAGTTTAACATATTTCTGTCTTTGTTCATTTGCCCACTGTTGATTTTGTTGCAGAAGATTGAGAACTCTTTAAAATTCAAAAAAACCAAAAACATTTTAACTGTTAGTTCTTTTTATTGAGAATTTCCACTTAGTTTCATACTTAGATGTTTAGATTGATTCATATCTCCATTGCACACATTAGTAATCTATCATACTTTGAAGTTTTATTATTTCTCTCTAGTTCATTTGAATTCAATTAGCTTGGTTTTAGAATCAATTCCAATTCTGTTTGATAGAATAGTATTTAATTTGTTGCAGTAGGAAAAGATTTCATTTCAGCAATTAGATTAGTCATTTCGATTTAATGCAAATAGAATAGTCATTTCCATTTGATGCAAGTAGAATAGTTATTTCAATTTGATGCAATTAGAATAAGTATTTCATTTCGATTCAATTTTCGTCATTGATCTTGCTTTTAAAAGAACACTTTGTCCTTTTCAAGTTTGATAGAAAGAACATGTGTGTAGATTTGAGGTGAGTTGATATTGATTTAGTTTTGTTCCGCAATTACCTTTAGTAGTTTAAACACAACTTTGATAAAAAAATAGAACTCCTAGCATGTATTGTGCACATGCACTTACTAAGTACACGAACCTTGGTTTGACAATTAATGAAGTAATTTAACTGTCAATTAAATTACTCAACACAAATCATCGATCAAACAACATAATATTTTGCTAACCAAAATATATAACGAAATAAAAATTATGACCGTGGAAGGAGAGTAAAACAAGACGTAGATGGAATCCAACCACATCAAATACTTGTATTGAAAATCAATTCCACAATCACAATTAACAACATAACCATGTTTAGAAACTATATTCCTCTCTCACCTCTCTAGATCCATCCTCTCTTAAAAATGAGGAGTTTATAGAATGATATGTCCAACAAACTATAATTGAAAATAAACTCTCTTTTTACAAAAAAAGTAACAAGTAACACCTTCAGGTCCTATGGCTAGCTAACAGATAACAAAAGATCAACTAAATAACTGAGAAAAGATCCTTGCTAACATCTTCACGAATTGAAGGAAACACAGTATATATGTCCCAATATCACAAAGATAAGATGTTTATTTGACACAATCACTTGTAACCAATTATAAATAAAATAGTTACAACAAGACTTAATCAGAAAAGAGGGTTGTTATAGAATCTTTGATTCTGTAATCCCCTTTTAAATTTAGAAAAAGAGACAAAAAAAAATCGTACATCAATCAGTTGAAAGATATTAACAAAAAAATTTTTTAGCATTAATTGTCCAATTTAGGGGTGTAAATCAGGTCATCAATTTCATTATCAATCTGGAATTCGTGAACTTGAAAGCACACCAAAATTTATAGTTTAGAGACTAACTCTGAAACTAACTTAAATTGCAGATTTTGAACACATTTATACTTGGAAATGCTTCTAAATTGTCTTGATATATAAAAAGTTGAAAGAAAATAAAATTTAAGCTCCCTTACACGAGATGGATTCATAATAATGCATAACAACATTTATGATTATCAAGTGCTTTTAACCAAAACCACATAAAAATGAATTACTCAAAAATGACCAAATTGACATTTTTCAATTGTTGTAGATGAAAGAAAATTAAACCATTTTACAAGAGATCATTGCATAACATACTTGTCAAGCCTAACAACAGTTAATATTGTTCACATAATAAAAACTAAAACACACATAGGAAATATAACAAATTTGAAAGATCATACCAAACATCTAAATTTTAAGTGCACATGTTTGGAAATAGGGGTCCTCCGTGCTTCACTTGCAAACTTGAATGGAAAATAAGTTAAGGAGACTTGACTAACAATATCATCATCATCCACACAACATAATGAGAGTGCCAAAAGGCTCCAAATCAATTAACTTCAATCAAGTAGGAATCATTCACAAAAATTACATATTTCTTACTTCTAAGTCCACATGTTTATACAAGAGGTTTAGTAACCAAAATTTCTAAAAATATTCAAATCAGTTTCTAAGATCTTAAAAAATTGCTAATAGGTTGAATGCATCTTTCATATCCCTAAAATATGAAGAAAATCTCTCAAAACTCAAAACTACCTCAATTTCTTGCCAAAAACAGGAGATTTTCTGAACAAGTAGCCTAGTTTGACCAACGTTGACTGGACATATATGAAGCTCTTTTCTGAAGGAAGATAGGAATCTATCCATCCTTGGACATTGAGGATCACCCCACCTATCGCAGAATTCGTCTAGTTGTCCTGCACACGTGCAAAGCTTGGAGCTATTACGGGAAGTTACAACATCCTGTAATTTCTGCTAAAAATCTAATTTTAATGTGAAACTTTTTCTAAAATTTAATTCATAAAAAGTAAATAATAAATGTACATGAGATGGTCAATTTAAAGCAAATATGGATGATAAATGAGAAGCATGCAAGGAAAATAGAGTCAAAATATAGGTTATGTGATTAAAATAACATCAAAAGGTTGCACCCAACATTCCTCCAAGAGGAAGATATTGCATGTCCCTAGGCACAAAAATTGTCTTTGATGTTTTGTCAATGATCCTATGCCACCTCTGCCTCCTTTGCTGTCTATAACAATATTTTCATATTAGCTTGAGCATTGTGAAGAATCTTCAACTTCTGATACTTTTCTTTCATTGCCTTCTTTTACTAATACCATTTGTATGCCTGTTTGGATAATAAGATTTCCTATATTTTTAATTTTTTTCTTCTTCTTCAATCTTTCATTTTCCCTCTGAATTTTCCGACTTTGAATTTTTAATTGTTCATTTTTCATGTTTGGGATGTCTTTCAAGGACTTCCATTTCCGACACCGTTTGTTTCATTTTTTTAATTTTCTGTTTTTTCTTTTATGGTCCCTTTCCTTTTACTTTCCTTGAAATTTCTAAATCTTGCTCATCCATAGGAATATCATGTGTCATTTCTTATTCCTTCCCAACCCTTTCTTCTTGTTCCTATAGAGCCTGAAGATAGTCATATTAATATTGTTGTGCTTCATCATCTTTTTATGCTAATTTTCCTTTCTGAGCATGTGGATGCTTTCTAGACTTCCTTCGATAAATGTTAAAGATATTTTCTTGTTGTTGAAGATATTCCTCTCATTTTTTCATGCTTCTTGTTTTTCTCTTTTCCATAGGTTTTTTTGAGCTTTTTGTCTTAGGAAAATCCTCTTCATTATCACTTATGACAAAAATGTCTTCATCTTCTTCTCTTGAATTTTCTACCATAGCTTCAAAGTCATTATCTGATACAAATTGATCCCATGAAAGGATATGCTTTTGTAATTCATATATCACAATCATTTTGATAAGGCCACAATGACAAAGGCTTTTTTCCAATGTTTTATCCTTGTTTTTTACCTCTTTTAGCCATTTTGGAAAGACTTTGTAGTAAAAAACACGACATGTTAATCTCATTGTCACCTTTCATATGTTGTAAAATTTTGATTTGATACAAATATATTATATTAAATCTATGCTCACATGTGATAATTTTCTCAATAATGTATGCCATCTCATCCCAGGGATGATCTAACCAACTCCTTGATATCCCTTTCTTCCAATTAACAGACGAGGCTCTAAGTCTGCATAAAAAAGGGACTCCAAGATTTGTCGTTGCATTGTTTGGTTTTAAATAGTTTTCTCCTTCCTGGGGTAATCCAATCACTTGTGCCATGATATATTTTGGTATTCTTATGGTGAGGTTACCCATTGAGGCCGTCTCACCATTGAAAGATGAATCAAATTCCACACAAATTTTCTCATTATATCCATCAATTTTTTTCAGAAATGAAATCCAATGATTTTTTTCAAGAAGTTCAAGACAATCTTTATGAATTGGTGTAAAATCAAATTTTGTTGGTTCAAACCTAAACACCATAATTATTTTATGAAAGAAGCACAATTTATCTAAAATTTCCCTCATGTGCCTTTGAAGTTTCCCTTCTGTCTCTGAAATTTCCCGACTCCAATTTCTCGACTTCGTGTCTTTTTTTATTTGTGTTTTTTTTTTTAACACAAAAATCTCTCTAATTTTTGTTTCCAGACTCTTAATTTTGTTTCAATTAAGGGTTCAAGTAAAAAAATGTATTAACTGTTGACTCAAATTTGAGGAGAAAGTCTACTCTCTATGAGTGATTACTTCAAAATTTTGTTCTCTGTAGCTCATAAAATTTACTCTATGCTCCTCCTCGCTTCAGCAAATGGTCTTCATGTGAGAATATCAATACAATGTTCTTCTCAGATTTTTGGCTTCAAAATTCCTTCAAACCGAATTAATTAAATCAACATGAATCCATCTTTCAAAATCCTGACACCCTATTTGGTTTTGGCGAAACAGAAGCAATTTTATGTTTGGAAATTTTATTTGTCAACATAAAGTCTCGTCTTTTGTGGTGGAATTTGTTTCATTAAATTTTGGATGCATGCTATGATAAAAAAATCAAATTTTGACGTATTTTGTGATGAGGGAGGCATAAAAAATCGTTACAGGAAGACAACTCAGTTTCAAACAACCATAGTTCGATTCGCGAAGAGTAATTATGATTTTAAATTATGTTGGGGTTTACATTTAGTCAAATGGTGGCACGAGAACATCAAAATCATTTCAGAATGAGAGCTGGGAAAAATTATGCGTGAATCTAGCTTACCTTGTAAAATTGTAATGTTGACGAGGCATGAGCGTATCAAAACGCCTCCTGTGTGTATTCACTGAGTCATTGGTATCTCCATTGGATTCGAATTATGGAAAAGGTATGGCGGAATTAGAGGTAAATTCTCTTAAAAATAATTACAAAGTACCCAACAAGTCGTGGTTTAAAACATTATGAATTAGCTTATATGAGCAAGTCGAGTTTCAATACCCAGCAAATTGTGGTTTATATGAGCACGCTGGGTTTGTAACTTTACTACCTAGGTTGTGTTCTCAATATCCATACAATTTGTAAAATAATGAAACAACATGGAATAGGACAGTAATTAGATTAGGAAAAAGAAATTAGGACAGGGGTATTCATATCACTGAAATAGGCATAACACTTTTGAATATAATAGGCATAATGGCATTCTTGTAGTTGTCATTTACCATATCAATTTCACGATTGATTCTTAAGTTATGTGCCTCATTTTTGAAACTTGTGCATCTCATATTCTTATTTCTTGAAACTTTTTTCACCCAAATTAATTCTCGTATGTTAACCAGTGAAATTGTCAACATTAAAAAAAATTATTTTCTTACTTGAATGAGAACACTCTCTGTCAACATAATTCTTACTTCCTTGATAATGCCCTTTTTTATGCCATGATGTAGACCCTTATTATGCATGTCTTTAAGAGAAGACATCCATGTATAACGTAGACATTCTTTTGCCTCTTCTAAAACTGATATTTGTGACCAATTTACCTTTATATCTCCTTGTTCTTGTTGAAAACTTGTATACCCCTTTATGATGTTTTAGGGAAAAAATGAGATGAATAAGTGAAGGAATATTTAAGTGAAGTGAATGGGTGAAGAGCTATGGAAAGGGAGTAATGGTTAAGAGGAAATAACTACACTAACATTAATTTTAAATCAAGAAATTTTGTAAAAAATAAAGCATTAAAAATAAATTTCTCTTACAAATTTTCAATTACTTCCTTGGTCATGTTCTTTGTAGCTAAATCTTCTGTGTTTGCTCTTCCGACTGTACTTAGCTTGTAATTATTTATATTATATTTCTTGGAGTTGTATACATCATAACTTTCTTTGAAGTGTTTTCATATTTCACTGTTGGAGTAGGCTACAGGTCCTTCTGCCAAAGACGTTGTCAAGATAAGATTTCAAATCCCTCTGAAACTCCTTAGTGTCTTCAAATATTATATTGATGACTGAAAATTCATAGATTTATAGCCTGGTACAATCATCGAAGACTCATAGGCTAGTCCTCCTTGGCCAGCACAGATAGGTTGGTAGATCATCACTTTGGTTCGTACAGATAGAGGGACAGGTAGGGTTAGGCTATACACCAGGGACATGCTATCCCACCTAGGCTTGATAACCCCTGTGCACTAACCCATAAAACATGGAGGGTATATAATACCATATATACGTATATATCTATATATCTTCCAGGAAAAACCAAAACACATGGTTCAAAACAATTTGATAAATTCGTGGTATAAGTCAATTGTTTGGTATACTTGGCTTAAAGTTCTAGATTTATGTAGAATGATTTTGAAATCCACTTGTGTGTAAGATCATAAAATTGTATATAAATGTAATTAACACCATGTAGTATATAAATATGTGTGTTATGCTTTGTGGTTTGGGCTTGGCTTCTGGCTTATGGTGGTCTTAGCTTCTGGTTAAAGGCTTATGGTTATAGGTGGAAGGCTTACGTATAATGCGAATGGATAATGGTTAATGATGTATCTCCTTGAAATATCTATAGAAAGATTCTTTATCAGATGCGGTATCATCATTTATGGAATTTTTATTCCATATATGGATGGAGAAATAGTCGGTATAAAGCTGTTGAATTAGCACTTTGACAAGATACATGTATAAGAATGTGTATACCAATACCCTGCCACATCATACACATATTCTTTCTTCGTCCGGTGTATAATGCCGCCAGCAAACAGAAACATATAGCTAGAAAGCTCAAGAAGCCCACAATATATATAAGTAGGAAAGAGATCTCGATCCATTCAAAAGATGGTGCATAGCTGTAAAAGTACTTCAAAAAGGAAAAACTCAGAAATTTTCACTTTTCCCCTCAAATTAAGAATTGACTTGTCCTTAAGTCATATTTGAAAGTGAAAATGTGTCAACAAACTTGAAATAATTCAGATGACAAGTTGAAAAGTAAATGATAGATCTTTTTTTGAATTTTCATTGGCCAAATTTACTTGGTTTTCCAATGAGATATATGGTTTATATTGTGCTAGTTTCCTAGTTTTCACAACTAAACCCCTTTTTTATTTTATAGTTTATATATAATTTATTATTATTATGTTTTTTTAATTGTTTTCATTTTTTTTTTTGAATTCAAGAGGGTGGTAGGGTAGACACAAAATTGTGTTTTCCTAGTAAATCCATCTCATTTTGTTGTGAAATTTTCTACAAAAAGTCTTCTTTGTTTATAGCCTTATTATAGAGCTTTAGCTTGTGTCATTAACCAAAAATGATATTTCTTCTTCATCAATTGTCTTGATTTTGACTAAACCATTTTCATAAATTTCTTCAATCTGATATGGACCAAACCAACGAGCTGTAAATTTGGCTTGAAAGTCTTTAAATTTTGAATAAAATAATAAGGCCTAATCACCTATTTATATTTTTTGTAAGCTTGGTAGGTCCTCTTCATTCATTTATTTTCAAAAGAAGGTTACATCCATAAAATACGTTCAATGGCCTCAACCTTCCCATCGAGAAACTATGTCTGTTGGCCAGCAAAACACATTATAAGCCATCCAAAATCGCAATAAATTCAGTCTGTCAAACAAATCCTTATAGGCCTGAATGTTAAAAACTAGTGTTCATCTACATAGTTTTAATATATGATACTATCTGACATATACATCAAAAAGTTCAATAAAAAAGGACAACCATAATAGAACTAAAAAATAATCATCGTCAGAGGACTCCACAGGGGTGAGGTTCTTAACATCGGATCCTGGTAATTATGACTGGGTTAGGCATGAAACATGTGCTTTTCGATACGACCAAGGAGAACATTTTTTTGTTGGATTTGGAATTGAATAAATTACAATTCCTTCTAGATTTCCTGAAGGCCTGGGTCGATTTTTCCAGAGTCAACTGACGATGGCTTTATCCACGAGACTCTTCATAAGCCAATAAGGGTGCATTATTTTTTTGTACTATGTGGTGCGGCCACGAGTGTGACCAGGATCTGGAGAAAAAAATCGCCGATCCTCCACCTGCATTTAGCTTCTGCTTGTTGATTGAGATCAAATTCCATGACGATATCAATTATTTCACTTGAGTTGGAGTTCCAACATTATAAGCTGGAATCACTTCTTGTATAATCTGAGCATCCGACCTGCACCCACTTTTCTTCGATGGTCGGATGATGAGGAACCCTTGTTACCATGATTACCATTCTTCCGACCTCTCCCCCAACCTCCATTATTAGTCGAGCTAGCACCAAGGGAAGGGCGAGCCATCTTGTTTACCTTCAAATGGGGTAGGCCAACAAATAGGGTAGGCTGAGAACCAATACCAGTCTTTGAACACACATCCACAATGTAAGCACAGTTTATAAGGACCTGATGTAGAGACATTAAAGAGGAGTAGTAAATGAATTGAGTTAGGAAAAATCCTGATAGAAAGGCGGAAAATAGACCAGGGTGGCCTCCAACACCATTATATACCACTATCCAGCACCTCGGGCTAAAAAAATCTGAAATACAGAAAGATATGAAGCAGTTGTTGACAATTCCGATAGTATATATCATAAACCGGCTACCTGAGCCAAAAACCCTTACGGGCCACCTCATATATAGAGTAAATAAAACACATGATGCGTGCTTTCATTGTTATGCTCATAATGAACAAAAAATGGAAATCTCCCTTACTGTCATCTAAATATTTCTTCAATGTGTCATAATTAATCCATAATTGAAAATACATGCTCATTCTAGAGTATAAAATGCCAAAGAAAACTGGCACTAGCATAAAAACATCACACAACAGAGAATGACACTACAAAAAATTTCCAACTTTCGATACACCCATTTCCATTTTCTCCAACATTCCAATTACAAAGCTTGTAATTGTCATTATAGTGGAGAATATATGTAACATGCCACAGTCCTGGAGGTAAGGGAAAAGAGAAAAAAAATATACCCGACTGCGAATGCAATCAACCAGGAGGGCTTGGACCTAGTCTAAACGCAACTTCGTCAACCCAGTCGAAAAAATGTGAATGAGAGAGTCGAACGTCTACCACTTCTCCTTAGAACCCAACACCAGGACAAGACAAATGTGGGTAGGAGGATATTTTTCTGTTCCACCTGTAATTTATGAGCTCTGCAACTCGTCGTTTCAACATTTAACATTCCATCGATGTCTGCCATCCCACTAGCCCATTCGCACACACAAAACCTATGACGTGGCCACCCTTCGGCCTTGCCAAGGGTCATATCAATCTTTCACAAATCCAGAGAAGGATTTTGCACTGTATCGCACCCTGATCGGGGAGGCCCAATCATCTAATTTGAATTGTTTCTTCTTGATTAATTTATCATGCCATGTTACTCTCTATTGTTGAATCATAAAATTATGTTGTAGTTCTTCTTGCCTCATCTCATCTAATTGATTCAGCTGCATTATCATTTCTTTTTGTATTTCATCTAGATCCATCCCTAAAGCAACTGCTAACATGTAAATATGAATTTGAAACTCAATAGGGAGTAATACTTGCTTACCACATACTGGCTAATAGGGAGTGAAACCTGTTGTATTTTTATAAGTGATTCTATATGCCCATAATGCCTCATGAAGCTTTTCTGACCAGTATTTTCTAATAATTCGAACTGTCTTGGTCATGATTTCTTCCAAAGTTTTATTAGGAGACTCCACTTGGCCATTTTCTTGTAGATGATAAGGTGTAGATTTCCGATGCTTAATCTTGTACTTTTCTGCTATGTCTTACACTGGTTTAGAAGTAAATTGTGTTCCTTGATTAGTAACAATTTCTCTAGGAACTCCAAATATTACAAAAAATTCTTCAAAGAGAAAGTTGACAACTATTTGTTCTGTAGCTCTTGGAAATTATTTTTCTTCCACTCACTTTGTCACATAGTCAGTACATACCAAAATATTCATCTTTCCATTTGATGGTGGATTGATATGATCGATGAAATCAAGTACCCATCTCTCAAATGGTTCTATGAGAACTTGTGCTTTCAGTGGCATTTCATCAGATGGTACTGTTCTACCCATCCTTTGATAATTGTCACAACTTTTGACATATTTATTGGAGTATTTAAAAATGGATGGCCAATAATACCCCAAATTGAGTATTTTGTATGTTGTTCTCTTATCTGCAAAATGTCCACCACAAGGTTTGTCATGAAAAGTTTTCAAAATTTCTAATATTTCATCTTGTCTTACAAATTTCCTAATAATAAGATCATAACCAGTATAAAAAATATCTCCATTAAGCCATGAGTATCTAACACTTTCTGTAATCACTTTTCTTTTCTCTTTTGATGTAAAATTTGGAGGTAATTTTTCTGTTGATAAATAGTTAGCTATATCAACATACCATGGAGTTATAACTAATATTGCAAATAAATGTCCATCAAGAAATTTATCAGAAACAAAAAAAATCTCACCAGGTGTATGTAATCGAGATAGAAAATATGCGACTTTATTTTCCCTATCAGGTGTATCTCAGACAATAATGTTGAATTCCTGCATCAATAATAACCACCTTGTTATTATTCCATTAGTAATGGGTTTATTAAAAAAATACCTGATGGCAAAATGATCTGTATGGATGAAGACTTCATAACCTGTGATGTAATAATGAAATTTATTCACAGCATGAACTACTGCCATCATTTATTTCATAGTAACTGTGTAGTTCAATTCTGCAGGGGTTAGATTTTTTCTAATAAAATAAATAACATAAGTCATGATTATTTTTTTGATCGAAAGATGCCCCTATTGCATTATCTGATGCATCAGTAGAGATGCGAAATGGCAAAGCCCAATTAGATCCTCTTAAAATAGGTGTTGTAGATAATTTTTCTTTGAGCTTTTCAAATGCAACTTGACAATTAGCAACCCAATGAAATGGTACATATTTTTCAAGTAATTTGAATAAGGCAAGGTTATTTTACTAAAAGTTTCAACAAATATTTGATAATAGCCTTCATACCCAAGAAAACTTCTTACATCTTTTTGATTTGTTGGCTCTAAAAAGTTTACAATGATTTAGATTTTTGTCGAATCTACTTTTATTCCAGAATAGGAAATATGATGACCCAAAACTATCCCTTCCGTTAACATCATGAAACATTTTTCATTACTAAGAGATAAGTTTGTTTCAATACATCTTTTTAAAACTTTTTCCAACATTTTCAAGAAATCATCAAAAGTATTTCCATACACAGTGAAGTCATCCATGTAAACCTTTACACATTCATGTATAAAATTCGCAAAAATGTCCAAAACCTCTCTTTGAAAAGTAGATGGTGCATTACACAATCCAAAAGGTAACACATTGTAAGCATATGTACCCCAGGGACATGTAAAAGTAGTTTTGTCATAGTCTTCTAATGCTATTTTGATTTGACTGTAGCCACTAAATCCATATAGAAAAGAGAATTTTTTTTTCCAAACTAGTGAATCTAAGATTTGATCTATGAATGGTAATGGAAAATGGTCTTTAAGAGTTTCTTTATTTAATTCCCTATAATCTACACAGACTCTCCACTTTCCATTCTTCTTTGGAACCACTACTAAAGGAGAAACCCATTGATTTTCAGAGATATGGTAATTAAATCCTACCTTTAATATTTTTTGCAATTCTTCCTTGAATATATCTTTCAACATTGGGTTCATTCTTTGTTGTTTTTGCCTTATAGGTTTAACATTATCATCTGTGTAAATATGGTGAATGCATGTTTAAGGATGGATTCCTTGCATATCAGTGTAATCCCAAGAAAATTCCTTTGAATATTTATTTAATAATGCAAACAATTTTTCTTCTTCTAATGGTTACAAATTGTTACCAATGTTAAGACATTTTTCAGGACTAATTTCAATTGTTTTACTTTGAGAATGTGTGATTGAATTCACAGGAAACACAACATTAAATGTTGTTTGCAAAGAATTGATTCTGAAATTTACTTGAAAATGTTGTTCTAGAATCTAATCTACAACATTGTATTGCATAGTTCTTAATTGTTCTGAAACACCTGGTTCTGAAATGAAATAGTCTATTAAATCCTCATTATTCTCCTCCCCGAAATTAAAATCTTGATTAATACTTAAGATAGTTTGAATTACTTCTTCATTTTGTTGTTTTGTTTCATCAAGCCATGATAGCAAACAAGGTGATTGAGCATGAGGATAAAGTGTTTTATATTTTATTTCATTTCCATGTGAAATAATCATGTTTCCTGATCTACAACCAATGAATGCATCAACTGTGGCCAACCAAGGTCTTCCAAGAATTAACGGGTGTCCTCTTAAATTTGACTTTGGTTGAAGAACTAAAAGTCCACTGGATACTCCCAAGAATCCAAGGAAAATATGATATCTTCAAGCAGACCTTCCGACAATACTTTAGATCTATCCCCAAAGTTTTCCCACCCTAAGCCCACAAAGAAAGATGCATATCAACGTAATAATGCTTATTGAAATTTTTATGATCTCATTATGGTTTGAAGGATAAACTTACATCGAGCGTTATACAGTATCACAAAGAACCATAAGGAATTTTTAAAAAATTTCTTGAAATCTTTCTGATCTCATAATAGTTGGAAGCATGAACTTACATGGGATGCTATAAAATATCCTATCAAATTCAGGGCTAATCTCCAATAAATTGTACCAAAAATGTAACTTGTTACTCTTTGAATTTGGCGCATAAGGTAAACAAAATAATAAGACTTGTGTAGATATTGAGATAATAATATTAGGAGAAAAAAATAATAAAATAAATGATTTCTCCCCTTTTTATAAGGTCTAACAAAACAAAATAGAACACCACTTGCACAAATAATAATAGAATCAAGACTGTAGGATTTATGGGAAATACCAAATAGCTACAATAAAATAGTTATTTTTACTTCAAGATAAGTCCATATTAAAAGAAAATAAAATAAGAATAGAATCAAGACTGTAGGATTTATGGGAAATACCAAATAACTACAATAAAATAGTTATTTATACTTCAAGATAAGTCCATATTTTCCTTCACCTAAAAAGATATATCCATCTCTATGTTAAAAAAAAATTCAAAGATTCTAAGCATCTAAAAATGTGTAAATCCAAAGACTATTAATCCAAATACTCTAAGAATTTAGAAAAATTTCAATCAACACCCACCTGTGGAAGTAGAAGTATGATAAAGATATCAAATGAAAATCCTTTGAGTGAGCGTAGGTAATGGAGAGAAATTAAACGAGTGTCCCACACAAATTTCCCAGAGCCCACTACAAGTGATTCATTTCACACATATGCAAGGATGAGTTGCAGCCAAATATGCCATAAGTGCAATGCATCACCGGTAAAATGCAAAACAATCACAATAACATTAAACTTCACATCTAGGTAGATGCAGACTAGGTATTTACTAATGGAAACAACATAAAAGAAAAGGGGGTCTATTTCCAATCCAATGACACGTACAAAGAGAATTATCATGTTCCATATCTGGATAACTTTGCTTCTTAGGTCTAATCCTATTCCAAATATCCACTTAAATCTCTTCCTTGATTACAGACATGGTTGATGAACTTGGCATTTGGTTGGAAACACAAAGGAAGCAACATTTGTAACACCCTCTTCCCACATATATCCAAATAACTGCCCAACCAGGGTAAACATGTGACGAGAGGCTACAAATATGAGATTAAACCTCCTAGATGAATTTGAGGAAGTGGAACCAATGGAAACACGACAAACAAACCTTACAGTGCATCATTGACATCCCCATGAGGTAACCCAACCTTCTAGGGCCCTGTTCTCTGAGGGGGAATTTATTTTTAACCCATTTGAGGCTTATCCACGGATATGTACTAAGGGCAAGGGAGCAGTTATAGGCCCTTAGCTGTGGGCTTGCCTTGTCAAGGTTGTGGTCAGGGCCCAAAAAGGTCAATAGTGTGCCTGCAGCTCTAGGATTTGTGCCACATTTTCAGCCCATGAGCCAAAGTCACTGCCTAGAACTCCCTGTAACTTCAGGAGAGGATAAATAACAATAAAATAAATACATGGAAGCAATCACATCGTCAAGAACTCATCTGACCCCACCCAACTGTGATAGGAATTTCGTTAAACATGTCACAAATATTACATATGCTGGAATAAACAACATAATTAAACATGGGGGTCTCCTATAAGTCTGAGAATAGCTAAGAAGCATTGCTCCCCTACATAATAAGCTACACTACAGTCTATTTGACAATATATACATTGTTCATTCATTTACCGGTAAAAACATAGATATAGCCACACATCATCACTGAGAAAATGCATGCTTATAACCATCATAATAAGAACATAAATACAATGGATATAACAAAAAATAAATCCATACATAAACCAACACATTTGCATACCAAATACCAGAGGAATGAGCTCTTCATTACTGAATGTAAAAACCAACCAAAGATGAGACTTCCACGTTCCACTTAACCATAGATTGGTTGAGCCAAGTCTCACTTCAGCCAATCACCCCTGTGCCATATTCCAAGCATGAATGCGGGAATTTATCAAACACATCAACCAACACCAAACCAGGGCTCTAGAGACAATCATCTCAATCCGAAACCAGTGATTCCACCTCACAGTCGGACATCACTAACCATCATGGATTGATCTCTAACCAAGTTGTTCCAGGGATCTAGAGTGTTTTTCTAACCAAGTCTCTAGGAAATAATAACTCAACCCAACAACTAAGGAATCATGAGAACCAACCAGAAAATAATCAATAGAAATAAACCCATAATACCATGGTTATCTAGGAGATGGCAAGATTAGGAAAATCCACATGCATACACCATGCATTCCAAAACCAGTGAGGAAAACATACATGAAACTTGATACATGCACTCAAAGATGTTGATCTCGATGTCCTCTTGTGCTTCCTTGCTCTTTCTTTGCCTTCTTGCTCCAAATCACCAAATAGGCCACACTCTCCAATATTTCACCAAGAAAAATCTAAGTATCCAAGAGTATGAGAAAGGGAGAATAATAAGAGAGATCCAAAAATGTACTGACAAAATCTTACCAACTTATCCTCATAATCCTTTTTTAAATGAGACCTCTATTTTCTTCATTTTCTTCCTCACATGCAACCTGTGACCTTTCACCTTCCGTTTCTCCTAATTTCCATTATTTTCATAAATAAATGCCAATAAATGCCACTTTTCCTTTATAAAGCCTTTTCCATTGCCTTTTCCAATTTCCTTAGCCATAATAAATCGAAGTGAACACCCGCTAAGATATTTTTCCCACCATTAAGCTTGGAATACATGTCCCATCAACCGTGGTCTTATATATCTTTTTACATGGATTTTTACTAGGGCTGTTACAGAACCCTCGCCCTTGGGGGAACACCGTCCTTAGTTTTCAATGACACCTACAACCAACAATACTGCCGAAAAAAAAACATACTTCCTATGGAGCTTTATAACACAACTTGTTGTAGTATTTACAATGACCATCTGCAAAAACATCACAATCATACCGTTTATTGGAGCTTTATAACACAACTCATTATAGTATTTACAATAACAACAACATATAATCATGCACATTTTCTTCCCCAAACAAATAACCATACTGTCTATGGAGCTTAATAAATCCAGCTCAATACAGTATTTACAATAATATACGCATATACACATTTTCTCAACCATCAAATAGAAGGATATGATATCTGTATCATAAACAAGGGAATCCAAAGGCTCACACCTCCACCCTCAAAGTAATATCAGGGTTCGCCTCCTTCCCAAGAAGTCCATAATCCACTGCTAAATTCAAATTTGCATCCAATATCCAACGCTACCATCATGTGCCATTGTACCCTCAGTGAACAGTCATCGAATCATTGTTCCAGGGCACACTACCAATGTGCATCTGATTCCATCTGAAAATGCTAATGAAAAAAATATATATCCACGACCTTCCCTTCTCTTCTACGTAGTCCTTTGGGAAATCCTGGTCACCCCCTTTCGTGTATTCACACACCCTCCAAGTTTTGCTGGCACCCCCATCCCTAGCAGTCCATCCCTTGGCAAGGCTTCCTCGCATCAGAAGGTCAAACAACCAAGGCATATACCTACCTCAAAACCATTATTCTAGTCATAGAATGCTCATGGAAATCAATGGACACTATTGGGTACCAATTTCCCACAATGGCGCTGCTCCTGAAGTGATTTACCAACATACTACTACCTATTTCTATTCCTTTCGTTGTCGATGCTAATTCTTGTAGTCAGTTTCAACCATTATAACCCGATCGTTACATTCTTTTCTGTACCAATGACATAATTTCCATTAGATTCAAACTAAATTGAAATAACTTCAAATCATACCTCATTGGTAGCACATCAATAAGGTACACTTGCACTTATGTTTACTTCCTGTCACACAAGTCAAACCAATTGTTTGATCAAATCATCACGTATAAACATATCACATATGGTTAGCTCAAAACAAAACCATCATACATTAAAATAATGATTCACATGAAATCACCATAAACCATAATCACAAATCAGATGTAACCATCATAAGTTAGAACCATAGACCACATGCATAATAAAACTGCAATAAAATATCGATAATTATCCTTCATCGGTCCTTACTTGTGCCTTTTTTCTTTCTACACACACACTAGATTGATTGCCACACCCGGAAAGCACCCAATGCCTTCTCTTCAACCATGTACACATACACAGTGTACAACACGTACATCCACAGAAGGTGTACAACACCACACAATACATACACCCAAATCTGGTGTACGACACAATGATATATATAAACCTATACCCAGTGTACACAAAATACATGTACATACACATACATCTGTTGTACAACACAACACCATACATATACATATACAGAGTACAACACAATGAATACACATGTCCTGATATCATGACTACACCATGCATATACATAGTACATCATGCCCTCAACAAAACATGTATGACATGTGCACAATACCACATGTATACCAGTACCATAGGCACAACATGTACACAGTACCACCTGTACACAACACTACCTGCACAACATGTGCACAACAACACATGTACACGGCACCGCCTACATAACATGTACAAAATGAAAAATGTATACAACACCACCTGTACAACGTTTATAAAATACCATGACATGTACACAACACCACATGCACGACATGTACACGACGCGACATGTACATAATTCTACATGCACAACATGTACACAACACCACCTGCACATAGCACCACTTGTACAACATGTAAACAACACCACATGTACAAGCATGCATACAACACCATGTGTACATAGCCCCATATGTACATCACACACGCAACACCACATGTACATAGCACTGCATATTCAACATGCACACAACAACATACATATACAACACCACATATCTAACATGCACACAAAACCCTATGCACACAACCCCACATATCCAACATGTGCACAATATGGTATGTACACAACACTAAATATCCAACATGTTCATAGCACCATCTATACCTATAACTGCATATGCAATATATACACAAAACCATATATATACAATAGACATATAATCATCATATGTACACAACACTACATGTGTTTCATGTACACATCACCATAAGTACAATCATTGAATATAAAAAATGCGCAACATATACACAAAAATAGTACTACACACCCATATACTACCTACTGACCCCACAAGCAACCTTGATTCTAGTGTCTTTCCACTATCCATGCTTATCCTAGCATGTTGCAGATCACACTGCTTTCGCTTCGCTGATGTACCCCTCAAAATTACTTGTCCATAACATAAACATAGGAATAGTACAAGCATATAGAATTAAATCATATCCACATGACACTGACCTCATAGATATGTCAAGGCTACTCTACCACTTGATTCCTCATCGCCATGAACCTCTTCATGCCATTCACCTGCATAAACAATCATTCCTACATAAGAATGATCCTTATAAACCCTGTCATACAGTGACATAGATACATACATGCATACACATATATATAATCATTAGCATAAAAAAATCATGATCCTGTCATACAACGACATACATACACACATACATATATACATATAAACATAAGCATTAAAAAATCATGACCCATGATGACCCTGTCGGACATGACACATACATACATGTATATATATATATATATATAATTATAATGATCAACATAATCATGGTCACAACACAATTGCTAGATATAATAAGGTCTAGGTTAAGAGAAATTCATTTATCCATGCACAACATGAACATCATTGAGAACGATAGTTCCCAAATTTAGCCAAGGCATCTGATGCCTCAAATCCATTTACTTTACCTTTTGTTAAATTTCTTGTGTCTATACTGCCACCATCCATTTACCACAATGTACCTAACCAGTCCAACTTACTGTCATAGTCTTACCTTTTGTTGCGCTTACTCATGCACCGAGCTTCATCTGTGTCTTTCATTACTTGTTGGGTACCACACAACTCTCCCCGAGATCCACTAAATTTCCTCTTTCTGAACCAATTCCCAAACTCTCAAACATAAAAGGAAATAACAAGAACAATCAAGAAGAAAGCCATCAAACCCAATAACAATAGGACACAACAAACAAAGTGGCATGTCTATGCACCAGACATAAACAAGACCGCAAATCAAGCGCAAACAAATCAAAAGGACCAGAAGCACAAGACTTAGCAACAAACACCATGACCCAATCCCCCATAGCTTCCCAACACTTCCAAAGTAAAGCTCAACCTAAGCCTTCTTCAAGATTTCATGGTAGTCCCTTTTTCCATGCAATCCCCTGCACCATACTGCTGTAAACACATAATTGTTAGTGCATAAATAAACATAACAACAAGATAGTTACCTTACCTTGTTGGGCCAATCAAGCTGCCTTGTAAGTGAACACACACATGTCAAACACATGTCTCAAATATCAATACAACATATATATTAATTTGGAATCAACATTTACCAAGTCTAAAACGATGTCATAATCAACCAACAGTCAAAATCATAGTACTACAACTAGCACACACTTACATTCAAGTACATATCAATTGTGTTAACACATATGTGTTAGTACAATCATCTTAAACCATGATCATTACTTAATGAAATCTTATAGAAACATGCGATTAATCAAATACTCAACAATAAATAGACGACATAATAGACACCAACACTCAAACACCAAATAAATTACATAATAAAAAATTCAAGTACAAAGTAGACTACATAAGAAAACTCATGCCTTAATGTATCTTAGGGGAGGCTATATTTTCTGCAAAATCAATCTAGGTTAGCACAATATAACTTCACAACACATCAAATCAAACCTAAATAAGGTCATGATATCCATAACAATAAATAACTAACATGTTCACATCATAAGCTCATAACCAATTGTCATTCATGCACTCAATCACATATGGACAGTTAGTCACAACTGACTCAGACCTGAATGCCATAACCCTAACCATCTACATAGGCTAATCCAAATTATCATAATACATATAACATAAAGATGTTAATGAAATAACCCTAATCCTGAAGTCACTATCATGTAACAACAACAAGTTATATACCTTGTTCATCAACAACATGTAACCTAATCATCAAGCTAACTATCATAAAACAACAAGTTAACTAATAACATGCTCATCAACAACATATAAGTTATCTAACATAAAACAACAATATTAATGCATACCACCATAGGTTGTTATCATTCATGACTATCTGACACATGCACATATAACCGCAGTAATAAACTAGCATCTATAATGTATGTAACCATAACATCGTAGAATGAAAGGCATACACATAACCATAATGCATGTGACTAAATCGATCAAATAGCATTTATCACATATGTAACCATAATAAAAATAGAATGACAAACATATAAGTAACCCTAATGCTTACAACAACCATGAATCACATATCTGCATGCCAAACATGCACACTTGTTTGACGATCTGCTCTTGCCTCGAGGTCCAATGCTACAACTTCACTTTGATGGTATGTATCTCCTGCTCTATATTAGCCCACACATTAGCACCATAACATACCAATATCATCATGATGACCTAATTGCATATAATGCCCTTATGCACAACAACCTTCACCAAATCAATGCAAACTTGACCATATGAACCCACTTGACATGTATATCCAATTGTGAATGACCAATTCATGTTCAACATATAGCATCACATAAGCAAGCATACATTAACAACACACAAGCATGACCAATATGTGACCTAGAATAAACAAGCATTTCATGTACAACATGTAGCAAAATGTAAGCAAACATGCACGAACAATGCATAAGAAAAATCCACACATAATCAGTCATACATTCATGAAAACATGTTGACAACAACACCATTAGAACTTCCATGGCGACACCACCATGGCCAACACAACATGGATGCAGCAAGCACATATAGACCACAAGCATACTACACACTCATGCAACCAACATAAACGCATATCAACACACCACCCATCCAGTACTAAAGTTGAACCATGCTCTAATACTACTCTGTAACACCCTCTTCCCACATCTACACAAGTAACCGGCCAACCAGGGTAAACATGTGACGCGAGGCTACTAATATGATATTAAACCTCCTATATGACTTTGAGGAAGTGGAACAAACATACCTTACACAACATCATTGACATCCCCAGGAGGTAACCCAACCTTCCAAGGCCCTATTCCATGAGAGGGAATTGATTTTTAACCCATTTAAGGCTTAGTCGTGGGCATGTAAGGGAAAGTTAGTGGTTATATACACTTAGCCGCGGGCTTTCCTTGTCAAGGCCGTGGTCAGGGCCCCAAAAGGTTAATATTGTGCCTGTAACTCTGATATTTCTGCCACATTTTCAGCCCCTGAACCCATATCACTGCCTAGAATTTCCTATAACTTTAGGAGAGGATAAATAAAATTAAAACAAATACATGGAAGCAATCACATCGTCAAGGACTCATCTGACCCCACCCAGCCATGATATGCATTTCGTCAAACATGTCATAGACATTGCATCTACAGGTATAAACAACATAATTAAACACAAGGGTCTAATACAAGTTTGAGAATAGCTAAGAAGCATTGATCCCCTACATCGTAAGCTACAATAAAATCTATTTTATCATAGATACATTGTGCATTCATTTACTGGTAAAAACATAGATAAATCCATGCATCATCACTGATGAAATACATGCTTATAACCTGCATAATAAGAACATAAATATAATGTATATAACAAAAAATAAATACATACATAAACCAACACATTCACATACTGAAAACCAGAGGAATTAGCTCTTCATTACTGAAAATAAAAACCAACCGGAGATGGGCCTTCCACGTTCCACCCGACCATAGATTGGCTGACCCATGTCTCACTTCAGTTAATCACCCCCTTGCCATATTCCACGCATGACTGTGGGACTTTATAAAACACATCAACCAACGCCAAACTAGGGCTCCAGAGACCAAACCGTCTCAACCACAAACCAATGATTCCACCTCATGGTTGGATATCACTAACCATCATAGATTGATCTCTATTCAAGTTGTTCCAGGGCTCCATAGTGTTTTTTCCAACCAAGGTTTACAGTACTAGTAACTCAACCCAAACTATCATAAGGCTTACAGAGTGTTTGTTCAACCATGGCTTCCAAGACTAGTAACTGAACCCTAGTTGTTTCCAGGCTCCAAAGCGTTTTTCCAACCAAGGCTCCAGTAATAGTAACTCAACCCCTTAGGGCTCCAGAGCATTTGTCCAACCAAGGCTCGAGGACTAGTAACTCAACCCAACAACTGTCCGTTGGGCTCCAGAGTGTTTGTCCAACCAAGGCTTCCAAGACTAGTAACTCAACCCACAGTTTTCCGTCAAGCTCCAGAGCGTTTTTCCAACAAAGGCTCCAAGAACTAATAACTCAACCCAAAAACTAAAGGAATAATGAGAACCAACTAAAAAACAATCAATGGAAATAAACCCACAATGGTTGTCCAGGAGATGGAAAGGCTAGGAAAATCCACATGCATACACCATGCATGTCAAAACCAACGAGGAAACATGCAACTCGGTACCTGCACTCAAAACATGTTGTATATGTTGATCCCAAAGTTCTCTTGCACTTCCCTTCTCTTTATTTTCCTTCTTGCTCCAAATCACCAAATATGCAACAGGCTCCAAGGGTGCTCCAAGAAAACTCTAAGTATCCAAGAGTATGAGAGAGAGAGAATAATGAGAGAGCTCAAAAAATGTACTGAAAAAATATCACCAACTGATTCTCAGAAGCCTTTTTATTAATGAGGCATCTATTTTCTTCATTTTCTATTATTTTCTTTAATTTTCCTCCCCACATGCAACCTATGACCTTTCACCTTCGTTTTCTCCTAATTTCCATTTTTTCATAAATAAATTCCAATAAATGCCACTTTTTCTTTCTACAACCTTTTCCAATTTCCTTAACCATAATAAATCGAATTGAATACCCACTAAGATGTTTTCCCACCATTCAATACGTATCCCATCAAACGTGGTCTTATATATTTTTTTACATGGATTTTTTCCATGACTGTTACAACATTGGCTTCCTAGCAGAGATTGTTCCTCTTATTACAACTAATGGAATGGAAAGTTGGGGTTTCAATCTAGGTGCAAGAAAATCAATTTTCTGATGTGCCTCTAGATCTTGATAGAGTTGGAGAGGTCACATTATCAAATTTTATAATACATTAATTAAAAATAAAACTCACTTAACATTGAACCCACCTTGTTAAATTCAAAAGACATAAAAAAATGAAAAATAATTATCCATCTCGTAAATAATCAAAGTTAAATATTATATATCACATCACCTCTCCATTAAACAACACATGCTACAATGTCTATTAAATTGGTTTTCTCAAACAAAACAAAAAAATATGCAAGAACATAACATCATCCCATATGCATGTGGACATTAATCCCAACATATTCTTTTGAAAATGTATTTATGCTATGCATTACTAAAGTAGGATTATGGCATTAAACTTGAATAGAATTGGTGGCATTTCCTAGAGGGTTCTCAAGTAGAGCCAATTTCATAATGTAAGATTATTTTCTCAAATATAAAAATGAATAATCATTAGATTGTTTTACTTTCCGAAATCAAACAAAGTACTCTTTATTTCATTAAATGTTTTTTATCCTTCTTATTCTTTGCTCTTCACAAGAATTAATCCTTGTCGCCATACAACTTAGTTTTAAAATGTTTGAGATATATCCTTTGGGTCACAACTAGGATTATAGACATAATTTTTTTTTAGCTTGAATTATAGTCATTAGTGAAGGAATACTCATTTTATCTAATTTGCTCGGAATTTTACCTATCCACTCAAATGAAACACATATTATCTATTAAACCTCTCTGTTAAATTAAAGGAAAAAATCTAAAATCTACTACAGATTATGAAATTTTAAATATATCATCCACCATTCAATATCCATGACATTCAAATTTAGCTTTCAAACTCCTTTCATTTTCATGAAGGAATGCATCTCCCATTGTTCTCTCAATGCATTTGTTCAGGGAACCCACACAGTGAAAAGGAAATCCAACTACAACATAGTTGAGAAAAGACATAACATATAAGATTTTGTAGTTGTTTAGTCAAATGGTAAGATATAGAAGACCATAACAAGAATTATATTGGAAGAATATAAGCTTTGAGCATTGGAAATGGCTAAAAGGCTTGAGAAGATTTATATTGATATAAACAAGAGTTATAGATTCATCAAGAAACATAATAGAAATCATATTGTTATTGGCAGTTAGTTAATTCAAGATCCATAATTATAGTTTGAAACAACTCTTAGGAAAGAACACACCCATTATTATTTAAATTCATATTTTCACATAAGAAACTCACTTAAAGGAAAATGCAAAATTAACCAAACAAAATATCAACATGTTCTAGCAAAAACATAGATATCTTGATTTTGTAACTTTTCATCAACGGTAAAGAGATGGAAGAATAAAACAAGAATTTCCTTAAATAATTAATGTAAAGTATGAGAATTGGACATGGATAGAGGATTCAAGGATCTCTATATAAATAGAATTAGAGTTATGTTTGATGTAGTTGTTGCACATTAAAATGATTCATTTTTATTTTAAGAATGAAATTCAATATATTATAATAAACCGAAACGGTCTGATTTTCACTTTCTAGTTTAATGGTAACACATGTTCTCTTTGGAAATTTTCTTTCATTGATTCGTAAAATGTTGTGGATATTCCACTTGACATTTCGTCACAACATATTTGATAATAATATATTAAAATACTGAAATTTTACACTATTACAGTTTTATTAAAATTCTAGATTTGTAGATTTCACTATAATTAGTGCATGCATGAAAATGGACATTATGAAAAAAAGTATAGAATGACAAAATAATCTCACACGCACACATAAGACACAAGATATGATCTCTAGGAAACCATTTTAGGAGAAAACCCAAATGGAAGCTGAGGTCGCTTCACTCTCTTTCTTTGTCTGGAAATATGGATGCGGGTACAAAGAAGTAATGCCTATGGCCTGTGGGATGCTAGAGTGCACAAATACTCTATGTGTTATGTACCTCCTATCTCTCCTTTCTATATTTTCTCAGCTATGGAACAAAATTCTCTCGAAATAATGAAATTCATCTTCCTCCTAGTGGCCCGGTTATAACACAACCCAATAGCCTACTAGTGGTTAATTTTGACTACATCAACTCTTAACTAGAGTTACAATATAGACTCTTCTAGATTATTTTACATCATAATCACGTCGCATCCACTTTTACATGAATAATGTGGGTTGAAGCGACATCCTTCTGAACTATAGGTGTGAAAACAGGAAGGTCAACTTATGAGTGGCATAACATTTGCATACAGACTCTGATTGGCACGCTTCTTGCACCGTTTGAAAGATCTATGTGTGTATAATAGCATGAAATGGTGTCGAGCTAGAGAGACAAATTTTTAACCCTATAAAACATCGTTTTATTCCTAAAAATTCTCCCGTAAGGTTTCATACCACATTTTTCCAAACTGGGTCTCGCTGGTAAAAACTATCCCGTGAGCTTATTCCTCCACTTTTTCCACTCCAAATGAATCGAGATGGATGAAAAACAATATAATGATCAAATATGGATCATACCTCCCCATTTTGGTTTGATTTTGGTCCCCAAAATATGTTACTTAATGAGGTGAGGAAATTTTTCCTCCACCTTCTCTCTCGTTTACCATTTAACTTTGCTTGGAAGTTTTCCCTTCAACCCAATCTGTGAAAGGTCATGTTGCCCCTATCTTGTAGTTATGGACCTCTTCTAAAAAAATGTATCTTTTTTCAACTCTTCATGAGAATCTGGTGCCAAATCCTCCATAGAAAGTAGGACATGTTCCTCTTCCTAATCTAGCATGTAAGACACATACAGATTCAAATTATCTACATTCACAATTGAGTAAATGTGCATATATGGTGGTAAACTGAGTCGATAGGAATTATCACCCAACTTTTCCAGTATCTCAAAGGGACCATACCCCAGAGCCTTTATTTTCTTACCAGGCCTATGTAGCCTCTCCTTGTTCAAATGTAACCATACTCTATCTCCCACCTTGAATTATTTCTCTATTCTGTGTTGATAATGCCTAGCCTTATATTTTTCCTGTGACTTCTGCAATTTTTCTTGTACATCTAGCTGGATCTACCTAATCTTCTCTATAAAATTTTCAGCCCTCAAAGAATCTCCTGTAAGATCTTACCTCACTCCTCCTTTTTTCCCATATGTAGTATCCAAAGGTGAAGGCGGAAAATATCCAAAACAAGTCTCAAATGGGGATTTCCTATAGAAGCGTGGACTACTCTATTGTATGAATTTTGTATATATACCATATTTTCATCCCAAGTCTTCAGATGCTTCTGGTTGTATCCCCTCATAAGCCGCACCAAATTTTTGTTGACTACTTCTGTCTGCCCATCTGTTTGTGGATGGAACGTTGTATATCTCTTCAACTTCATGTCCATCTTCTCCCACAATGTAGTCTAGAATGCACTGAGAAATATTGTATCCCTATCTGAAATGATGCTCCTTGGTATCCAAAATTGTGCCTAGACCTGTCCAAAGAACAGTGCCTTTTCTGTTCCACGACGTGTGATATTTTTATAAGGCATCAGAACACACATCTTTTTGAACCTGTCAACTACCATGAACAGGTGGTCATTTCCATTCCTGGTTGTGAGTAGAACTCTAAAAAATTCAATGGAAATGCTTTCCCAAGGATGAGTAGGTACAGGTAAGGGATGATATAGACCTGCTTCATGTTACTAAGCTTGCAAGTACAACAAATCATGCATCCTCTTACGAACCTAGCTACCTTCTCTTGCATATTGGGCCAATAAAGATACCTTTGCAAGTTATCCATGATCTTCCCTACACCAAACTTCCCTACAACCTTGGAGGTGTGAGCCTCTCTAATCAACTACAATGCCTCACATTTAGGAACACATAGCTTATCGAGCTTGTAGAGTAACCCATCCCGGAGATGGTATTCAATGGTGTTATTTACAATTTTCATGTGACTCCGACTCTACAATTGTTGATACACCTCCTTGAAGTCCTCATCCTCTAAATATGCCTCTATGTATGCATCATGGGTGAATGGCTCCATGTGCATAAGAGTCCCCAAAGTTGTAATCTTCAATGCAGGTGGCCTTAAAAGCATGTGAGCCAACTTGTTTGTGCCACCATTCTTATACTTGATTACCAAATGAAACTCCAATAAAAACCCCATCCACTTGTAATGCATTGTATTTTATGGCTTACTCTAGGCCTGCAAGTACTGTAATGGCTGGTGATTTGTGTGGATTATTGTCTCCTTTCCCATTAGATAATGCTTCCAATTCTTCTTAGCTTTGACCATGGCATTAAGATCCTTGTCATAGGTAGGTTAGTTAAGAACTACCCCATGAAAAAATTCAGAATGGTAGCATACATGAAATCTCAGAATGGCAGCATATAGGCCTTCCTCCTTGCACCAGGACAACTCCCATAGCATACCCACTCACATATGTCTCCACTTTTAAAGGCTACTGCATGTTTGGTAATTACAGAACTGGTGTTTGAATGATATTCTTCTTTAGCTCCTTGAAATCCCTCTGTTTCCCTTTTCCCCACTAGAAAATCATGCCACTTGTTGTTATGGCATGGAGCGGTGTTGATATTGCTGAAAATGAGGCTATGAATTTCCTCAAGTATTACGCCGCCCCATTGAAACTCCTCACCTCAAAAACATTAGTAGGCACTTCCCATTTAATGATGGCATCCATCTTGGAGGGATATATATTCAACTCTCCTCCACCGATCACATACCCCATATACACCAAATACTGTTGCGCAAACTCACACTTGAGATTTTCTAGCATCTAGTGCTTCTTCAATGTTTCTAGAACCTGCGTCAAATGTGAAATATGCTCCTCCTAGGTAACACTATATACTAGTATATCATCCAAATACACAATAAAAAATCAATCTATAAAATGGAGTAGTATATCATTCATTAATATCATAAATGTAAATGGTGCATTACATAGGACAAATGGCACGAGTAACCACTAATAAAAACCTTGCTTGTGTTTGAAGGTGATCTTCCAGGTATCTTCTTCTTTGACTCGAACATGGTGATATCCAAAGTTCAAGTTCAACTTGGTGAAGTATTTTTATTGCTACAACTAATCCAAAAAATAATCTATCCTAGGAAGGGGGCCGGTATCTGTTCTTGAGTGTGATTTTTTTCAATGCCCTGTAATATATACACATCCAAAAATTCTCATCCTTCTTCGGTAAAATTATGATTGATGACCCACATGGTAATGTACTTTGTCGAATGAAACCCTATTCCAGCAATTGCTACAACTATTTCTTCATCTCACTTTCTTCTATAACAGATTTCCTATACAGCCCAATATTCGGTAAGGGAGAGTCCATCAGTAGTTGGATCTCATGTTCCAATTCCCTCTTAGGTGGTAGTCCTTTAGGCTCTCGGAACACATCCATGTATGCCTATAGAAAATCCTCCAATTATTTTTTCTATTTCTTATTACACCCCTCCAGGGATGCCTTGCCTCTTATTGACTCCTCTATAGATTGAATTTCTCTTAAAAATAATAAAACATAATTCTTGATAGAACTGATTAATTTCTTGGCTTGTTTGGCACTTACTAGTGAAAATTTTGACTTGCCTTCGTGCACATTGATGATGAACTATTTTCCATCCTTGATGAGTCTGTATTGGTTGGCTATCCTCATGAATATTTCATCACTCATGTACATGTATGGACTCCCAAACATGACTCCACATACATCAAGGGGAACCACACACACACACATATACTTCATCAAAAAAATTAACACTAAATAAAATCTAATTTTACACTGTTTCGTTACCTTCAACTCTGCACCCTTATTTTCCCATCCCAATGGGTATGAGTTTGGATGATCACAAACTTCCAGCCCCAACTTCTTGACCAACTCAGTTGCAATGAGATTCGCTTGTGATACTGAATCAAATAGAGAATCAATATTTGTCTTCTTGACCTGTATATTTATATGGAAGAGTTTGGGAATTTATTTCTCTTCCATTTGCTGAAGGTTACTCAGATTGAACTCCTTCTGTACTAACATACAAACGATCTTCGCATCCATGTTCGAGCTTCTTTAAACTTGGTTGCTAAAATTAGTGGCCATGAGATTCTTCTTCTTATTATCTTTCTTATTGTTCTTCGAGTTTAGCTCTGGATGGAACTTCCAACACTTCTCCTCTCTATGGCCCTCAATGTTGCAGTGATTTCAATGGTTGCTAGGATATTTTCACTGGTGTGTTGTGGCTATCATTTTTTTATATTTTCCCCCATTTTTTCTTCTTCTTCCCCTCCTTAGAAGTGTCTGGTTGCTCCTTTTGATTCGATCCACTTGATTGCACTCTCTTCAGGCTTATATTCTCCAGGTATTGTGCCTATACACAAGCCTCGTCCACCGATTTTGGCTTGGAAAACATCACTTTCTCACGCATATGGCGGTGAAAACCCCCAAATTACTTAAAGAGTAAATCTGGGTTCTTTGAAGAGATACCCAATATTATAGCCATCTTCCTGAATTCCGTGGTGTACTCTTGCACGCTTTGGCCTATATTTTTCTTGAAGTAATGTCGCTAGATCCACTAGTCCTCCACGTATATGGGATAAAACTGTGACTTAATGAAGGTTTTTAAATCCTCCCACTTATTCACTGGAGGTTCTCCCTCCAACCTTCCATGTGGCTCTCCCACCAAGTCAGTGCATGACCCTCTAATTTCAGTCGCACGAATGAGATTTTTTTCCCTTCCTCGTTGTGATGGACGCTAAAATAAACTTCTTGTTGCTGTAACTAGTGGTTCAGCTTCAAAGCGCTGATATTTTCATGGTATGGCTTGATATCAACCTTTGCTTCCATTTTAAATAGGCATTGCGATTGGTTCACAACACTCGAATTGGGTTGATATTTTTTGGGGTTTTTCTTCGGCTGGTTCTTTGTTTCTCCCCAATCTTCTGATCATCATTCTAATTTTTCTTCTGCATTCGAAGTCCCATATTCTCCAAATATCCCCAACTTGTTATTCAAGGCTGCCATGAGGAGTCTAACATTTTGGTTGATAACTATGACTTGTTTTTCTAGCCACATAAACCTCACCTCTGCAGGATCATGAGGTTTTTTTACGTATTCGTTGCCCATGATTAGGGTTTTAATATTTTCGGCCCCGCCGATCTAGATCCTTGCAATCTCCACAAAATACCCAAAGAAACCTTCTCTGATACCAAATGATCCATAAACTGTTGTGGATATTCAACTAGACATTTCATCACAACACATCCGATAATAATATATTAAAATATTGAAATTTTACATTATTACAGTTTTATTAAAATTCTAGATTTGTATATTTAACTATAATTAGTGCATGCATGCGAGTGGAAATTATGCAGAAAATTAGAGAACAAAAAAATAATCTCACACAGAAGCATAAGACACAATATATGCTCTTTTGGAAACCCTTTCGGGAGAAAACCCAACTGGAAGGTGAGGTTGCTTCACTCTCTTTCTCTGTCTAGAAATATGGATGCAGGTACAAAGAAGTAATGCCCGTGGTTTGTGGGCTGCTACAATTCATAAATCCTATATGTGTTCATATCTCTCCTTGCTATATTTTCTCAGCAATGGAACAAAATTCTCTTGAAAGAATGAAATGTCTCTTCCTCCTAGTGGCTTAGTTATAACACAACCTGATATCCTACTAGTGGTTAATTTTTCTTACATCAACTCTTAACTAGAGTTACAATATATACTCTTCTAAATTATTTTACATCATAATCATGTGTCTAGCCCCCTTTCCATGAAGAATGGGGGCTGACGGGATATCCTCCCAAACTATAGGTGTGGAAACAAGAAGGTCAACTTCTGAGTGACATAAATTTTACATACGGACTCAGATTGACGCACTTCTTGTGTTGTTGAAAGATATTTGTGTGTAGAAAACATGAAATGGTGCTACCAAAAGGCACCAAAGTTTTACCCCAAAAAAAAATTGTTTGATGCCGCAAAACGCTCCCAGAAGGTTTCAAACCCCGTTTTTCCAAACTGGGTCCTGCCAGTAAAAACAATCCCATGAGATGAGACCTCTACTTTTTCCTCTCCAAATGCATCGAGATGGATGAAAAAAAATATAATGATCCAATCCATATCATTCAATGTGCTTCAAAACATCATCAATTTTCATGAAATATAACATTAGAAGTACTCATACTTACTTAAAAATGTTAAGTTGTTTTAACCACATATTTTTATGATTCATTCATTAGTCCAAAGAAAATTTTCAAAATGGAAACAATCATTTTTTTCTGTGATGGAGGTTTTTTTAGTTGGAATGGGCTCTTTACACAAATTCTAAAGTCATTCAACTCTAAAAAATCTATCAAAACATTTGAGGAAGAAAAAAACCATAGTTATAGGGGGCGAGATTGTTCAAAACTTGAAATTATTAATATACAAAAATATCATGTTGGTTGGGAGAAAATATTAAGTTGTTGTGAAAATATTAAGCCACATATCATTACACTACACTCGAATCCTACTGTGTATGTACCAAGTGTTGGTGTCCAAGTGTGAATGATATTATTCAACCCTTTCCCACATTAAATGTCAATCTGGGTTGCGTCTAGTTATTGAAAGGATAACATGAAAAGTATATTCAAGAAACAATTACACAATTTCGTATCAATCAAGAATTTAGTAGACTATGAAAAACCACAATCAGCTATAATAGTAAAAAGTAATATTAGCAATCAACTGTAATAACAACTAGATTCACAACAGTCATGATTCACAACAATCACATTAAATCATTACAACAATAAAATAAATATGTGAAATAAAAGAAACTAACACACAGTAATTCAGCATCACCTAGTTAGGAGAGTGGGCCCAACTCCCTGATCAGGGCTGTGATAACATCACAACTTTGGAAGAGATAAAAAAGTTGCGAATTGCATTGAACTATAACTAAATAATAAATTACTGTTACAGACTCTCAATTCTCTCGTATGCTAACCTCCTCTTCACACCTCTGTAACCTCTCTTATACAAATTATTGCATTGACAATTCCTGAAATCACGACAGTTGTTGCCTACAATTACATAGTGGTTTTAATAAACAAAACCGAATGCCTTAGATACCAGAGAGATGAATCTGAATTTTTTCCACCGTTGCAGCTGATTATCCAAAAATAGTGTTGCTAGCTCGATGGTCTTCCTTGGAATTACAAAATTGGTCATTCGACCCCCAAATCTGAAAGTGTGATAGAGTTAGAAAGCCGCTTTAGTAATAATCCACCATGACTATGCTTCATTGATTAATTAATCCATAAATACATGACAAGAGGTATACCTGTGCCATTTAGGACACAAATTGACTGTTAATAATACAAGTGAAGAGGGGAAATAGGATAAAAATGTAAGTAAATATGTGCAAGTTTATCTCACAACATCTCACCCCAACTGGTCTTTTTGCATGTCCTCATACAGCTTGCCGCCTGCGCAAGTCTGGGTTGGAATGACTGTGATCAGTATGAAGCTAAACAAGGTCAAATTCCTTAGCCATTTATGTTCCTAGAGGTTTATACCCATCTGTCATGAGGAATTCCTTCCACCAATCATCATTTACTTTATAGATTGGAGTGTACTGATCTGCTGGCAGCCAGATAATGGAAAACTAAAATATCAAACCCATCCACTAGACCCCACGAGTTTGTATGCAAGAAATATAATGTGGTAGCCTTTCTAGTGCCTGTGAAAAATTAAGAGCCCCAAAAGGTGATATTGACAGATTGACCATTTTCTGTTTGAAGGACAAGTGGCTTAGTGGCTTGATTGTCTTCGAATGTGTCAAAGGCTTTCTTACACTTAACCTGATTAATTGGATAGGAAGTAAAGAATATTAATTGAACATATCCTACATACGGAACTTGGCTGAATTTCTGGTCATTACTCAGGAAGTAATCATGCATATAAAGTTCTCACATAAAATTTTGATTCAGGACATCATGAATTCTCAAAATACGCATAAACTGTATAGGGTCTTCTATCTCATGGCTAATATCATGACGAATGCTTCCGAAACAAAAGAGGATATATTTTTCATGAAGAAATAGAGCATAGCTATGAGAAAGGGGTTGGCAAGCCATTTCCTGTTGTACTAGAGTGAACATCTCTTCCTTATTGGCCTTCAGTATTCGCACCTGCTCTTCCAATTCATCGATATTCTTCTATTGTTTCCCCCGCTTTTACTTTCCTTTGTCCATCTGGTCTAGGCAACCAGTGATGATCTGAGTAGCCTGTTCACCAATCCTTCTCACCTTTTTCTAGTGGGTTTTCAAAATAATTGTCCCCTGTTGAAGACAAGATGCAATGTCCTGCCAATTCTGAATTTTTGTAGCCAAAAAGAATTGTCAAGCCTCAAATAAATATTCAATGGGCTCAGTTTGTGTAGTGGTAGAAATTGTAGGAGTGTCCTCTGTCTGAACTGCTGATGGAATGGCTCTGGTCCTACATTTTGCAGCTTTTATCTTGTACTTCCTTGCTTTCTTTTGTAAGCGCAGTACCCTTTTCTTTAATTTACGATTTTCTATCTTTAATTGCATAACTTCACTAAATTGGGACTGATACATTTATTTAAGAGGGGGCCTCCTTTTTGCCCATTATTCAATGAGTTCCTGTTTGACATCGACTTCCTCGACTGGTCTTGTAGCTGCTGTGGGGTTTGGATTATTCTTAAGAAATGCGTCGACCGACTCCTCCTTTACCCTAACATATTTCATTTTTTCCTCAACATGGGGAGTGACCCCTTAATTTTATTTCTCGGGTCTTGCAACCTATTCATTTCCCTTTGATGGCTCTGGGATTACTGCGGTTAGCGATGTAGTGTCCTCGACACTCCTCCCCTACATCTGCTCCAATTCCAGGTCACCTCCCATCTGTCCATAAATTGTTTTTAACCCTTGCAGGTCGGTCTTAGCAAGAAAATTTCCTTTTGGTGGCTCTGGAATCATTGCGACCTCCTACGGGGTAGCATCCTCGACATTCTTCCCCCGTGCTTGCTCTATTTCTTGGTCAGCCCCTGTCCATTCAAGGATTGTACCCAACCCTTGCAGGTTAGTCTCAACGCAAACATTTTCCTCAGCTAGCCCTGTAGGGATGGCTTTGGCCATTACTTCTTCAGCTTGTTCTTTGTTCGACATTCGTTCTTGTGTGACAGTGCTGACCCTTATGCTTTTAGTTTTTTCTGTATGTACACTGGTGAGTACTGGCACCTGAATGGCCATATCAACCACTGTATCCAAGATTTATCTAACGAATTATAAAATTGGGGGAATAGCGTTTTCTTCCACTAAGCGCCGAGGGGAACAAAGTTTCTTCACCCCCTTTGGTAACGTTGTAGGAAATGGGGAAAGAAGAACATCTTCTTCCATCTATGCCCTGACTATTCCTGTTGACTCAGGTCCTTCCTTTCCATCCCCCTGGTTTACTGGTTGAGACATGCTTCCTTCCAAATTTCCTTATTGTCTGGTAGTCAACATTGGTTCTTGTGTAATAGTGCCGACTGCAGGGCCTCTCTCCTCCATAGATTCCTGATTCTTTTGAGCTAGTGGTTTTGGTTCTTATGTGTCAGAACCACTTGCAATTTTTACTTCGGGTCCCAAATTTACTTGGAAAGACGGTGTTGATTCTTGTGTAAAAACACCACTAGTACACTCCTCTGTGGCCTCCTGAAGCATTTGAACAGGTGGTGTTAGTTCTTGTGTAACATCACCACTTATTGATCCCTTGGCTAATGACGATTATTCCTGTGAATTTTCAGTCGACGCTAGTTCTTGTGGAAAAACGTTGACTCCATTTTATGTCTCCATTGCTTCCATTCCCACTGAGCCAATTGGTGATGTTGGTTCTTGTGGGGCGGAATCAAATATGGTTTATTCTATTTCAATTGCTTCCATTCCCACTGAGCCAACGGGCGTTGTTGGTTCTTGTGGGGCAGCATCAACTGTGGTTTCTTCTATTTCCATTGCTTCTCTATCGTCCTCCTCTCTTGCAGGCATCATAGCATCAAGTTCTTCTTCCGACAAATCAACAAATTGTGACCAAGGAACAGGTGTTCGAGCAAGAGAATGTATTACCAATAATCGAAGCAACCCATGATTCGTGAGGACTGCGAATACTTGTCGAGAGCGACGTGCAGATTGTGCCATCGGTTGAAGAATATTCCATAGGAAGAAATGCATATCCAACAAATGGATTTGCGCATGCCGAAACCGAAGGTACACTAGAAGCTTGAAATGATATTTGAACAAAATAGCAAATTTCCCTTCGCAGGTGATATAACTTAGCACAAAATATGCTAATTTTCCCCGTGGATATGGAAGAGGCATATGATCATATCCCCTTCCCTTTTTAACTGTTGTTTCTATGACTTGTAAGAACAATTCCAGGAACTATGGCAATGGGGATTTCCGAGAGAATAATTTTTTCCCTCCCTGTGGAAATCCACTGACGGTCGAGATGGTTTCCTCTTTAACAAAGATATCCAAACCCCGAACTCTCAAGTGATTTCCCTCCAATTTTAATGAAAATTCGGCTGTGATAGTCTCCTCGAATTCCTACAACCTTTCAAAATACACATCCCAACCCACATCTAAAATGATTTTCCATACATCTGCATTACTACGATCAAGAATTGTGTTTTCTGGTTCATGTCTCACAACCAATCCACCCATTCCGCAACAACTTAGTAGAAGCACTTCAAAGTAGCTGAGGAACATTAGGGGAGAGTATCAGCAGGTAAATTCTTGCGGTGACGGAATGGTGAAAAAAAGAAAGTGCAGTAATAGTGAAATACGGATGGTAGTTTTGGGAAATGGGGAAAAATCCATGGAAGATTATGGTAATGATGAAGGATCATTATGGTAATTATTCTACAGAGTTGGAAGGGATTTTTTAACTAATCGTAAACGTACTTATTTCAAATCCCGATATGTATTAATCATTGCGATGAATAGGGTGAGGGTCGTGGAGTGTACATATTGGCACAAGTTTTAATGGTGACGTCGAATCATCATTAATATTCGATTATGTTGTTGTTTTAGTCATGAGAATACCTCCTCCCCCCCTCCAAAATGAAGGATGACCTTCCACGGTCATGTCAAATCATGTCAAAATAATTATTAATCAAATCTGCAAAGTCGATTTGGGACATACCTGGCAACTTACCTTGGCGGAGTAACAACCTCAGAGGAGTAACCACATTGATGGAGTAACAACACCAATAGAGTAACAACACTGAAGGAGTAACAAAATTGGAAGAGTAATAGCACCGGCAGAGTAACATCATCAGGTACTTAGAAAATTTTCACCCTCTGCAGAATATGAACACCAATGATAGTACCTGCAATAAAAAAACAATTGAGTAGTAACATTATATATATATATATATTAATTAGAGGATGTAGAGGAGGAATTATTTGCACTGACAACCTTCAAAACAGATTTATCATAGAGATGTTTGATGAAGTCATGTTTAGAAGTTTGGTGGTGATACAATATGAGATGATGTCCATTTACAATGAAATAAGCATGTGTATCATTAATTGTGACAAATCTAACAGTTCCATTATCAAACACTGCATCAACTTCATAAGGTCTCATCCAATGAGAGCAGAGATTTCCTTTAAAGTCATTAAAATGGGAATCATAGAGTAATTCCCAATACCCTCTGTGAAAAAACTTATTTTTGATAAATTTATCATGCCATTTTGTTCTCTATTGCTAAATTGCAGCAGTTTTTTGGACAACTATTAAACGAATTTCATCCAACTCATTTAGTTGTTCCAGTTGATGTTTCTGGGCTTCTAAAAGATTTAATCCTACTTCCAGAGTTGTTTAGAGTGTGTTAATCTTGAATTCCACTCATAACAATGGGGATTTTCCATAGACAATCTCAAATGGTGAAAACCTTGTTTTATTTCACAATGTTGTTTTGTATGCCCAGAGAGCTTCAAGAAGTTTTTCAGCCCAATCTCTAAGATGCTTTTCCATAGTCTTTGTGAGAATATTTTGTAATACCTTGTTTGTGCTTTCCACTTGACCGTTCACCTGAGGATGCTACAGAGATGTCACTCTATGCTTAATTCCATACTTTTTCATAAGCCTTGCTGTCATATGTGATGTGAATTTTTCTCCCCCATCTCGAACTATCTCTCTAGGAGCACCATATCGAGTAAAATTTTATTCGAATAAGAAGTCTGAGTCATCATATTTTGTTGCTTTCACGACAGCCTTGGCCTCTACCCACTTTGTTACATAATCTGTGAAAACCAAAATATAAACTTTTTGATGTGAAGATGGAATAAACGAGCCAAAAAAGTCAATAGCCCATTTTTCAAAGGGCTCAAGGATTACTTGAGGCTATAACGGAATTTCTTCTGATCGATGAGGCTGACCCATCTGCTGGTAGCTATCACACCCTCATACATACTTTCTCGCATCCTGAAAGATGAAGGGCTGATAGTATCCCATATGTAACACCTTATAATCCGTTTTTTTATCTGCGAAATGTCCTCCATAGGGACCGTCATGAGCAGCCTTCAGGGCATCATATATGTCATCTTCTCCTACACAATGTCAGATTTGTTGGTCAACCCCTATATGAAAAATATATCCTGTTATCCATGAATAACGAGCACTGTGATGAATAATCTTCCACTGTTCCTTGTATGACAAATGTTGGGGTACCTTCCCTGTAGCAAAATAATTAGCAATATCTGCATACCACAGAGTTTGAGTAGAAATTGAAAAAACATGTTCATCTAGAAAACTATATTCTATAGGTGTACCTTCGTCACTAGTATCCAATATAGACAGGAAATCGACAACTAAATTATCTTTCCCTGGTTTATCTATGATGGTAATGTAAAATTCTTGAATTAACAATAACCACCTTGTAATACAACCAATGGTTACAAGTTTATTCATCAAGAACCTGATTGCTGCGTGATCAGTGTGCACAAAAGTAGGATATCCAGTAATGTAATGCCAAAATTTATTAACAACATAAATAACAGTAAATAACTCTTTTTAAGTTACTGTATAGTTTAGTTCAACAGGAGTCAAATTCTTGCTGACATAATAGACTACGTACAACTTCTTGTCCTCTTGTTGTCCCAAACTGGCTCCAACTGTTGTTTGAGAAGCATCAGTGTGGATATGAAATGGGAGTTTCCAGTCAAGACCTCACAAGATCGGAGCCCCACAAACTAGTTCCTTAATCTTTGTAAAAGCTACTTCACACTCATCCACTTTGAAAAAGTGGAAACGCTATTTTAGAAAAAATTTCTATAAAATGTCTATAATAGCTAGCGCAACCAATAAAACTACGTACCTATGTCGGTGTCTTAGGTATAGGAAAATGTAACATTACCTCTACCTTGGCAGGATCAAATCGAATTCCAGTGACCGAAAGAAAATGTCCCATAACTATTCCCTCTTCCCTCATCATGTGGCATTTTATTGTACCCAGAGAAACATGTGTTTGTTTTTATCTTTCGAGTACATTTTCTAAGTTTTCCAACCCTTCTTCAAATGAATCCTTGTATGGGGTAAAATCATCCATATAAATCTTGTCACTATCGTCAACTAGATCAGAAAAAATTCCTAATATTGCCCTCTGAAAGGTGGTAGGCGCATTACAAATACCACATGGAAGGACTTGGTATGGGAAGGTTCCCCAAGGGAACGTGAAGATAGTTTTATGCTCATCCTCAGGAGCTATTTGGATTTGTTTATACCCACTAAATCCATCCAGAAAGGAAAAAAACTTCTTTCTGGCTAAAGTATCAATGACTTGGTCAATGAAGGGAAAAGGAAAATGATCATTTAAAATTGCTTTATTCATCTCCCTATAGTCTACACAAATCCGCCACTTACCATTCTTTTTAGGAAAAATAACTAGTAGAGATATCCATTGTCTATCAGAGATAGGGTAAATAAATCCTACATCCAATAACTTCTGAAGCTCATCTTTGAAAATGTTCTTCAGGGCGGGGTTCCTTATTCTCTGGAGTTTTCTTACAGGTCGACAATATTCTTTAATGTATATATGATGGGTCCATAAGTCAGCAGGGATTCCTTTCATATCTATATAGTCTCATGTGACAACTTCCTTCTGGTCTCGAAGGACTTTCAGGAGCTGTTCGGTCTAGGATGACGAAAGGTTTGGATTAATGTTCAATGTCTTCCCTGGTTCAATTTATATAGGGATACTATCACAAGGTGCAACTACAGGAATATCCTCAACTTTAGTTTCTGGTTCAATGGTTTCCTACATATTACAGCTCATGACATAATCTAGGGTTTGACGAGTCGAATCAGAAACATAATGAGGACTGCTGATAAAAGTGCCGATAGCATCATCTTCCGTTTCATTTTAAAATGGAAGGCTTGTCCAATAGTGAGGACTGGTCTAAATTCTTCATTTTCATATTCTAGTGCTTCTTCTACAGGCAGGGAATTTTGTTTGAATGTTGACTTTTCCGATGGACTTGGTTCTGTAAGGGGATAAAGGCTGAGATTATTTGTAATCTTCCCGTTAGATATAACCATATTTCCAGACCGACACCCGATATGGGTGTCTATGGTTGCAAGCCAAGGTATTCCTAAAATGAAAGGGTGGCCACTAGCTGGGGACTGTGTACATAATACCAAGAAGTCAACAAGGTAATTCCATGAGCCTACCGAAATGGTTCTGTCTTCTAACTTCCCTATTGGTCTTACTGTGGACCCGCCTGCCAATTCTAAGACAGTAAGGGTTGGTTTAATATTTCGTAGGCCTAGTGTAAGCATAGTCTCAGTGGTGATAACATTAATCGTAGCTCCCAAATCTACCAACATGATGTCAGATAACTTCCCCATAACATGGATGGTGAGCGAGTCCTTCTTCTTCTTCTTCTTCTTCTTCTTTTTTTAATAGGTTTCTTGGAACAATATTCTATGATTTTCTTAGCGTAAATTAGTACATACTTGATAGCTTGAATTAAGGGGATTTTTACAAACAAGTTTTTAAGTTCCCCTAACAAGTCAAACTCTGATCGAGGACTCTGTTTACTCAAGGCTAGTCTCTCAGGATAAGGCGAATCGACTTGGCATCCCTGAGTAACAATTGGTTGAGAAGGGGGTTGTTTTGTGGAGTCTTGATTCGATTCATCCCCAAATATCTGAGGTTCTGGTTCCAAAAATTTGCCATCAACATTTCAACGATAATTGGCGAAGTCTGAGAATTCACTACCCAAATAGATCGCAGATTTATCTCATTGCATTCGACGGTAGAAATTATATACACAGGAAGGTTGAGAGTGTCAGCCTGTTGAACTCCCTTATTGTTAGGATTTGGATTAGGTTGGATAGGAAGATGAGGATGAAGTGGAGGATTACCTGAGGGAATACTAGAAGGAAGTTGTAGTTGTTGTTGTTACATAGTTTGGGGAAATTGTCCACGAGAAGGAGAAGGCCCATGATAATTATGATACCATGAAGGGTTTGAGCTAGACTGGGGGAACTAAGGTTGCTAGATTGGATATTGACAATACTAAGGCCATGGTGGTGTTAGGTACTGACTAAGGGCCAACATTTAAATTACTGAAATATTGAGAAAGGTCCCGAGGCATACCTTGATTCATGTTTGGTGGCCGTTGTTGACATGGTTTCCTTGAACTCATAAAGTACAATTGATATACCTCTTCATTTTCTCCCTGAAAGACCGCCTTAGCCCAGGAAGAGATGGACTTGAGCTGTTGGAATGAATCTGTTCACATATTGCACAAGCCTCTACAGTATTAAATGGACATTCCTTTAGCGGAATTTCTTCCTGCACTAAGGACATAAAATGGCCAATATGGTCTCCTCTAAATCCATTTTCTTTTGTTTTTCTTGTAAAGTATCCATCTGAGAGGATAATGTACTCATGATATCGGTCCTTAAATTGTACAACAAATTTCCAATCTCAACTTTCGTAACTCCTCCGCGGGATGTCTTAACAGTTTGAATCCCTTTCTTATTCCTTGCAACCCCTCGTGATAATTGAAAGCATAGTTCATAGATGGAATTGAAATCCTCTTTCGATATATCCCCTTTGCCTACTATATTGAAGAGTTCCAGAGATTCTTCCCTTAGTACCCATAAAAAGATGATTTTCAATATTTCCTTGTCCAGGTCACTATGGCATGACCTCTGTAAGGTATATTTAAATCGTTCCACACAATCCTCCATATTCTCGTCCTCCTTCTGCATAAACTTAAAGATTTCTTCCTTGATATCTCAGGATTTGCAATAATCCTGATACTTCTCCAGGAAAATATTCTTCATATCATCCCATGAGGTAATATATTTTCCCCCTAAACCCAAAAACCATCGTAGAGTCGTACCTTTAAAAGTAACAGGGAATATTTTCAACTTCCGAGCATCAGCTATATAGTCGTACCCGTGATAGATGATGTTGAATTCGAAAAGGAATGTGTCTGGATCTTCAGAGAAGAGCCCATGGAAATTAGGCAATGTTATCAATGGAATGGGCTTCATCAACACATCACCCCTAATATCTCCAATTGAGAATTATATTGAGGAAGTTGCAGGTGCCATGAATACTTTCCAAAATTCACTTGGGATCTCAAAAGGTTCTGATTGTTCGATAAAAAATGGTTGAGGTTTCTTAATAGCACTTCCTCAATCACATCGTGAAGTGAATCCCTATAAGTCTCCTTCTTCTACACTAGGGATACTCAATTCCTCTGATCCTCTGCTTGAAACTTCCTCTCCTTCTGTCGTTGAAAGGAGTACTTTTGCTTCCTCTAGTACTTTGCTTGCTACTTCTCCTTTTGCTGTTGAAATGGGTTTTTCTACTATCAAGGGTGGTACTGGTTATACAATTGACTGCCTTTCAGATTTTGTTTGAGTTTTTACCCTTATAGTGGCTCATCAAGATGCTTCTGATTCAGCTTTTGCGATGAGTCCTTGGATGTAGGTGACCATTCCTAAATCCTTCCTTCCTCTCTTTAAGGGTCCTCCTCTGCCCCTTTTATTTAGAACTATGTTCATGCAACTGATGAAGGAGAAAAATTCAAACGATTCTTGCAGCTCAGGACCTAGAGCAGGGTAAGAAAAAATCCCTTCCTAGGACGAGAGAGTGGTCTCAAAGGAGGAAAAGAAAGAAGAAAAGGAAAACAATCAAGGAATATTAAGCTCAAGACCTAGAGCAGGGTAAGAAGAAAAAAATACAAAAAAATTAAAACTCAAGACCTAGATTAGGATAAGAAAACTTCCCTCCCTGGGATGAGAGATTGATTCTGAGATCAATACAAGTTGTGTTCTTGGACCTTTGATAGAATCCCTGGAAACGAAGCCAAAATGTTGGTTTCCAAGTGTGAATGATATTATTCAACCCTTTCCCACATTAAATATCAATCTGGGATGTGTCTGGTTATTGCAAAGCTTACATGCAAAGTATATGCATGCAACATATCGATCAAGAATTCAATAAACTATGCAGAATGACAATCGAATGTAACAGTAAAAAGTAATAGCAACAATCAACTGTAATAACATCCAGATTCACAACAGTCACAATTCATAACAATCACATTAACCCATTACAACAATAAAAGACAGATGTGAAATAAAAGAAAATAACACACAGTAATTTAGTAGCACCTCGCAAGGAAAGCGAGCCCAGCTCCTTGATCAGGGTTGTGATAAAATCATAACTTAGGAAGGGATCAGAAAGCTGCGAATTGCATTGAACTATAATTAAATAATAAAGTACTGTTATAGACTCTCAATTATCTCTTATGATAACCTCCTCTTCACAGCTTTGTAACCTCTCTTATACAAAATATCAAATTGACAGTTCCTGAAATCACGACAACTGTTGCCTATAATTACATAGTGGTTGTAATAAACAAAAAAAATGCATTAGATAACAGAGAGATGAATCTGAAGTTGTTCCACCGTTGCAGTTGATTATCCAAAGATAGTGCTGCCAGCTTGATGGTCTTCCTTGAAATTACGAACTTGGTCATTCGACCCCCAAATCTGCAAGAGTGATAGAGTTAGCAAGCCGCTTTAGTAATAATCCACTACAACTATGCTTCATTAACTAATTAATCCATAAAGACATGACAATAAGTGTACCTGTGCAGTTTAGGACACGAATTGACTGTTAATAATACAAGTGAAGAAGAGAAATAAGATAAAAAGGTAAGTAAAGATATATAAGTTTAGCTCCCAACACCAAGAACAAGAACATTACGTATGTATTAAGTACAAGAATATTCAAAGATTAACTACTTAATAAATATCTATTGCCTCACATGTGCAAAAAAAATTGAGTGATGCCACCAGTCCATCACAACCAAGAGAACGTTGAAACAAATTAGTGGTTAAAACTAAAAACATAAAACTCCATTTTATGAAAATTAATAGGATAACAAGAATATAAATCACGATCAGATAACTAGACCATAATATACCATAGTATAATAATTTACATGCCTGGTACATAAACCTAAAACATAGTTGGGGCTAGAGGTGCCATGGAGGTGCCATTAATGTTGAGCTAAAATTCCATTAAGTTAATGTAGAAAAGCTTTCTTAAAATTAATATTACTCTACATATTATAATATAAAATATGTTTATATTTTATTACTATGCTTAAAAAATAAATAATAAAAAATATAAATATATATTATTAAACATCCCTCATACTATGGGAATGGGGTGTATATACTCCTGGAATTTGATCTGTGACCAATTCAAAAGGAAATATATATCCTCTATTACAATATGATGGGTGTAGAAAAAAAAAATGTAAATAAAAGATTTTCAATAATCCCTCGACTTTCCCTAAATTTGAAGTCTTGATTCAAGACACATATTTACCTGTTTTGACTTCTTTCATTAAAGAACGCATATTTATACTCTCCCTAAATCTGAAGTCTTAATTCAAGATACATATTTACCTGTTTTGACTTATTTATTTATTTATTAAAGAATGCATATTTATACTTTGAGTTGATATTTTCAATTTACAATATTATTTATAAAGTTTATAATATTAATTTTAAAGTTTAAGTTAAATTTCTTAAGTTTATAATACACTTTTTTTTAGTTTATTAATCTCTTAATTTAGAATATTAATATCTTAGGTTTAATATTAATATTCATTTTTTGAATTAATTTTCAGTTTAGTATTAATAATATTTTGGGTTTATAATATTAATCTGTTGGGTTTATTAATCCTTTGATTTATAATACTAATAATTAGTTGGGTTCATTAATCACTTAGGTTTATGATATTAATCCTTGGGGATAAGGTTTTTAATATCTTTAGTTTATAATATTAATAATTAGCTCAGTTCATTAATATTTTGTGTGTATAATATTAAAATTCATAAGTTTTATAATATTAATCCCTTGGGTTTATTGATCACTTGTATTAATAATCCCCAAAGTTTATAATATTAATAATTGCTATAGTATATTAATCCCTTGGGTTGGTATTGTTAATATTAAGTTTTTCTAATTTAAGGTTTATAAAATTAATATTAATTCCTTAGGTTTGTTAACCGTAAGGATTTATAATATTTATCCTTTGGGTTTATAATATTTATAATCTTTGGGTTTATAATATTAATACATTGGATCTATTATTCCCAACGGTTTATAAAATTAATCACTTTGACTTATATTATTAATATCTTGGGTTTATTATTAGGGTTAATAATATTATTCTTAGGGTTTTATAATATTAATATAAGTGCTTATAATATTGGGTTTGATGATGTTAAGGCTTATAATATTCAGTTTATTATTAAAGTTTAATATCGTGATGTATAACCCCCCGATCGAGGTGCCCGCTATCAGGTGCCACAGGGTAGGTAGAGGGCGGTCGCGATGAACGGGCAAAGGTTCATGCGTGAGAACTTCAGCCGACATTCATAACACCGCATGAGGAGGTACGCGACATTCATGTTGATGATGGCGCATTTAGTAAGACAACTAGTAATGTCAAGAGGGCGTTAGAAAATGCAGAATAAGGAAAGCCTAAAGAAGCTAATTCGGAATCAGCAGAAACCATTTCATTCTGGCAAGAGTAGCGATTTGAGGTGACAGGCTGCGATTGGTGCAGACATTGTTCAGAGGCTTTAAGCTTGGATCCAGGGGTATGTCATTCTTCATTCCAACCTTATGCTTTTAGCCATAAATCTTAGTACGAGCCTGGATATAGGTGGCTTTGAAGTTTTGGGAATGGTTTCGGTTATCATCTGTCGTATGGTCAGGAATTGTAACTTCTTAATTATCATCTGTCGTATGGTCGTATATAGAAGGAGGCTATTCAGCCTCGTTTTCGCGATCCCTGTAGGAACGTGAATTTCTCTTTCATAATCTCCACTTCCTTCATGCATGCATGCAAGTTTAGTTCTGCTGGGAAATTGAATTTGTTTGAAAATTGTTCCAATTTCTTCATGCATGGTGTCCAGTTTACTTCTACTAGGCAATTTCCTTTTTTTGAGAAATGTTGCAAGTGTTCTCGCCTCTTTTTGGTGTATTCTAATGATTTAGGGGATAATTGGGGTAGCCTCTATCATTTGTTTGTATGCCTCGTCTGGTTTTGGTAGGGGAAAATCTTAAAAACCCTCTATTTGGTATTCTATAAAAGCGTAGGGGATATTAAAAGTAGTTTCTGTAGTTATTATTTCTGCCTTGTTTGGTCTCGGAAGGGGCAAATCTTGCAAACCCGTGGTAGTCATAGTGAAGGTAATTCTCATAGACTTTGTTCAGGTTTTATAAATTATCTTTGTCATACTTGGAGTTTTTCTGGTTTAGTGTGGCTTTTACTTGGTAAGATAGAGAGTCTGTTCTGCGTTCGTCTCTATCTCCGTCAAACAATTTGTATAAATCACTTTGTGAATTATCTCAGTCAACGAAATTGTATCTATCACTCTGCGAATCATGTGTCAGAGGTAGATTTATTCCTAAAAATACAAAGTTTAATCGTTATACCTCTGTCCTCCCATCATACAGGCTCACAAATAGTATATACATGTTTAACTCAGCAGAATATTTATAACAGAACTATGGTTAAGAGGCAAACGAAGAAGTGTATGGTTAAAAATCAAGATAAAGGAAAGTAGAAGATTTTAAAATCTACAGCTGAGACTAGCAAGCAAGGTAGGAAGACAAAGCAAGAGATGTTAGAGAATATCTCGCAAGCTTATTCTGTTGGTAATCCTCAATAAATCAGAAATGTAATCCAAGGATGGGAAAAAGAAAGTCACAGTAATGAGGAAGATAATGAGGCAGAGGAGGAAATGATGGATTTTGTTATTGATCCAGGAAATACTAGAGGTCGCCTCTCGCTGTTTAAACAAACTGTTCATACATAATGGATAATGAAATGTGTCCTGGCTAAAGCAATGCAAAGTATTCATCCAGGTCAAGGGAATGCAACACCATCATTACTTGAACTTATTTAGGATATCAACATTCAACTCTAGCATATCAAGGTGTCACAGTATCAAGCAATAGCTCGAATTGGTTGAATTGAAAGGCAGATTCAACAGATGCAGCAAGTGGACATGCTTGGCTCCACTGCAAAGGGTCCAACACCCATAGACGCTTCTGATGGGTAGTAGCCTAGATTAAGTTTTATGAATTTTGCGGATAGTGTTTATGTTTTCAGTTTCTACTTAGTTAATGTTTTAAACAATAAAATGGCCATTGTGGCGAGTAGAAGAAGGAAACAATATCAATTTTGGATGGCTTTCAATGCGCTAAGGTGGCCAACAAACCTGGTTTCCTTCGGGCAGGTTGAGGCCACTAACTTTGTATATGATGCAACCTGTTTTTTTATGATAAATAGAAAATAGTAAGGTCCTACCAAATTTACAAAAAAAAAATATCGTGATGTATCACATTGTTCTTATTAATAATGTAACATTTTAATCCTATGGTTTAGTGCTTTTCCATTTAGTTTATTTTCCCTTGGGTTTATTTTTATTAATATTAAGGTTTAATATTTTTCCCTTGGTTTTATTTTCACTTATGTTAAATATAATATTAATTCCTTGGATTTATTATTATTAATCTTAGTTTTAATATTTTTCCTTGGGTTTATAATATTAAACACTTGCTTTTATTTTCCCCTGGGTTTATAATATTAATCCCTTGAATTTATGGTATTTTATTTTTTAATTTTAGGCTTATAATATTGCATTTAGTATCATGGTCATGTTGGGTTTTTTAATATTGAGGTATATAATATTGGGTTTTTTAATATTAAGATTTATAGTATTAATCATGTCATTTTTAATATTAATCTTATAGGTTTAAAATATTTATGGAAAGGTTTATAATATTAATCTTAAGAATATAATAATAATCCTTGTGTTTATAATGCTGGATTTTCTAATATTAAGACTTATAATAATTGAGTTAATATTAGAATTTAATATTTTTATGTTGTATTGGTTCATAAATCTATTATTATGTATAAAAGATATTGATAGTTATATTAATATGTTAATAAATGTATATTAATCATTAAAATAATGGTGAGAGATATATAAATATTGTTACTAATAATCTTATATTATTATGATATTATGTTAATTTTGTTATTGTTAAATATATAAATGTTTATATTTATATAATTATTAATAATTACAAATAGTCAATTTTTAATAGCCACTTTAATATTATACATTAAATAATTATTAATATGATTAATAAATTATTACTTATACCAACCACATTAATAAATATAATTATACTAATGTATTATTATACTTTAAAATATAAATATATATTATTAAATATGTCATACTATTGATATGCATGATATGAATATACTCCTAAAATTTGAGCTGTGACCAATTCAAAAGGATACATATATCCTCTGTTACAAAATGGACTATTAAGTAGAGTTTATTAAAAATGTAAATAAATGATCTTCAATAATCCCCGGACTTTATCTAAACTTGAATCGACTGAGGATACACATTTACGCTTTTAGACAACTTTCATTAAACAACTCATATCTCATTATTCTCCGAACTGATATTCTCAAGAAACCGTACCAAAACACAATACGAGAAAAGACATAATAGATGGGAGATCAATCATTAATCAATGATAAGAGATGGAATATCAAAACAGGAAACACATTAATGAAGTAATATAAATTCTGAGCACTAGCCATGGCTAAACATGAAATACATTTATGGAGTAATATAAAGTTTTACCATTGGCCATGGCTAACGGACTCCACGAGCTCTATATAAATAGAAAATTTTGAAATCTGATAAGTTGGGACATGTTAAAGGTTAAGACATTAAAATGATTGTTATTAATTAAAAAAACAAAAAATTAAACATATTTCTATAAAACCAAAATGGCCCAATTTTCAATTTCTTGGTTAATGCTTAAAAAAACAGATTCTCTTGAGTGATTCCTTTTCATTGTACATAAAAATACCCGAAGCATTCTTGAAATATTCTAGAATAGAATTTCTACTACACTTCTAAATATAAAATTGGTTTAATCATATATTTTTGGGGTGTATTGATTCAAGAGGATTTTAGATGATAAATGGCTTTAAAATTTCTCAAAAATTAAAGTGATTAGATGACAACAAGACTATGACCATGTCGAAGTATTCTCCGTTCCAAATCCAAAGGTGCAAACAACACTCTAATCTATGGTCGCATGAGAAAGTTAGATGAAGTCAAACTTTTGGTCAAAGTCGGACTTGGCGAGGTTTAAGTGTTATGCAAATTGACCAACACCCGGGTTGGAAAACCTAGCTCTCAAGAGCGGGTGAATTTGTGGGATGGTTAGTTTGCCTAATAACCCCTAAATCCACAAAAAAACAAATAAGGTTGTTATTATAAAAACAAAATAATATTAAAAAAAAGGAGGTGGTGCGCTGCCACTGCCGCCACCCCCGCATACAACCATATCATATAAAATTCAAAGGTTTAGTAGTGGGGTGGACCACCCCCAGTGGACTTTCCGACCCCAATGGATCACACATCACATAACCATATATAATGTTAAAAAATGTGAAGGGTTGGGTCAGGGTTGCGTGGAGCGGACCCTGCCCACCGGACCTTAACACGACTCTGCCCACCAATTTTTAAAAACGACATGACTATGAAAATGGTGGAAGGTTGGGTTGGGGCCGCATGGTGCGGACTGCACCCACCTATAATTATATTACATCAAATTAATACAACTAAAACAGGAGGGGCGAGATTTGATACCCCAACCTCTCCTCAACCAACGATGGAATTAACCATTGCACCAGTAGAGGTGTTTTGAAAACTCTGCCCATAAACTTATAAAAGACCTCATTTCCATAGTACCCCCATTACACCAGCAGAGGTGTTTTGAAAACTCGGCCCATAAAATTATAAAAGACCTCATTTCCATAGTGCCCCCAGGTATAGTAGCGGAGTAGGATCGGAACCACGAGTGGGCCAGAGGGGCAAAACCATGCCCAGGGAATATTGAGGGGCATCAGAAATATTCCTTGGGGTGAAGAATTTTCCAATGTCAGTTTGGGACAAATTTTATGTCGATTTTACACCTCTTGGCGACAAGAACTCAACAATGATGTTCATTTTTGCATCAGAGCTCTCCATTTTTCGGCCACTTTCCAGTTTGGAGGTATAAGGGTGCTTTATGTAATTTTACTTGTACTTCTTTTTTTTTTTGCCACTTAATGAATGAAGGCCTCCCCACTATTGAGCAGGGCTCGGAGATGTTGTCCAAATTGGATGAACTCCGTAATCAAATTTTGGTGTTGATCTCATGCATCTTATGTTCTCTTTGCTCTTCGTTTTATGTGCTTAAGTTTTCATGATTTTCAAGTGCTCTGTTACATGTAATTCTTTATGCATCGATAAGCAAAAGATATTGGATCAAGTGGTATCATAGCAGGTCTTTGTGATGCGAATTGCATGAGTACATGAAAACCAGAAACAATCTTCAATGAGGCGAAGGAAAGCTTAAGTCCTTTGATATTGAAGCATGACGTACACCACAAAGAGGAAACATGGAAGATGAGGAAGCTCGTTGGGAAGAAGACCGAAATTACCGCAAGACATTGTACAACATGGCAAAGAAAGTAGACAACTGTTTGGAGAGTATGAGAAGACCATCAAGCCCGAGAAGAAAGATGCAGATGATCTTGGATCAGTAAATCATGGAGATGGTGGAGAAGCACCCCCTCCCTCTCCATATTCTAGTGAGAGTTCATTTTCTTCTTCTCATCATTCTCGCAGACGTCATAGGCATACATCTAAGAAACCTTTCCTTAAAATATATGTAAAGTTTGACTTGCCTATGTATACAAGAGAATGTAATGCAGAAAAGCTGTGAAAATTGGATTAGACAGATTGAGGTCTACTTCCAGATTCAACTAATCAAGAAAGACTAGGCAAAGATCCTGTTGGCATCCCTTCGACTGGGTGGCACTTCCCTCGTTTGGTGGGAGAGAAAATTGCAAGGCAATGACAATCTGAGTAACCTTCTCTCCTCATGGTCAAATTTTATTTATGCACTAAAAAATCAATATTACCCATTGAGCTATAAGCAAAAGGAATTAATGGAATGGAAACACCTAAAGCAAGGCAAAGGCCAAAATGTGCAAAACTTCACTGAAGAATTTAGAAAACAAGCCTTGAACTTAGACATTTCATTAGATTCACCAGAGATTGTAACTAAGTATATCGGTTCTTTACATAGTTACATAAGGCATTCATTATTATTGTTTGAGCGTGCTACTATCGATGAGGCCAGTGTGAAGGCCATGCATCTTGAAAGCAAGGGGACGCATGAACAAAATGACCACCCAAAAAGAGGCGCAATAGCCAAGAGAAGAGGAGAAAATCTCTCTTGTACACATTGTGAGAAAGAGGGACACGACAAAGAGAATTGATGGAAACTGCACCTTGAGCTGAGACCTAAGAGGGATGAAAGAAAGGATAGGCATAAGAGAGTTGCCACCATGCAACAAGATCAAAAGTCTAAATCAGAGGAAGATGATAAGGTCACGGCTGTGGGAGTTGCACGAGCTAGACCAATTGACTTAGGATCAAATTCTGGTGACGAAAGGAGGATTGCAACTCTTGGAATCACAACGGATGGACCCATCGATTTGGGTTCATATTCGTGTGATGAAGCAAAAATTTCAATAGATAGTGTACGAAAGGTGAAAAGGTTTCCCAACGTGGCATGGATCTAGGAACTTGAGGAGATAAATCAAAGCATTCAAGCAGATAATACTGAGCTAAGGAGACTCCTACAGGAAGCAGAAAGGGAGAAACAAAGGTTTTTACGCCAATTTCAAGCTAAGGACGAGGCCTTGGAAAAGCTTCAGCATAACCACCTTGAGGTAAAGAGTGATTCTTCAATTTCATGTACTTTTCATGATGATGATTTCGTTTCTTTTGAAAAACATAGTACAAGAATCAGATCCAAAATGTTAAAGAAAATGGGGTACCAGGGAAAGTTCTCGGCATTAATGAATAGGGCATAATAAACCCCATAAAAGTAGAATATTTACCCCGTCATGCAGGACTTGGGTATGTCAGGAAGGAGGTTGGGGAATGCTCCAAGAAAGCCAGCGACCCACCAACGACAGATGATGAGAGCACCTCATCACATTCCAGCGACAATGAGGGATCCATGAACACTTATTAAAGGCACATCGGGAGGAAGCATTCCAAGACGATCCAGAAAGTTTGGAAGAGAAAGAATCATTGCAACAAGGATGAACACCAGAAATATGCATGTCAAACCCTTTAAGCCCAAAAAACACCCATGAAGAATCCAGGCATCGGAAATATCCCATAAGAAAATCCACCACGGGAAGATGACCCATTTACTTTATTAAGTAAAATATGGTATTTTTAGAGGTAATATCTTGTTATGGCCACAATTTGTAAATCATGCATTGCAAGTAAATGTAAAAGTAATGATGTGTTTTCCATCACTTTGAAACGAAACGATGATGTTTTTGCCTTTTCTTATGAGTAGTTGAGGTATTGGTTTTTGTTATGTAATCCTTGACCAATGAGTGTGTGCTATAAACTCTTGGAAAGAGAGGAGTTGTTTAAGTCATGTGTGGTTTGTATATGATTGCAAAGGATGTACCAGATTTGCGTGCAGACGATTGAAAGTGTGGTTTGGCGAGGACACAAACAGTGTGTTGGATGTGTTGATGCTTGTGGTGGTCCAAAAGATCCTCAGTGGGGAGGATTGATCTAAGAGGATCTTAGATAACAAGTGGTTTTAAAATTGCTCAAAAATCAAAGTGTCCAGATGACAAAAAGACCAGGACCATGTCGAAGTGTTCTCCGTTTTGAATCCAAAGGTGCAAACGACACTTCAATCCGAGGTCGTATGAAGAAGTTAGAACAAGTCAAAGTTGGACTTGGGCTAGGTTTAATTGTTATGCAAATTGACCGACACCTGTGTTGGAAAACCTAGATCCCGAGAGTAGGTGAATTTGTGGGATGGTTATTTTGGCTAACAACCCCTAAATCGAAAAAAATCAAATAAGGTTGTTATTATAAAAAAAAAAAATATTAAAAAAAGGAGGTGGCAGGCTGCCACCCCCGCATACAACCATATCATATAAAATTCAATGGTTTGGTAGGGGGGCGGGCCACCCACGGTGGATCACACACCACATAACCATGTATAATGTTAAAAAATGTGAAGGGTTGGGTCGGGGCCGCGTGGAGCGGACCCTACCCACCGAATCTTAACACGACTCCGCCCACCAATTTTTAAAAATGACACGACTATGAATATGGTGGAAGGTTAGGTCAGGGCCGCATGGTGCAGAACTCACCCACCTATTATTATATTACATCAAATCAATACAACTAAAACAAGAGGGGCGAGATTTGATCCCCCGACCTCTCCTCAACCAAAAATGGAATTAGCCATTGCGCCAGTAGAGGTGTTTTGAAAACTACGCCCATGAACTTATAAAAGACCTCATTTCCATAGTGTGCCCAGGAAGAGCACCGGAGTAGGAGCAGATTCATGAGCGGGCCAAAGGGGCAGAACCATTCCCAGGGAATATTGAGGAGCATTAGAAAGATTCCCTGGGGTGCAAAATTTTCCAGTGTCAGTTTGGGACAAATTTTATGTCGATTTTATACCTCTCGGCGACGGAAACTCAACGGTGATGTCATTTTCTGCATCAGACCTCTCGATGTTTCGACCATTTTCCATATTGGAGGTAGAAGGTTGCTTTATGTAATTTTACTTGAACTTCTTCTTATTTTTGCCACTTAATGAATGAAGGTTGTTCCCTATATGTCTAGCATATCAATTTTCTCTATTGACATGTTCTTTGTGGATTCCTTTGGCACTTTTGTTTTATGAGATTCCACCTTTGGTTTCCCATTACATTTCTCTTGATTTGTTTCTTGAGGATGTACTTGATTTTGCATTTCTTTTTCTTCTCTAGTCAATACCCCATAATGTTTTTTGGACTGAGGGGGTTCCTCTGGTGTTAACACATTTCTACTTGAGGGTTTTTATGACGAGGATAGAATTTCTAAAAACCTTCATGATCCAATGTTTGCTCATTACTGTTTTGCTTCCTTTGTGATATTCAAATGAAAATTCCTTAAAAGAAGGTTTTATTCATGGTACCTATTGGGTTTGAATTGTATATGTTCATAATCTAAACCTTGTTTCCAAACATCAGTATGATAGGAGATTTCAATTGATTCCAAAAGTGGCTATAAGATATTCATATACGCACATATCCTCGCATATGAATTGTAGCATCTTCAATTAGTCACTTCAAATATTTTACCAAAATCTTCCATCAGGTTCCCAATATCGCGTAAGGTTTCCAATATCGCATAAGGTTTCCTCGTTCCAAAATTATTTTGGCAAAGAAAATAGAGGAACCCAAATTGGGAATGCTAGGAATTTTTCCATTTTAGGGTTGTACCCTTGTTGCCATAATTTCATGAATAACCTCCAATTATTGAAAGAATACGAGCCTACATAAATACCCTATTCTTGCCTTCCAATTTTTCATATTAAGGCATGATCCTTCATATGCTAGATGTAGCTCTCAATTAGTTTTATTTTACCTAGTATTTCAAATCGTTCACCGTCTTAAGGAAACATCTCCCTTGCATACAACTTTTCCAATTCACCTCGAATGGAGGACCATATATTTATTTTTTTTCCTGCACAACTTGGGCTTGAAGTTAACTCATCGGGTATTTGCATATGAAGGCTTCAACTAAAACCTCCATCCCTAGTGACGACATCCTTCATAGAGGAGTTTGACCCTCCTCGTGAGGCAACCTCCATCACCTATGAGCACATTCTTGAAAGCTAAGTTTTCCCCCTCCAGAGGTGCTTGCCATGGCTATTGGCAGGGTGCAGCAGTTGGGTTAAGAGCGAGACTAATACAATGAAAATGGGAAAGAAATTACTTGGGAACAATGCCAAAGAAATTACTTCTAGAAAACAAATTGTGGCGGTGCCAAAAAAAACTATGGATCTTTTAATGAAAATATCCTAGCTGAAAATTTTCCAAGTGTAAAACAATGAAACCTTATGGCTCCTTTTTTTGCTATATTTTTTAATATATAGTCATATTTATTTATTTTAATATTTTATACTGTAATTTAATTATTATTAAATGTTTTTGTATTTTTAAATTTATTGTGCCTCACACTTCATAAGGATTTCATAAGTTTGAGTTGTGGAAATTGTAAAATTAAAGTGTTTTAGGATTACATCAATAGGCGTTCTATTGTGGGGTTTTTGGTTGCGACACTGTAGAGATTCGTCATCCTATACAACTGTCCCTAAGCAGATTTACATTTGTCATCTTCTACCTACCTCACTATCCACCTGCCTATCCACGTCTTCCTACCATTACTCCCTCTCGCTGCTGAAATCAATCTCTCTTCTCAATCCAGATCCCTCTACTCAATCCAGATCTCTCATACACTCTCACCGCTATTGAAATCAATTGTATCAACCGTGAAATCAAATCCTTCATTACTTGAAATGTAATGACATCAAATCTGTCATTAACAACACTGCCTGTCATTAACACATGCTCTCATTAAGGCTGCCTACCTCCACTCTCTGGAAATCAGATCAGCTACACTTCATCATCTTCCATGATCTTCCACAATCAGATCTGATCGAAATATTTATGCACTGTCTCTCTAATCTGTCATTACTCTTCTATTTAGCCTCTTCATATAGATCTTTATTCTTCTCGTGGAATTGAAATTTATATTTGTTGTTGCTAATGAATTTGAAATTTGTTGTTGCTGGACTTTGCTGCTTTTGCCTTTGCTGCTAGCTGCAACTGTTGGTTGTTGGTTGTTTCTACTTGTGCAAGATCCCTGCTCTAGATTTCCATTGCTCCAGATTTCCATCGGAAGATCCCTGCTCTAGATTTCCATTTCCATTGCCAAACAAGTAAGTATCGTACTATATGCTAACTAGCAGTATCAACCTGTGAATATACATGTTAGACTGCTGCATATATAACTTTGCTTATATAACTTTTCTACATATATAACTTTGCTACAAAATAAATTAAGTTTCGTTGTTCAAATACAAATTGTTGTAAAATAGTTCCTGATGTAATCAATTAGTTCTGTACTCAGTCAATCACGATAACTTAAAAAAACCATGTATCAAATCTTTCGGTGAAAATCACATTGGAGAAATTTGTGTCGACACATTTCGAACCAACCAGTGTGGTTCATCATCAGGGCAAGATGCGAAATCTGATCTAAGACTCTGCTTAAATAGATAAAGAAGCTCCAAATAGCCGTTGTACAATAACGGCTAGTTTGACCCAAAAAATAAATACATAAAAAAATAAATAAGTATAAAACAAAAAATAAAATCAAAATCAAAATAAAAATAAAAAATAAAAAATAAAAAATAAATAAAAAATAAACAATAAAATTAAAAAATAAAAATATAAAATATAAAAAATAAATAAATAAATAGATATAAATATGAAAAAAAAATAAAAAAATAAAAAAATAAAAACATAAAAAATAAAAAATAAAAAATATTATATATATATATATAAAAATAAATAAATAAAAAGAAAAAAGAAAAAAGAAATAAAAGAAATAAACAAAAAATAAAAATAACAAAATATATAAATATACATTACTTGAACCCAATATATTATTTGGAACTAAATTAATTCCTTTAATTCCTCTCGTCCTATTTTACTTTTCTCGTTTCTGTTATTATTTATTATGTAATTACTTATTATTTATTTAGCTTAATTATGTTTATTATTTGTTTTTAATATAGTTTTTATTTATGTATAAGTAGTCAATTAATTATTATTATTATTATTTTTTAAATAGAAAAATTAAAATAAAGGAATTAATTTAGTTTCAAATAATATATTGGGTTCAAGTAATGTATATTTATATATTTTGTTATTTTTATTTTTTGTTTATTTATTTATTTATTTTTTTTAATATTTATTTATTTTTATTTTTTATTTTTTATTTTTTTTCATATATATATATATCTATTTATTTATTATATTTTTATTTTTATTTTTAATTTTTTATTTTAATTTTTATTGTTTATTGTTTATTTATTTATTTATATTTTATTTTTTGTTTTATACTTTTTTTTTTTTAATGTATTTATTTTTTGGGTCAAACTAGCCGTTATTGTACAACAGTTATTTGGAGCTTCTTTATCTATTTAAGCAGAGTCTTAGATCAGATTTCACATCTTGTCCTGATGATGAACCACACTGGCTGGTTCGAAACGCGTCGACACAAATTTCTCCAATGTGATTTTCACCGAAAGATTTGATGCATAATTTATGAATCATAGAAGTCAAATTCCTAATATTAAAAAAACCAATCAGGATAACTTAACTTAAAACCAGCTGAGGATGGATCTGAGGATGGACCTGATGCAGCACCTTACCTTATGGTCTGCATAGTAGCTGCCGAAGAGGTTACTTAAGATGTGGTGGATATGGATATGGACTGGAGGAAAAAAAAACGAAACAAAACCTTTAGACAAGATACATAAATTACATGATTACCCAGGATTCTAGTGTCCAGATCATTTCGAATTCTGCCCTCTTTATTTGTAAAACTCTTAAATTATCGGCCCTCTTTATTTGTAAAACTCTTAAATTCTCAAGTGGAATCCATGAAGGCAGGGAGGGGTATAAACAGTTATACCATCATAGCCATTTTAGTTGGGGTATTTGTGCAGCGTTGAATATGCTCTGCACATGATAGCCTTCAGCCCTAACCAACTGCACATCGTTGATATGTTTCACAACCTTTTCAAATGATTGTGGAGGACATTTGGGAACCATGCAAATACCTCACACCTAAAACATACATGATTGATATTTATGCAAATTATTTTAAGAATTAAAAGCTTACAAATCATAACACAATGACATATAATCAAATTAGTTTCAAAACTTCAGAGCACAACACCATTTAGAGAGCCAATCTAAAGCTTCAAAATACGTACATGTGATCGCTCGGATAAATTAAGAAAATTGGATAAATCTAGTGTGCAAAGAAACCCAAATATGATGAACAAATGGAAAAACACCACAGAAAAAGAGGAACATCAAATGTATGTCTCTACAAAAGAAAAGTTCCATAATTCAGGCACAAACCATAAATTCCATACAATACGGTGGATGATAGAAATCAAGAGTCAAGTTGCTTTGTGGGTAATACCAGGCATTCATTAATATGGAATTTGTTACAAAAATCGTCCTTAATCTTCAACTCTTAATTTCTAGCTAAAAATGTGGACAAAATAGGCCATTTTCTCACTCTCCTATAAATACCCAATAGAAAATTTATCATCCTTTTGATTTATTACTATTCTTCCGATCCTTTCCAAACATTAGCTGCTCCGAGAAATCCCTGCACCCACAACATATGTCTCCTTGCTGTCCAATAACTCGACACCACCCACCAAACAATTAGCCTGCATAGAAATCCCTCTTAACTGACCAATGAATCCATTATAACACTTTTTTTTTTTAAACAAATAGTTGAGGCCTGCCTGCAAAATGAACCGCTTCCGATTTGATGTGCTGCATCTTTTGATGTCAAGGTTTCGAGGACTTTCAATTGGTCTTGGATGTAACTTTTGTAACAGTGGAATTTGAACTTGGATTGACAGTAGGCCACAACCCGATGGACTAGAAGATCTTAAATTGCGAATTCGTGAGATACTACTTCAAACAACGAAAAAATTTCTTCCTGCAACACAGAAAAATCCGCTGGCATTGAGTGGCAAAGAAAATTAGGTTTTCAGGGAAATATTAGGTAGATGGACAAATCTATAATTCCCGAGCTTCTCAGAACATTTGTATTGCTAAATGTAACTAAAATTAAGCTACCTGGCTGAAGGAAATCCTTCACTGGAAAAAGTACATACTCCATTCTACATTGATTCCTGATGGAGCAACAGGAACCTGCCTGCAGGATTGTCTTACACGTTCCCAAATCCAAAATCATGAATGGTTAGGTGGCCTTGTGCAGGCCCTGCACCTAATTTCAGACACAATAGTGGAGCTATGGAAACAGGTTGGTCGAGCACCTGGCGGACCACATGGTCATATCTACGTCTTCTTAGATCTAATTGAAACGTTTCTTTTTATAAACGATAGCCCTAAGTAGCTCTGTATTATAGTTTCCTTTTCATCTATTTCAACTCATTTTATTAACTCCATATTATAATTTTCTTTTCATCTGTTTAAACTCATTTTATTAGCAAAGCAAGGGCGGTGGCTTCAAAGCACCTGCTACATTCACCATGACAAATTAACCCTTTGTCTTCAGTAATGTCTGTGTCCAGGTGAGCTTCAAACCTGAAACAATCTTCAGATTTCTATTTATGCCTGGAGTCGGTTCATACATAGCGTTAAAAAGTTATATTGTTCCTGCTTTTAGTTGTTGTGCCTTTCTCCCTGATCGAAATAGAATTAGTTGCAGTGCAAGGTAATTGCATGGCCTCCAGTTGATATTCTAATTAGCATGGAAAAGAAAAATGTAGCTTATCCATGGTTAGCGTACTGCATTAAGTCCATGTTTCTACTTATTTTTCATTATTTTGTTGTATACTAATCACTTCCTTCCTTATTCTTTTCCATATGATATTTTATTCCTTGGAAACATAAAATACCAGTTGAACAACCTGATTATCCAACGAATTTGATATGTCATGTGTTGTGGTATTTGGATCATATGGGATCTGTATTTCAGTAGATAATTTCAAATTTCAAAAATCAATTTTTAGCTTTAAATCCTTCGTTTAAAATTTTAATTTCAATACTTGAACACCTATTCCCACCATTCCACCACCCTCCCACCCCCACCTCTGCTGAAAAATAATGTTTTTCTGAGAATTCCCCCAGAGTTTCGATTGAATGCATAATTTTTATGTATTAGTACCTTCTGGTGTGCCATGTAATCAAAGGTATTCAGCACCTCCAAGACTTTTAAATGCAACTTATAATTATTGTGTATGTGTGATAATTATACCCCTTCAGATCCACCAATCGATGTTACTGTTCATAGATCATATAAGTAGTAATTGAAAATGGGAGAAAAATTATGTAAAAGTTTCAATTAGTAAACATTTAATCCTCTATTCTGGTTGATATATACTTCAAAGAATTTGAATAATCAAGAAGAATATTGTAAAGCTGAAAAAACCCACAGGAAATTTAAAATCCCCCAATAAAGATAGAAAGCACATAGCAAAATTTTGTTGAAAATGTAGGTAGCAATGAAAAATTCACAACATATTTAACTCCACCATTAGTTAAGTTCAGAAATTGCAAGAAATAGTCAATGCCACATGCAATTGCAACTTTTAAGGAAGTGGTTTAGGGCCTTCAACTTGGCATCATAAGCTTCTCTCTTTGGAGTAAAGCACATTGGAGCTTATGTGAATCGTCTTATCCTCGTCTGAGTCATTTCTGTTTTTCATTTCACCTTGTCCTTCCACCCTTTTTTCTTGATTTTCTTTTTACTGTGGACTTTCTGACACCCTGTGTTGCAAAGCCCTTAAATCTTAGATTCTTCTCAGATATCAGTTTTATAATCCTTGCCCTAAGATCATCAACAATGCACCTGTTATATAATTTTCAAATTCCTTTCATGATCATTTTGTAAGTACTAGGCTGAGACAACAATCCATCCTTTATCATATCAACACAGTAACTGCAAGCTTCCTTGACCTAGCCATTTTAACACAAAGCTTGTATCTAGATTGTGTAAGAGAAGATATTGATATGGGAACCATGTTTTTTCAACAATCCCAAATCTCAGCAGCCACCTCAAATTTCCCTGCTCTCAAAAGCGTATTCAATAGGGCTTTAAGGGTGCCATATTGGGGTGCAGGAAGAACACCTTTCCCAACCATTTCCTTAAAATATTTGAAAGCATCTACTAAATTACCTTGATTGTGAAGTCCATGTATAAATATAGTGTAAGTATCAAGATTGGGGTTGATGCCATTGTTGATCATATTATTCCAAATAGTCGAGGCCTCATTTAATTTTCTTATTTTACCCCCCCCCCCCCCCCCCCCCAGAACACGGTGTTGGACCATATCATCCAAAAGCTAGTAACCTTGAACTAATTTCCTTAATTTTCAAAAACCATTGATCAAGGTCGTATAAGACACCACATCTAGAAAGCAACCATTTCTTTTCATATCTTTAAAGAGCCTTGAGGCTTCTTCTAATATTTATGCCATGCAAAGAGCATGGATCAAGTTTTTATACGAAGCTGTATTGGGCGGACATCCCTTGTTCTTCATCTCATTCAACAAATCAAAAGCTTCACCTATTTTCCCTACCTTGGCATACCCATTGATAAGCGTATTGTAAACCACCAAGTCTGGCTCAAACCCCGACTCCACCATTTCATCCAACGTGGAATGGGCTTCCATCAGCCTTCCTACTGTGCATAACCCATTGAGCAGAACTATATAATTCAAATTGGGTGGGAACCTGATTTTCATGTCTCCAAACAAAGCTATAGCCTCTTGGACCTTACCATGTTTACATAGAGCATTCAACAGAGCATAAAATGTATGTGCATCGGGTTCACAACCAAACTTGGGCATCTCATCCAAAACATCACTAAATAACAACGTAAGCATACATACATTTCATACAACACTAAATAACAAAGTAGCATAGATTTCATACAGCACTAAATAACAACGTAGCATAGATTTCATGATGCATAATCCCTCTCTTTAATTTCAACAACATTCTCCTTGGAGGCACAATTTTCTCTGCCATTACATGCTGTCTTTAACTTCAACAACATTCTCCTCTTCTGTCTCTAATCTCGACAAACCATCCTGTCTTTAATTTCAACAACATTCTCCTCTGTTGTCTCTAATTTCAACAAAAATCTCCTTGGAGGGGAAAATTACATGCTTTCTTTAATTTAAACAAAATTCTCTTATGTTGTCTTCAATTTCAACAAAAATCTCCTTGGAGGGGAAAACTTGTCTGCCAGACACTTGATAAAATGTCTATAAAGTTGACCTGCCCCCAAAAAAATGTCAACTATACAACTTTTTCATTCTTGCCTTTCTATCTTCTAATCATATTTTATTGCAAAGGACATAGAAACATAGTCCCTATTGTTGTCACATATAATGCCCTTATTCATGACTTCTTTAAGAAAGGAAAGCTTGCACAACTAAGAAATTCTTCTACAAAATGCCCAACAAGAAAATAGTCCCTCATATTGTCAAATACAATGCATTTCTTGATGCCCATGTTAAGGAAACAAACTTATTGCTAGTTATTGCAAAGAAAACAAACTTCATAAAACTCTCGGGTTGTTACATATTACTGGTGCTTACTCTCAGAGCAAGCCAAGATGGCACAAACTAGGAAATTCCTCTATGAAATGCCCAATAAGAAAATAGTCCTTGATGGTGTCACATACAATGCATTTTTTGATGGCCACATTAAGGAATGGCAAAACAAGGAACCCATAAAAGTACTTCATGGGATGCTGGACAAAGGGATTAATACAAACCTTTTTATTCGTAAAATCGATACACCTTGCTTAAAATTTATACATTTTTATTACTTTGGATTATCCTTTGGATTGATTTCAGTTCGATTTTTGTTGATTTTATGGAACATTTTCAAAACCGACCTGTACACTTTGACTTTTCCTTCGGTATGTTTCCATTTCATGTCAGTGGCACTACCATGCATATATACACTTGTCTTGGATTAAAACTTATCTGCTTAACCTACTTAATCACTATTCCCCTCGCCATCTATTTCTCGATAACTTCCAAATCTGCACCCTTGTTTCCCGTAGAACTGCCTCAACAACACTATACATTCCTCTACACTTCTATCGGCGTGTCTTTGCGGCCTCTCGGTGCAAATTATAGTTTAATTATTTTGAATATATTCAAATAGATCTATATAAAATAAAATATACATTTTAAAAAACAAAAAATCAATATCTTTAAAATCACATTTTAAATAATAAAAAATCAAAAATTTATTAAAAATTATATAACCAAATTCCCACTCAAAAAAGTCAAATTTCCATTATTAAATAAATTTGATATTTGGAATGATATATGGTTTTAAAATAGTTTGAGTGATCTATGGTTGATGACATTTGTTTGACATGATATTTCAGTATTATGCTTTGAGCATGATAATACATAGCTTTGAATATTCTGGGTATAATTTTCTATGAGAAAGATTAGGTCGAATTTGAGTGTTTTATGATGATAATTTATTATTTAAATATATGTTCTTGTGCTAATTTGTTAAAACCATTCTAAACATTGGTCAAACATAGATCTGACCACGAGTAATTGTATTTTATAAAATTTTAATATCAGTAAATGGCTTATTATACACGAAGCCAGAGGCAATTAGTAATAAATATATTCTTAATAATTTTGATGTTATTCTTATACATACATACAATATTTTGTTTTTTCAATCCAATAGAGACTGCCCATGTCATTACCATGTGGTGGTCGTTGAGCCCTCATGGAGAAAATTTCACCGGGATGAAAATTCATGTTCTTTACCTATGTATTCGTGCCATGTCATCAGTTTTAGCAAAACTTCATCAACACAGCTTCACCGGTGCAGGATAACCACTTACATGCCAATTTTCCTCCCAAACTTGAGAGGGTACGTGGCACAAGACTTTTGTTGGCTCGATTTCTCATGTATTTAATGATGGCTTCCAGACCATCTCTAGCTATCTCTGGCGGTGGTCGAATTAGCGGGTTTCCCTCCAGATTTAGCCGCTTCAGCTTCACCAGCCCTCCAAATAAATCCGACAAGGTTTTAATATGGTTATAACTCACGTCTAATTCAACTAGCGAACAATACAACCCATAGATCGAATCCGACAAGGCGTTCAAGTAGCCAAAATTTTATCAGAGAACACAACTCATCACATAAACTTGTGAATTTGTATTGCATAAAAGAGATATTTATACATAGCTGAGAAGCTTCTCGAGGCTTACTGTTGGTGGAGATAGCTTCTTCAGGAAGCTAGACAATCTCTCTAGAAACTCTGAGACAACCTGGTGCATTTAATGAGGTCAGTTGGGTTGGTTGGAATTAATGTATATCCAACACTCCCCCTTAATTCCAACCATATGACAGACACACTATAACACAATACATAAGACACAAACATACTCTTAATTGACATGCCTACTGGTCTAAGTCTCAACTAGGCTTACAACATAATTTATATTTTCTACAACATATAACTTACTTCTACAAATCTCAAATTTAGCCTTCCCAAGAGGCTTAGTGAATATGTCAGCTACATTCTCATTTGTATTACAATATATTAAGTCAATTTCCTTTGATTGAACCTTTTCTCTTACAAAATGATATTGTGTGTCTATATGATTTGACCTTGCATGGCATATAGGATTGTTTGCCAATTTAATGGTGCTTTGATTATCACATCTGATCACTGTAGGTTCTTCTTGAGCTTCACCAACATCTTCAAGTATTCTTCTGAGCCATATAGCTTCATAGGTGGTACTACATAATGCTTTATAATCTGCTTCAGTTGATGACAATGACACTGTTGGTTGTTTCTTACTGCTCCATGATATCGCTCCTGATCCTATATTGAACACGTATCCAGTGGTGGATTTCCTGTCATCTGGATTTCCATCCTAGTTAGAATCAAAATGACCTGTCAATTCAACATTACAATCATTAGTATATTCAATACCAAAATTGATAGTTCCCTTTAAATATCGAAGGACCATTTTTGCAGCCATCCAATGGCTCTCAAGAGTCTTAGCCATAAATTGAATAAGTATGCTTATTTCATAAGCAATGTCTGGTCTAGTGGTAGTGAGATAATTCAGGCTTCCCACTAATTGTCGATACAATGTTCCATTCACCTCCTTTGTTCCATCATCATTTCTCAATTTGATATTTTGTTCTAATGGAGTACTCACTACTTTACATCCTTTCATATGAAATCTCTTTAGTACCTCATTTGTATATTTCCTTTGTGTGATTAAAGTTCTTCCATTATCTCTCCATACTTCAAGACCTAGAAAATAATGCATCTGTCCAAGATCCTTCATCTCAAATTCCCGCGATAACTTCCGTTTTATATCATTAATCATTTTATTAACACTCCCTGTTATTATTAGATAATCAATAGATATAGAGATTAATGCTATGCCTCCATTTCTATCTGTCTTGACATATAAATTAGGATCATTTTTTCTTTTGTTAAATCCTTGCTGAAAGAAGAATTTATCTATTTTCTCATACCAAGATCTGGGTGCCTGTTTTAGTCCATATAAGGCCTTTTTTAATTTGCATACAAGATGTTCTTGTCCCTTATTTTCAAATCCTTTTGGTTGAACAAGATAAATCTCCTCTTTTAAGTCCCCATTTAGGAAAGCTGACTTCACATCTAATTGATATAGATTCCAAACATATTTAGTGGCCAATGCTATCATTATTCTGATTGTGTTCATTTTTTTCTACTGGAGCAAAGGTATCTTCATAATCTATACCTTCCTTTTGTAAATAACCTTTTGCAACCAATCTGACCTTATACTTGTCTATGCTACCATCTGCATTAAACTTTTTCTTGTACAACCATTTTGATTCTATAGGGACTTTATTTTCAGGTAATTCTGTTAATTCCCAAGTTTCATTTTTCATTATAGAGTCATATTCTTCTTTCATAGCTTCCATCCATTCTTTATGATTTTTGGCTTGTTCATAATTTAAAGGCTCAAAAAAATTCATTACTTGAGACATTAAAGCATAATCTTTATACTTGATAGGGGTTTTAATTTGTCGTGTTGACTTTATTAGAGATTCATTACACTGTGGAGTACCTTCTCCTCTTCTTCTTCTCTGTGGAGTGCTTTCATCACTTCTCTGTGGGCTTTGTCTTATTGAATTGTCTTCTGGAATGTCTATGCTTTCTTGCGCTTGAGATGATTCCACAACTTCATCTTCTTTAAAGTTGTTATAAGTAGGATGCCATGCATTATATTAATACTCTTTCATTTGTTTATCTGCATGCTCATGAAATATAACATCTCTCCTTGCAAATACCTTGTGAGTTTTTGGATCATACATTCTATATGCCTTTTGATTAGTACAATATCTAATAAAATGCATTTGATAGCTTTGGAATCTAATTTTCTCCTATCCTCCTTAGGAATATGAGCAAAGGCCTTGCATCCAAATATCCTTAAATGACTAACTTTAGGTTTAATACCATAAAATGCTTCAAATGGCGTTTTTTTCTCAAGATATTTTGTAGGACTTCTATTTTTTAGATATACAGCTGTATTAATGGTATCAACCCAAAAACTATTAGAAAGTCCTTTACTTTTCAACATACTACGAGCACATTCAACTAATGTTCTATTCTTTCTTTCAGCTACACCATTTTGCTGAGGTGTATGTGGTACTGTAAATTGTTGCACAATTCCATTCTATTTGCAGTATTTGATAAAAACTCCTGAAGTGTACTTCACCACCTTTATCTGATCGAAGAATTTTAATACTCTTTCCTGATTGTTTTTCTACCATATTCTTGAATTCTTTCAAGTACTCAAACACGTCACTTTTATTTCTTATAAAGTACACCCAGGTGTATCTAGTGCTATCATTAATAAATATAAGAAAGTAATATGCTCCACCAAGTGACTTAGTTTTCATTGGACCACATACATCAGTATGCACTAGTTCAATTATTTCACATTTTCTTTTATTTTCATGCACATGAAATTCTTCCCTATGTTGTTTTCATAGTGCACAACCTTCAGATTCAAAGTGTTCACCATTAATATTTGCAAGGCCTTCTACCATCATTTTCTTTTGAAGTAACATTAGGTCATTATGATTTAAGTGCCCATATCTTTGATGCCAAAGCTCTATATTTGACATGCCTGTTGATGCCAAACCTTGATGCCTATTCTTTGTCACATCCAACTTGTATAATCCTCCAACTCTCATTCCTTTTGCAACAACCTTGTAGTTGTCTTGCATATCCTTTACCAAACAATGTGATTTCACAAATTCAAATTTCAAATGTTGATATGTAATAGTAGAGACAAAAATTAATTTCTTCTTTAATCTTGGAACATACACCACATTTTGAATTTGTTTTTCTTGTCCATTAGGCATAGTAACACTTATATCACCATATCCTTTAATTTCATGCAATATATTATCTCCTGAATAGATGTGTGCACCATTATTAACTTCATTATAAGTATCAAACCAATCTCTTTTGCATGACATGTGGATTGATGCACCAGAATCTATAAACCAAGCATTATCATCATCAGTTTCTGCTGACAAAGAAAAATTGATCACAAATAATTGAAGATTGCTAAAACCATGATTGATTGCCTCATCTCTCTCAACATAATTTCCTGTATGCCTTATTTTTAAAAATAAATTAGATCTTCTTTTCAAGCAATTCTTAGCAAAATGACCACGTTTCCCACAATATTAACATGCATCAACTCTACTTGATTTGAAATTTGACCTTGGTGAAGGCATACCTTGAAATGATTTTACCTGTGGCCTTTTGCCTTTATTTTTCTCCCATCGTTTTCCTTTGAAGGCTTGCTTCCCTTTAGCCATCAATGCTAAATATGAAGTGGGAGATTTCTTATTCGGACTTCTTCTTTGCTCTTCTTTCTGCATAAGTATACCTGCCAATTCATCAAATGTAGGAGCCTTCTCTCTAGCTGCAAGACCAGTGATAAACATTTTATACTCATCCAACATTACATTTAATGTCACAGTAACTGAGTCTGTACTAGATATTGTTTCCCCATTGTCACCTAATTTATCTTTTAGGTCCTTAATTCTAGAAATAAAACTACTGATATTTTCATTTTCATCCATCTTAATTGAAAGAAGCTTACTCTTTAAATATAATATTCGATTTTTCGTCTTCGTCTCATACAAAATTTTGAGAGTGTCCCATGTCTCTTTGGATGTCTTGCACTCTCTAATGTGTGGAATAATATTGTCCTTAACGGACATCCGCAACAATACCTTCGCTTTGTTTTATCGCCGTTGCCAATATTGAATTGCAGCAGCTATGGCTTGAAGGGGTACTGGCTTCACTTCATCTCTAGACACAATCATCCATATATTAGAGCCTTCCATCATAGTATGTAACTTAAACTTCCAATTTGCATAATTTTCACCATCTAACTTATCAGAGTTAGCTAAATAAGACTCTGCTAATACATTTGTCATGGTATTAAACTTATCAATATTCAAGTATCAATCTAAATACCAATAAATTTAATGGATTCTTAGTGACAAATAATAACACCTCAAGCACAAGTCAAAGAATTATAGAAAACTCTTATTACTCCACAACCGTCACAAATATTCTTTAAAATCTTCAAAATTCCCAAAAAAAGGAAAACAACTACGAAAAAATTATTTCATCACCACAATTCACTTTTTACTTAATTGGAAACTTCCATGAACTTAGGAGACCATTCTAAAAACAATGACCACAAGTTTATTTTTTAATGACTACAATTTAATTTTACTTGTAAGCCAAATATACTCCCCCTTTTTTTACTTAGTTCGAACTAGATGAAACACCATTGAAATTTTATTCCTTACAAGATTTTAACATCAATTTTTTCACAAGAATGCAAGGAAAGAAGGGAATAAGCACCATTAAAATATCAACATAGAAACATCACGATATATACCATTATACCCTTTTCATCTCGCTCTTTTCCAACAACCACGCTTTTGGCATAAGCTAAAATGAAGGCAGGTCTTTTATGAATTCCTTCAACGTTCTACTGGACAACCAAACTTCTACACACAGGTTGCACGTTGAAAACAACTCCACTGTCAGCAAAAATCTCCCAGCGATACAGTAATCTCAACCTTCACACAAGCTCAACCTCCGGCCAGTAAACCTTCCACCAGAAGCTTAATCCACTACACACACACTCTCTATAACACACACAAACTCTCTGTAACACACCCTTAGCGACACCCTTAGCGATCGCTCACAGAGAAAGAAAACCTCACACTCTCGAAGCTCGACTTGCTTTACAACGACTCCCCTTGCAGCAAATATGTCCCAGCGATTTCTCAGCAGTGCAACCACTTTGCAATGCAAGAACACTTCAATTTCTCTTTGAAAAAACTCCGCAAAGGTAGACTTCACCACACAGCTCTTCGACAACAATTTCTCATGCCAAGCCAATGCTCTCCACACATCTTAGCACTCACACTACAGAATTGCTTTCCAAAACAACAATATCCTTTAATCTTGAAGATTCACACTGCTTCCAGCCTCCCAACCATAGGCTCTAATACCATATCAGAGAACGCAACTCATCACACAAAATTGTGAATTTGTATTGCAGAAAAGAGATATTTATACACAACTGAGAAGCTTCTTGAGGCTTACTGTCGGTGGAGATAGCTTCTTCAGGAAGCTAGACGATCTCTCTAGAAACTCTGAGACAACCTGGTGCATTTAATGAGGTCGACTGGGTTGGTTGGAATTAATTTATATCCAACAAATTGCAACTCACATTAAGAGTTTGAAGGTTTACCAGGTTGTCAATGTCTTCAGGTAGATATCTGAGCTTGTTCATATGGACGTCCAAAACATGCAGGGATGTCAGGCATGAGATGGAGGAAGGGAGATAAGAAATTTTTTTGGAATGAACAGAGAGCCTCTGTAGCTTAAACAATTTTATTTTGAGTCTCAGGCAGCCGCTCGAGCTTGTTAAAATTGGCAATAAGCTCTTCCAACGTACTGATAGAGTTAATTTGTAATATGTTAGCAGTAAAATCATACAATCCATTAGGTTGCAGAGAATAAAATATTGAAACCTAGCGTTTGTTGTGATTTTTACTGACAATATTGAAAAACTAGGCAAGCAAGTTCCAGAAAACATGGAGCATCTTGAATTAAATATTCTTGGAAAATACAAAGGGTTCAAATAGAATTTTTACCAACAATTTAGAATGCTCCTTGGCATTTCAAAAAAGAAGTTTCCAGAAATGTTGAGAATTTTACGCTTCTGCAACCGTCCCATGGATTGCGGCAGTGATGTGATTTGGTTCGAATGGACGTCGAGAGTTCTCAAATTCACCAGACTTGTCATGGATTCGGGCAGACACTACAACAAGAAATTAATATTGAAAGGAAAATCATATGAATGCGATCAAGAAAGTCTATAGAACGATGCAATATTGTTGTATTTACTACGTTCATATTGTTATTAGAAAGGCCAAGTTTAGCGATGGTCGAAATTGTTGGAAATACTCCCAACCACCGCCATGAAGAAAGTGGCAGTAGCATCCCAAAACTTCAATTGAATTTTTGTGCAGGGAAGGATGAAGCTTTAGTCTACAAATCGGAAGGTGTTAACGCAAAATCCAAACAGAGTACCGAGCTCACACTTAGAGTTTAAATTTCTTACCTATTGCATTACTTACCAGTTGCTCGCAACATCGCAAACCGCAAATTTTCTTGTTTACCCTTAAGCCTTTTTTCTAAATTTTATTTCCCCACCGATGCGATATCAGTGGGACCCACCTCAAAATTTACCGCATTACCAAGACCACCGCAAACCTTTGCATTCCTCCTTATTCCTTTGTTTTTTCGCACTTCGCACTTACCATGGTTTACCGTATGCCACCCTCACTTTGCAACACTTACCGTTTACCTCTTAAGCCTTCACAAATATTATATTTCCGCTGATGCGATCTAGCTAGACCCACCAACCATTGGCGCATTTGAAATCCGCCACAAACCTTTGTTTCACAATATTTCCTTACCTTTCTCTTACTTCGCACTTACCACTTTTAAGTCGCCCGCAGCCTGCACTTCACAAAGTCTAAGTTTTAGCTTTTAAAGCCTCCCGCAAGTTATCTTAATTTTTTTGCAATGCGATCACAAAAGACACGTGTCAAGCTCAGGAGGATAGCACAAAGCACACATCGCAAGCTCAGGAGTTTAACGGATAAGTGCTCGCAATTTAAATGGTTTACATTGCGATGCGATATGTGCCACGTCACATCACAATAAAAAATTCTTATGTTTTCCCACAAGCGCAAATGTTAAAAGTTGAAATCTCTGGTATGCGATTTGCGATGGGGCGACGTGCTATGTGTTTTCAAAACTGAATCGCATAAATTTTCAGATCCGCCATTTAGTGTTTTGTACGTCGTTTTTGTGTAGAATCAACAGAGGACATTTTGGTTGTTAAACAGTTCGATCCGGAATTGAATTGCCTTAAATGTTCAGGCTTCAGCCATTTTGTATAAACCTATGTAATTTTATCGTATGTTCAGAAAGTGGAATGAATCGAATTTAGAGAAGAGTTGAATAAATTTCAAAACGTATTCCTCTCTTGTCTTTGTGTTGCAAGGATAACGCATTCCTCTGTGTTTTTTTGTTCATAATTTTCATCATACATCTTCTATGCCAAGTCTAGAGAGTTAAAAAGTATAAGTCCGTTAAGTTCGTGGAGAAGCTGTTCATGAAGGTCTGATTCTTATTTCCCTTAATATCAGCTTCAAATCTTGAGATTTCTGAATTCTCAGACTTCTTTATAATGTTTACGTAGATTTGATGGAATTCCTCAAGTTGTATAACGGATCTGTGTGGAGCCTTTTCTTCCTCTGCAAGTCTTTTCGTCTCGGCCTCCATTGAAGCCTACGTTAATTAATCCATGCAATTTATTTATGCTGCAAATAGGTAAAGATAGAATTCACAAAAGAAAGAACGAAGTCTGATGTGAGCCGACCTTAGCAGCCTTGCAGAGCGAGATATCCATGTCAGGGGGATTAGGGAGGGTTGCGATGGCTTTGATCTTCCAAGCCAATTCCGCCTCAATGCGGGATATGGCTTTCTGCGAATCTTTAACAAGATCTTGACTCGGCCTAGTTCCGAGGCTTCCCTCCTCTGCTGCAGCCGCAACCGACGCCATTGTTGTGTAGTTTCAAACCTTGGCAGTGTCTTCAAAGATCCAAAGGGATACCACTTGTGTGAGGGAATTGATCAGATTATCAGTTAATTGATGGTGTAGAGCCTTTTTAAAACTATTTTCCAACACAAACCATTTATTTTTATTATAATGGATCTGCTACCTAGCCAAAAACACATGAAATTCACAAAAAGATCTTCATGGCAGGAGAGTTGGTAGATATCCCTTGCAAAGGCGACAACTGAATTTTTCAAGAAACTTTGTGTGATAGATCTCTGGCCATTGAAATTTCTTTTAGCATGTGCCCAGGTTGGAGGGATGTGGGGATTGATGCTATTAGTCGGGTTAGTGGTATGATTGTTTTGTGGAACTTGACTATGGTGAATTTAAAAGATTATAAATTTTTTGGGGGCATCTTCCTTCATGGATCCTTTCGGGGGATATATGAATAGATATCTCTTATCAACCTTTACGCCCGCTGCCAGAATCATGCTGCATTCTGGGATAGAATGGAACATTCTGGGATCCTGGCTATAAAAAATCTTGTGGTGATGGGAGATTACAACTCCACTCTGGCAGCAAATGAATCTTGGGGAATGAAGGCTTAGAATGATCCTCTTGCGGAGAGGATTGGGAATTTACCAAATGATTTTGGGCTAATTGACATTAAGCCTGCCCCGGTGGTCCTGACATGGACTAATAGGCACAAAGGAATGGAATACATCGTCAAAAGGCTGGATCGTTCAATGATAAAGTTGTCCATACTACGGCTTAGGGGCAATATGCGCTCTCGTGTAATTTCTTCCTCTTTGTCTGATCTCATGGCTATTATATTATCTTGGCGCCATGAACCAAAAACTGAGGGTTTACCCTTCAAGTTCAACAGGGTGTGGTTATTAGATTCAGATTTTAATAATATTATAATGGATTTCTAGCGATTAGATGTTCTAAGTGTAGGTTTTAAGGGTTTGGATAAACTGGCTGACAAGCTTAGGCATCTTAAGGTCTTGATAAAGAAGTGGGAAAGGGCGAAGAAAAGGGAATGAAAAGAGGAGTTTTAGAATATTGAAGACAATATATACAAAATTTATAAGGACAAGTTACAGGATCTGCCAAATTCCCTTGTATACACCACCCTGGAAAAGCTGGAATCACGAAAATTGGAAATCCTCAAAATACAAGAAATAACTTGGAAACTGAAGGGAAGAATCCATTGGCTGAAGGAGGTCAATTTGAATACAAGTTTTTACCATAAATGTGCAAATGGTCGCCGGAACAAGAATTATATTTGGGAGATACAGGCTTCAGATGGAACTACAAAATACACTACTAAAGAGATCAAATTGGAGGCTCACAAACACTTCTTTGAATTCTATAAAGCAGATTTGGAGATTGATGCAAATTGTCAGACATGGGTACTTGAGCACATGCCTCGTCTGTTTGACCGAGCGACTAATGGTCCTTTGGAAAGTCCTGTTTCAAAGGGGGAGATAGAATAAGTTCTAAAATCCTTCGCCCATGAAAAAAGCCTAGGACTTGATGGTTGGCCGACTAAATTTTTCCTTCATTTCTGGGGTTTACTGGACGATGAGCTACACAAAGTGATTGAACAGGTTCGTACGGCGGGACTTGTACCAGCTAACATGAATTCAACCTTTCTAGCAATGATTCCTAAAGCATCTGATCCAAAATCGTTTGCGGACTTTAGACCTATTGCTTTGTGCAATGTGATCTATAAGATCACTTCAAAAATCATTGCCAATTGAATCAAAGGGGTTCTATCCAATTAAATTTCAACGGATTAATATGGGTTCCTGAAAGGGTGGTCGATTCATGACGTCGTCGCTGTCGCACAGGAAGAAATGCACACGATTCATGCTCATAAGAAGGAGGCTCTGATCATGAAGATTGACTTACACAAAGCATATGATATGGTAGACTGGTCATTCATCCGACTTGTTTTGCTCAAAGTGGGCCTCTCTATGGTTTCTATTCGCTGGATTATGGCGTGTATATGCTATGTCCGATATGCTTTCCTTATCAACGATATGCCTACTGATTTCTTCACAGCCGGAAGGGGCCTTAGACAGGGATGCGCACTCCCTCCACTCATATTTATTCTCATTATGGACGGGTTCAGTAACCTCATGAACATGGCAAAAAATGTAGGCTATTTTGAGGGCCTCTCCTTCTCGTCTACGGTATGCATTACTCACTCTCTCTTTGTGGATTATTTACTGGGTTTTGGGGATCTTATTAGAAATCAATGGTTTTATTTGCACTTTATACTCACCCATTTTGGAGCAGCCACAAGTCTATGCACCAATAAAGGGAAATCCATCCTTTTATATGATATGGGGGATATGGATGAAATTGCCTTCATTGCTGGATTCTTAGCAGTGCAAACAAGTCATCTTATGCAGGGTCTCACCTAGCTTGTATTCAGATTAAAACCATGTGCTTGTAAAAATCAGGATTGGGTTTGGCTGGTCGACAAATTCAGGAATAAAATTACGAGGTGGACAAACAAGTGGCTCTCTCTTGGGGGTATATATATTTTGGTTTAAGCTGTTTTATCACAGCTTTTGGTGTACTGGGCTCATTTTTTCTACCTTCCGGCTTTCATTGTACATAAATTAAATAACATTATTTCCCATTTTAAATGGGTTGGTGCGACAAACAACAAGAAAATTCACTTATTTAAATTATCTGAAATCTCAAAGCCAAAGAGATTTGGTGGCTGGGGATTATTAGATCTTTGAAGTTTCACCAATGCACTTCTAATTAAATCCATGTGACATGTTTTAAATGGCAAAGGTGCCTGGTATTTGATCATCTTCTATAAGTACATACTAGGTGATCCCATTCCCTCACTGTACCATGGATACATCTCGCCTGCAAACAATGCATCAATGATATGGCTTAGTTTCACAAGGATTATGAATATAATGGGTAAGCGATTGGTATGGAGATTTGGTGGCAGCCAAAATATCCTTCTCAGCATTGAACGAATTTTGGGGATGAGACCAATTGATATCATTGGCTCGATTTTACTCCATAGGCTCCACAAAAGAGGTATCTTTTTTTATCAGATCTCATTTCACAATGGGAACTTGGATCTCCGATTTGGAAATTTTCACTTGCACTCAATCTACATGGTCGAGATTCAGCTGCATGGGATAGATTTAAGGGCATACTTCAAGGCATGGGTTTTTCTTAAAAAAGAGAAGGGGAAAAAATCATTTGGGGCAGCATTCAATAGGATGGTTGCATTTAGGGGAAAGATTTATATTTACATATCATCAAAGAACAGATTAGGGATTGCTCCTCGTCCTTGTTTCAACAAGTATGGAGGTGGAATGTTCCAACTAAAATACTGCTATTTGGTTGGTTGCTCTGGAAGGGGAAAATTCTGACCTAGGATTCCCTTCACAAACGTGGTTTTCATGGGCCGGGGAGGTGCCCATTCTACCACAATCATGAGGAATCTATATTGCACCTATTTTTCTCTTGCAGGTCATCTCTTCACATATCGGGACTATTTTCTGCCCTCATAAAGGACCCAAATTGGAGGCCTATTGATTGTGTTTAGACCATCATGGTGTGGCCTGCCACAAATGGTATTTATAAACCCTTGCCTTTTTTTTTTCTTTTTTTTTTGGGATATTTGGTGCACCCAGAACCGATCTATTTTTCAAGGTATCCCTGTCAATATCCTAAGGATACATGGAAACATAATGAGATGGATGGGGGTCTGTCCTATGCCATCATTGCCTGTGGTTGATTTATTTGTCCGTGGCCGCTCCCATCATATTTCTATTCCCGCGGTTTACTTTGATGGGGCGCAGAAGGAAGGTTTATGTGGTTGTGGGGCATGGATTCAACTTGCAGCTAGGGATCGTTATCTTATTTATTGGAATGGTGGTTTGGGAACCAAAAATAAGGCAGAGATCATGGAAATTGGAGTGGGATTATGGTGGCTTTTCATCTACAATTATCCTCTATTCACACATACAATGACTCTAAGTTCATTATAGATGGTATCAATGGTAAATGCAGGATGCAGGGACAACACTTAAGAGGATGGATCGAGCGATTTTTACATATCCTCTCAAAATTTTAGTCATTCTCATTGCAGCATATATTTCGAGAAAAAAACACGAGGGCTGACCTCATCTCTAAAAAAGGATTGGAGGTACCCTTCGGGTCCATCTAGATTTCACACTACAGAGTTGCAATCCTGGAGGCTTCTTATCTTATTCCTCTGCCTTAATTTTTGTGCATTATCTACAAGTGAGCCTATATGTCATTATCAAGTGAGTAGGTATTTTTATACAACAACAAATGAGCCTCTTACAAAGTAGATGGATCCTAATATCATCTTTCTGCAAGCGAGCCTGCTCTTGTTGTTGGTGCTCATAAAGGTGGCTTATTATTGACAACTCTAGTGCTTTCTCATTTAATTATCAACCCGGGGTAAGTCTTCTTATTTCAAGAGTGTTGGCAAAATACATGCGATTCAGGTCGTCTAATAGTTACCCCTTTTCATTTATGAGGAATAATTTGCTAACTTCCTAAGTTTGCTTATCCTACGAGGGGTGTCATGGATTATTTTTTAACCTAAGATTGAGTAGAAAGATTGAGCAACTATCTAATTGAATTAAACAACAGTCTAACTGAACTGAACAACAATCTAGAGAATTCAAGCAGCAATTGGATTGAATTAAACAACAGTCTAAATAAACTGAACAACGATGGAATTGAATGGAACAACAGTCTAACTAAGCTGAACAGTAATGGAATTGAATTGAATCAACAGCCTAGCTAATTGAGCAGTAATGGAATAGCAGTATAACTAGCTGAGAAGTAATGGAACATTAGTGTAACTAACTAAGCAGTAATGTAATAGAATTATAACTGAAGTTATTTAAATAAATCGTATAAGAATTATTTAAGTAATTTTGCAATGGAATTCTCTTTATGAATTAATTAATTGACATTGATCGACGGTTGAATGCTTCATTGTGCTAAAAGAAGAATGAAATTCATAAAGATAGATAACATTGAAATCAACTTATTCTACGATTTGTAACTCAAATGCAATGGTATTAAAAGAATTGGAACTATCTACTGATAATGTAATATTGCCATAAGTCAGAAAATATGATTGTGATTGTCCTAATTCAAGAACGCGATTTCTAACAACCCTGAAGAAAGAGAATTGCAACTTTATTGAATGGAAATATACTTTACAACTGCATCAGATACTTAAGCATTGGTTTTGCAACTACACAGAGTATGAAAACTTGCGAGGAACTTCCAGAGGTTGGGCCCAGACCACCAAAAGCTCTAGCGCAGTAAAAACTTCAAAAGATTATTGTTCAAAGCTCTATATTACATCGAGTGATGTTACAAAAATACAATTAGATAGGTTGTTTTTGATGCGTCGATTACAGAATGAATTTCCTATCCTTTCTCCAACTCCCTTTCTCGTCCGTCCTTCACCCTTTTAAAGGCGATTTCAAAAATGCGAAATTATTTCCCAAACGACAGCCCGCGGTGCGTGGCTCTCGTTTGAGTTCTTGGACTCGAATTCGTCTGTCTGCCTTCTGCCGGCCGCTGGGAGTTACCGGGATCTCATATGTTTGTGTCTGTTGGTTAGCTTCTGTTTCCTATTGGTCCATCCATTTTGCCTTCCTACATGCAGAGATAAGAGAAGTCAATTTTCTGTTACAAAAACATCCTTTTCATCATTAGTCTAATTGTTTTATTTTTCATAATTTTTTATTCTCTTTATTGTTAATATGAAGAGTAATTCCCCCGAAATTGTAACATAATTTAAAGTACTTACAGGGTGAGAACATACCTTAATTTGGGCCCAACAATACTCCCCTGCTTACCTAATTGCATGTCCTCATGCAAACAGATGATTGAGATGTAGTTGCATTAAGGAGTTGGCAGGGTAGGCCTTTTCGTTGTATGCTTTGAAGCCTTGTTTTCGTTTCATGAGTGCAAAGGCAACGCTTGTGGAGCCTTCTGGTAATTCATAATTGTGATTATAATCCTCGGGAGGATACCAAAGGAGAGGGCTTCTGTATCTACATCTCAACTAAGCAGGCCCCATGTTATAGACTTGGCTGCTGTATGAGAGGAATCTGGAGGCAGAAGCCTTGAAATTATTGTAACTGAATGGCTCCCTATTCTTCACATTGTCCGTGGAGGCCATCCATCTTTTCTTGGCTGCTGCTAAGGCCGCTTCACGAATGTCCCCAAAGTATTCTCATGAATTTTCTATGATATCTTTATGGATGGGCCCCAGCCTAGTCCTCACACCTTGCCTTCTCATGAAGTTTTTGTGCTGGATGATCAGTTGCAGGGGTTTTGTAGGGTCCCCCTTGACCCATAAATATAGGATATGCTCTCTTTTTTGGAAGATGTCGTAGGCTTTAGCCCACCTGATTTGGTTTTTAGCAAATGAAAGGAAGGCTTGCAGCTACACATCCCCTATAACGGGGCTAGGGTTTCTATCTGTGTCTTCTTCTAAGAAGAAGTTATGCATGTAAAGTTCACACAAGAGGCGCTGGATTTGCTCATCCTGATCATTAAAACAATGGAAAAATTCTTCTATGGTCCTGAAAGTAGTGGATTTTCCTGCCCTGACAGCTTTAACTTTCAAGAGTAAATACCATTCTGTTAGGAACAAGGAATAGTTGGTTGCCGGAGCTCTGCATGATAGCGCATCATTATATAGAGAGCAATTTGTAGTGATTTTCTTCTTAGCTTGCTCCACCTACTCTTGTACCATTTTAACCTTTGCATGTTCTCCTCTAAGCTGGGTGAATGTATCATCTTCTATGGAGGAGAGGTCAGTGAACTTTTTTAACAGTGCCTGATATTATTATAATGGCACCACCTCCTTCCTACACTGTGTTAGCTCATGCCGCACTTGCAATAGTTCATTGCATAATTTCTGGTTGGCAGCTTTCTCTACTAAATGGGCATAGGCAGGGGCTCCCTCTGTTTGGGTCCCCTTTTCTTCTATAACCTTATGCTCAGTTTGGGTGGAGGCTTCGATGGTGTTTGTCAATTCTGTCTGCATTTCAGCCTCAGTGGTGTCTGCTAGGTTGGTCTGTATTTCAGCCTTAGTGGTGTTTGCTAAGTTGGTCTGTACCCCATCTTCTGTAGTAGTTATCAAATTGGTTTGTACTCAAGTTTCCATGGTGTCAGCTAAGTCAGTTTACATTTCACCTTCGACAGTATTTACTGGTTCTGTTTGAGTTCCTGCAATAGAGGTTTCTTTCTTTGGCTTCCAGGCCCTTCTTTCTCTCTTCAGTTGTTTTCTCAGATATTTTACCAATTTATTTAATCTCTTGCAGGTCCTTCTTAGTTTCTCACTTATCCTTTCATCTGAATCTTCACCTGTCCTTATTTAAGTAAGTTGTAGGGGAGTGGAATTCCCCTTTTCATGGATGGTGTCTGAAGTGGTGCTTCTGATTACGTCTTCAGAATTTACTTCAATGTGAGGGTCCTGACTAGGAGGAGCGATGCTACCTCCTGGTGACAAAGGGGTTGTCTCTGTGCGTGTGCTCTGCTCCACAAGGACAATGTCACCTGAATGATCTTGTGATTCAATTCTCTCCTTTGTCTGTCCATCACTATACACCTCATAATTATCAATAGGGGATAGAGCCTCATCATCTCGCGGTTCCTCTTCGTCAGGTAGGATGTTAGTGTGACCAGAGCTACTGGGGGTGGTGGATTTATCAAAAAGTTACTCTTGCTCCCCTGCTCCCAATGGGTTTCTCGATTCATAGTCTATCCTTATTTGTCCTAGGACTCGAGCCATTTGTTCCTCGAAATCTTGCAAGGGTGCATGGGATGGTCCTGCTTCCTCCATGAGGTTCGAGGTTCCTTGGAGTGTCTTGGACCGTTTTTTCCTGCTTGGTTCTGAAGTTGAGGTTTGGGTTCTTTTTCTTCTTGGTGTATTTACCCTGGGGGGCTCAATTTCGGTTCCGTCAGGGTTTATTTCTAGTTCATGTGCCTCAGGGTTAACGAAATTATTCCAGGCTATCTGCTGCCTATCTAGCTCATGAATGATGATTAGTTTTATTAACCCCAAGTGATTAACCACTGCTTGGGGATTTTTAGCTTTCCTCAATCAAACAACAATATCATGCAATACGAAATTCAAGAAGGAAGGTAGATTAATTGAAATATTTTGTTTAAGAGTAGCTAAAATTTTGAGCTGTCGAGGTTTTACCACATCCCAATGTCCTTCGCATGTAATAAACTTTTGGATGAATGCTGCCAGCTCCTGCCATGGCTAGTGTAGAGAGGCAGGGTTAATCCCTCTATTTTTTCGTTCCAAAGGTTCCTCCGGGTCCTGGTATGCTGCTACTACTTCTCTCAGGAGGAGATGCTTCTCTTCCCATCTTTCTCCTTACGCTGGTATTACAGAAACTTCCGTGACAATTCCCTCTGTAACTGGTATAGTTCGACCTTTGACTCCGGTTTTCCCTTCCTGCATATTTTGCAGAAATTCGATTGCAATTCTCGTGTCGAATCCTTGTAGTCTGTGTACATATGTCAACCATCCAGATCGCTGGAGGATGGCACTCTCTGCCTCTGAAATTGGAAATTTTGCAGGCTCACTTCGAAGGGTATTTCCTCCCATAGCTGATATTCTCTTTTCCTCTGATTGTATTTCTTCTTGGCTCTGTTGTTTTGACTGGATATTGTGTGCAAGCGAAAAAGAGATTTTGGCTCTATGCAGATAATCTTCATGCCTGTGTTCCTCTGGTCTTATCGATGCGTCTAATGAGATTTGTGCAGGGATTTCACATGCTTGCTGAATTAAGACCAATTACACCCCCTCCCTCGAAGAAAGGGCGCCCATGCCCTCAAGTACAGGAGATATTTGGTCGCTCATGAATGTAGGTAGGGGAATGTTAGAATTTGGTAATGATAATTTGCGTGTGAAGGAGCGGGTGGTTGAGTAATTACTAACATATGCAGTATAAAGGTCAGATTTAGAAGTTTTCATAATTGTATCTTGTGCGGAAGTGACTGGAAAGTGAGAGGAAATAACATAGCCATTATTGCGATATGATGTCCTTGTACAACTGAAAATTTATGATGGAAGCAAGGCTGAGTCAAGTAATGATTGGCATTGTCATCCTGAAGTTCAAAAATATGTAAGCATATCTTTGTTAGTTATTCTTATGGCGGGTCATAATTATTACTAATTCGAGTAATAGCTTGTGGTCGAAGAATGGAAGAAAAGGTGTATATAAAAGCAATTGGCTATTGAAGGAGCATACTTTCATACCACAAGCAGAGCCACTGCTGGCAGCAGGCGTTCATAGCCTCGACAGGGTTTCTATTTTAACCCGAAAAATGAGCCTAGATCCTTATGTAAGAATAGTTGTTTTGCCAATTTTATGGAGAGATCACCATGCTAGTATGGTGGCCAAATAACCATGGTGCAACTCAATAGAGTTGTAGCAAAGTGATCAGGCCGACTCGTGATGAGACCTCCTGTCCTTCAAGTCGTTAATAAGGTCATTACCCTAGTGTGGTAGCCATAGTGGGCATGTCACTTGCTACACTCTTATGAACATGGTAGGCTGGATCGTGATGAGACCCCCTATCCTCTCTTAAAATCTGCATGTAAGTGTAGTACTTCCTTTTGAATTGTAACATCTTGATCTATAAGAAGGTCACTATGCTGGTGTGGTAGCCAAATAGTCACAATGCCATTCACTAGAATTGTAACAGAGTGATCAGGCCAGCTCGTGATGAGACCTCCTGTCCTTCTAGTAGATGAGAAGGTCATTACCCTGGTGTGGTAGCCATTGTGGGCATTTCACTTATTAAATACCTATGATCATGGTAGGTTGGCTCGTAATGAAACCCCCTATCCTCTTAAATATTTTCATGAACACATAATAATTTCTTTTTATACATAGAGGAAGGCTCATTAACTCCTTAAGAGTGAGGGATGGTGAAAGAAGTAGAAAAAAATGCCAATACCATTAATACCCCTTATTCCATTTCTTCATGTTGTAGGGACATATTACTCGAATAGTACACAAAGATATATCATCATAAGGTCATCTATTGTATGATATCATATTTGAACTGTGGGTGACTTAGCCTTTCATTTCATGTGTGCATAATTTCAGCTTCCTATTTAAGAATTATAGTGCCAAAGGGCCATCATATTTGTAATTTTACCATTTTCCCTCTCTCTTTCAAATGCCATTCCCTACTCATGGTTACTAAATTTGAGAAAAACAAAAAAAGAATGGCTATTTAAGTTGGTCAGTCAGCAGCTGTTCAGAGATTGAGCAGCAACTGTTCAAAGATTGCTCGGCACAATTAAAAAATACTCAAAAAATAGTTGTTCAATTCGAATGAACAACAGTAGTTCAAAGATCGAACAATAACTATTCACGAATTGAATAGCAAAAAATAAAAACACAACAATGAACAGATGTGCAGTTTGACCGAACAACAGCCGTTCAAGAAGTGAATAGCAATTGTTCAAGAATTGAACAAAAAAGTTAAAAACGTGAAAACGACTGTTTAATTGTGGTTGAATCATCAACCGTTCAAATACTAAACAACACCTGTCCATGAATTGAATAGCAACAATAAAAATGCCGCAAATGGTTGTTCAATTTGACTGAGCAATAGCCGTTCAGAGATTGAACAACAGTTGTCTAAGAATTGAACAAAAGAAATGAAAACACAACAAATGGTTGTTCAATTTGGTTGAACTGCAGTCGTTCAAAGATTGAACAGTAGCTGTTCTCAAATTGAACAACAAAAAATAAAAAACAAAACAATGAATGCTTAATTTGATTGAACTGCGGCTGTTCAAAGATTGAATAGCAGCTGTTCTCGAATTGAACAACAAAAATAAAAAAACACCAACAAACAACTGTTTAGTTCGACTGAACAACAGCCGTTCAAAGATTGAACACCAGTTGTTCACGAATTGAAAAACAAAATTAAAAATCTGAAAGCGGCTGTTCAATTTTGGTTGAATGAGCAGTCGTTCAAAGACTGAACATCAGATGTTCACGAATTGAGCAACAAAAATAAAAACACCGCAAATGGCTGTTCAATTGAGCGACATCCGTTCAGAGATTGAAGAACAACTGTCTACAAATTGAACAACAAAAATAAAAACACAACAAATGGTTGTTCAATTCGACTGAAAAACAACTGTTCAAATATTGAACAACAACTGTCCACGAATTGAACAACAAAAATAAAAACACAACAAATGGACGGATGTTCAATTCGACTGAACATCACCCGTTCAAAGATAGAACAACAACTTTTCTCGAATTGAACAGCAATAAAAACACAATCTTACAAGGAAAATAAATTGCAAATGTGAAGAATGTACAACAAGAGAAGCCAATTATATACATTATTTACAAGTGATGCTGGAAAACCTCTCATGTACTTGATTTTGTGGGTTTATCACCCCCTTGCACCACAACTTGGATGGTGGGATCGTTTCTTACTTGTTGACAGAAAGATTATTTCGTGAGAGGTTTGCGATAGAGGTATACTATGTGTCCGTTAACTCGAAATGTTGAACCAGTCCCATCTATGGTGGTCAAGGTGAGGGTACCATTGTTATGTACTTCCTGAACCTCATATGGACCGAGCCACCTTGTTTGCAGTTTTCCTGGAAATTCTTGGAATCTGGAGTCATAGAGGAGTGCCCAATCTCCTTTTTGAAGTACCTTCTTATTTATTAGGTTTTTGTGACACTTGGCTCACTGTTTTTGAATGATCGTTGTGCGTTGCAGGGCTAGCAGTCAAATTTCGTCCAGTTCATTTATTTTCTAGAGTCTCTTAGCTTGAGCTTCTGTTAAGTCCAATCCCACTTCCTGGGCTATTCTCAGAGTTTTAATTTTGAATTCAATAGGGAAGATAGGTTCTCTCCCAAATACTAGCTGATATGGTGAATATCTAATGGTATTTCGCTAGGTTGTACGATAAGCCCATAAGTCTTATGGTAGTCTAGTGGTCTAGTCCCGGCGGTGTGCTGCTACCGTCTTGGTAAGGATTGCCTCCATGACTTTGTTGGTGCTTTCGACTTGCCCATTGGCTTGCGGGTGGTAAGGAGACGTAACTCTGTGGATGATATGGTGATTTCTTAAGGTGGATGTGATCTTATTGCCTGTGAATTGTGCCCCCCCATCGGTTATCACTTCTCTTGGCAAGCCGTATCGCACGAATATTTCAAAGGGAAACTTAATTACTGATTATTCCGTGGCTCTTGACAAGGCCACTGCTTCTACCCATTTGGTGACATAATCCGTGGCAACCAATATGTGGGCTTTCCAGTTTGATGGTGGGTTTAATGGCCCAACGAAATCCAACACCCACCGTTCAAATGGTTCCACCACCAATTGTGGTTGTAGCGACATTTCATCAGCTTGGCCTGGGCGGCCTATTCTTTGGTAGCTATTGCAGTCCTGGACATACTTCTTTGCATCTTTGAAAATCGTAGGCCAATAATAGCCTAATTGCAACACTTTATGCCCTGTCCATCGTTCTGCAAAATTGCCACCATAGGGTTGATCATGACAGGTTTGTAAGTCATAGATTTTGTCTTCCCTTATGCATCTACGTATGTGCATATTAGCCCCTGTATGGAATAGGTATCCCCCAATCTAAGAGAATCTTGCGTTGCATTGTACAATCAGTTTTTTTTCTCTCGATGTTAAGTGTCTGGGTAGCTTCCCCACTGCCAGATAATTTGCCACATCTGCATACCATGGTGTTTTTACCGCTACAACAAACAGGTGTTCGTTAGGGAATTGATCGTCAACTGTTAGCGTGTCGTCTGTCTTGGGGACTCTGGATAGGAAGTCTGTGACCATGTTTTCCTTCCCTGGACGGTATTTTATTGTTATATCGAATTCTTGCAACAATAGTAACCAAAGAGTTATTCTCCTATTCGTGATTGGTTTATTAGCTAAACATCTAATAGCAGAGTGGTCAGTATACAGGAACACTTGATATCCAGATATATAGTCCCTGAATTTATTGATAGCATAAATGACAGCCAGGAATTATTTTTCGGTCACTGTATAATTTAATTAGGCAGGAGTAAGGTTTTTGATGATATAATAAATAGCATAAGGCTTTCGGTCTTCTTCTTGGCCAAGGACTACTCCTATTGCTATATCAGATGCATCGGAAGAGATGTGAAAGGGCAGTTTCCAGTTAGGACCTCGTAGGATTGGTGCTGTTGAGACCAACCTCTTCAAGTCTGTAAAAGCGGTGTCACATTTGTTGGTCCAATGGAATTCAACATTCCCAGTCAATGCATACAGAGGTGCAGTTATCTATGAGATTTTTTTTATAAATCTGCGATAATATCCTACATATCCCAGAAAAATGCACACCTCTGTTTGTGTACAAGGTGTGGCGAACAGAAGGATTACCTCTATATTAGTCAGATCTACGTGTATTCCAGTTGCAGAAATGTAGTGACCTAGGATTACCCCCTCAGTCATCATCATGTGGCATTTTTCTTTGCTTATACATAGTCTAGTAGCAATACATCGTTGTAACACTTTTTCTAGCGTTTCTAGAGCTTGATCAAAGTCTTCCCCATAGGGTGTAAAATCATCCATATAGATTTAAAATCCTTCATTTATTAAGTCAGAAAAAATGCTAATTATGGCTCTCTGAAATGTTGCTGGGGCATTACATAATCCAAATGGTAAAACTATGTAAGCAAAAGTTCCCCACGGGCAGGTAAAGGTTGTCTTATCTTGGTCTTCAGGAGCTATTTTAATTTGATTGTATCCACTAAATCCGTCAAGAAAGGAGAAGAACTGTTTCCCAGCCAATGTATCAAGGACTTGGTCAATGAAGAGGAGGGGGAAATGGTCTTTCTATGTTTCCATATTGAATTCCCTGTAATCTACGCAGATTATCCACTTCCCATTATTTTTAGGGACGACTACCAGAGGGGAGGCCCATTTGCTGTCTGAAATAGGATAAATGAAATTTACATCTAACAGTTTTTGCAGCTCCTATTTTAAAATCTCTTTTAAGTGCAGGTTTAATCTTCGTTGGGGTTGTCTAATGGGGCATGTTTCCCTATCAGTATAGATGTGGTGCGTGCATAGTTGTGCGTCCAAACCCTTCATGTCTTGGTAGTCCCACACAAATGCACCTTGGTGCTTCCGGAGGACTTTTATCAGTTTTTGTTTTTGGTTGTCATCCAAACTGCCATTAATATTCAAAACCTTTCCTGGCTCAATCTCAATAGGTATGCTGTTATGAACAACAGTTGTGGAGATATGTTGAGTCTCAAAGGCTATCACAGGATCCTCTTGATCTTCATGTTCGAGGACTGTTTTCAACATTTGGAATTTTAGATTTTTAGGCGTGGGTGACCGATTCATAAAATTATTGATTACATCATCTTCAGTTTGATCCTTGAATTCGAGAGCTTCTACTAGTGTCAGAGGTGGACGGATGTTTTGCTCCCAATATGTATCTGGATGTTTGTGAATTTTTACCATGGGCAGGCTTGGTTTGGCAGGCGGATAAATAATGATATTTTTTATAGAATCTCCTTTAGTGATAGTCATGCTACCTACTCGACAGCCTATGTAAGCATCTACTGTGGCCAGCCAAGGTCGCCCAAGAATTAATGGGTGCCCTTACATCCTTTTTTTTGGATTAATGACTAAAAAATCAGCTGGGTATTCCAATGAGTCCACAGAGACCATGATGTCTTGCAATATATGTTCCGGTCTGATAACAGACCTGTCAGCTAGTTCCAGAAGTGTGGTCGTAGGTTCTAAAGCTGATATGCCCAGTTTTTCACAAGCTCTAGTAGTTAGGATGTTAATGGATGCCCCTAGGTCAACCAATCTATTTGGAAATGAGTGGCCAGAGATTTGCATAGTTACAATGGGGTTTCCTAGGTCTTCATATTTCACAGGTGATTCCCTACCTAACAACAAGTCAGATAGCGTTCCTACGACATGAACGGTGGGTGTAGCCTTTGTTTTCTTGACTTGTTTTTTTTCCACATAGTTCTTTGATTGTCTTTGCATAGATGGGAATGTCTTGGATGGCTTGGAGAAGAGGAGTTTTGATACAAAGGTTTCTTCATTCCCATAGGATGTCAAAATATGGAGTGATTATAGGCCTGGGTAGATTTAATCTTTCAGGAAATGGAGGCGGAGTCACCCTAAGTTCTTTAGGTCTTTTTTGATCAATTGTTTCCTTATCTTTACCTGTTTCTGTTATATTAGTTAAGCTAGGTTCTGTTGAGGTTTCAATTTGGGACTTGTTATCACTCAGATTTTCCTTGAAGTTGTTAGAAGAGGAAAGGGGTCCGAGGTAACCACAAACCAATCTTTTAGGTACAGAATCTAGCCAATCTGTACCCAGAGAGGGCTCTCTCTGTATAATTTAGCTTTGTTTTAGAAGATATTAGGCTAGTTATAAAGTCCAAGGGTTTTGTTTGAACTTGGGTGGTGGAATTCGATAACTGAGGGAAAGATTGAGTAGTTTAGGCCATTGGGCTATGGAGTAAAAAATATGGCTTCACTGGATTAAGTTTCTAAACAAAAGATGGCTTTACAGGGCAAGATAATCAAACAGAGAACAATTTTAGATCTAAAGTGAATGGAATGGATTTAAATGGATGAAAGGCAATTAAGAATATTTCAACACATTCATAAGAGGGAAAATTGAGTGATTATTAACAAAGAGAAATTAAGAATTCTTTATTAAATAACCAAATTGTTTAAACTAGAAAAACAGGAGCAATTAAGAATTCCTTGTTTAAAACTAGTTTAGAAGAAAACATTTAGAACAATAATGATTGAAATCAGATTACACTTAAGTACCTTCTGATTTACTTCTTTTCATTAATTATTCAGAAATGAAACACAGTGATATAATAAACAAATATAAATATTTAAAACACAAGGGAAAGATGACTTATTGATCCATAGTCTGACACATGAATCCTGTAAAAAGTCTTTCGCTTCAATTCATCATCCAGCTTAGCCACAAAAAATTTCTCCAATAGCACTTTATTCCAAAATTTTCAATGTTACAGCAAAGTATATGAATCCACCCCAAAATACTTCCAAGATTGAAGTATTTATACAAATTCTAAACTAAAATATCTTGAAAAAATATCAAGATTAGTTCACAAATCTCTCCAACTATTTTACATAAATAGAACTTAAGTAAAGGACACTCAAACTAATGCATCTATTTGGAAATATTTCTTATGGATAGGTGATGACAAAGATGAGAATTCGAATTTGATCCAACTCTTAGTTGATGATGAGGCATCCAAGTCACTAACTGCTTCCTTTCTTTGTGCATTCTGCTCCAACAATTCTGCAAACTTGGGTTCCAATGATGTCTTTTTATTTCTCAATAAGTAATAGATATGTAAAAAGTGAAAGAGGTTATTGTGGATTAATATGTTGGTGATATAAACCTCTTTCAGTTTCCTAAAATTCCTCTCCATATGTGCACAATAGGCTCTGTAAACATATGTTTAAAAAAGAGTTTTACAGAGTCTGAAAAATAACCTGTAAAGATGTGCATGTATCTCTCATTCTAAAATCACTGTGCCAAACGTGAGATAGATTTTTGTAGATGGTTCTCTTAGGAAAAAAAACCTCCTTCATTTTTGTATTATGTATTTTGGATTTACCACAATATTCTCTGCAAAATGATGACTTAACTGGTATTTTCTGCAAAAAGTGATTTCCAACATTGTTTAATATTTCCAAAACCATAATAGCTGTTAGAAAAGTGAGAGAATTTTTTGTAGAATGTCCTCTTAAGAACATAAACCTCCTTCAGTTTTTCAAAATTCATCTTGGAATGATCACAATAGTTTTTGCAAAACTATGACTTAAACAGGAAATTTTTGAAGAATGTACCATTTTTGCTCTAATTTTATCTTTTAACCTTAAACTTCTTTTAACTTTTTTTCACTTTTACTTTGGATAAACTTCATTGTGGCTGGTGAAAGTGATTTCATCTTTGTTTAACCCTTAATATCTTCATGTTTACTTTCATTGTTTACTGTTTAATTTTTACTTTTTACCGCTCTATTTTTTATCTGTCTTCACTTTGTCATGAACTTGTATGTTCTGTTTTGTAACTGTCTTCCCTGCTGTTTATCTTCATGCTAGCTGATTTAATTGACTTGGTCTTCAATCTGATACTCTTTAATCCTGATACTCTTTGACTGTTCTTTACTGTGTCCTTTTACCTTCAATGTGTAGTTTAGGTTTTTACTGTCTGTTTCAACAGTAAATCGTTTAATATCCTATTTCCTTTGCTTGTCTTTCAACTGTATGTTTTATCTTCCATCTCTGTTTGAATAGATTTGATAACACTCTTGGAGTAAACAAGTCTTATGACTAGTATTAAGACTGTTTATCCAAGGATGTGGTCTTCTGATCACCTGTAAAACAAAACAAATGGTTAAGAAAGCATTGGTTTGCAGGAGAGGTCGAAAAGGTTTCATTTGATGTTGAGAGGTCTGTGGAGTGAATCTAAAATGATTTTTGGGAGGTAAACCATGCTCGAATTGATTAACAGAGGCTTTAGGTGGCGTAGCTGGGTTACAAAGGGTTTTACTGCACAATCAGGAGAAAATGAGCAACACTAGGGTGTTTGTGTTTAAACGGGTAAACGATTGATATTGGCGGGTAAGCTTTGAATGAACAGTGGACAGATGGCGTTGAATTGACGATGTGAAGTTTTGTCGTTAGTGGGAGGCGGTAAGCGGTACGCGATCGCACCACTTTTAGGGAAAGGTGGTTTTGGGCAGAGGGCAAGCGATTCCATACGATGAATGACGCGTGGCGCGGTACTATTCAGAAAACCGCTTGGCCATCGCGCGTTATCGTTCGGACGAGGATGGCTAGCGATATTGATATCAACCGTAGATCTGATATTTGTTGATCGAATGGTGGTCGGGGTTACAAGATGACGGAAAGATAACGAGCGGGCCCAATGTAATTTATTTTGAATTAATCGCATCGGGGGTGATTTGATGGGCGGATTCAAGTTATTAATTAATCATGAGGATTAATTAACCCTTATTGATATGGCAGAGAAATGCGCTCACGATTAATCAAATATTTGACTAATTAATCATGATTAATACATTAATATGGTTATTTTTCAACCAAAGGGGAAGGATATTATTATTTGGGAATTTTATAATTAAAATAATACGAGAAAAGGGGAATTTACAAGGATTTAAATAATAAAATTAGAAGTTAATATGAAAAAATGAAAGAAGCGCTAAGTGTAAACATTAGGTTAATGTTTTTAACTTATGCTTTTATGAGGAGGGTTTTTTATGTGAAATATTACATGATTTTTCCTAAGTAAAATGGGATTTTACTTAGGAAAAGATTTTTTAGAGGTGAATGAATGTTATGATAAATGATTTTAAGTACTTAGGCTTTTCCAATTATTGGGCCGAGGGTCCGGTCCCTCCAAAAGTCAAGGAAATGCCTTGAACCCCTCTAATATTTAAATGCCTAGTACTTAGGGGAAATTAGTGAAATTTTTAGGGAAAAGATGAGAAGGGAAGTTAATAATCTGACTTTGCATTGCTTGAAATTCTTCAATGTATTGTCTGCCTATGCACTTGTGATGAAAGTAAAATATTTACCACATCTAAAGTCATCATTCATCACATGTAATTCTTCAACATCATCTACCTACCCTATCTACTTTACCCTACCATTTTTTCTTCTTTATTAGAGTGCACTTAGACTGGAAAACCCTTATCACACTTTTTTTCTTTTACATATGAAAATCTATCTAATTCTAACCTTATTACATCCAAGGGCTCAGATTAAACTGTTGAGCTCATTTTATTCATTCTACCTATCTACTTATCTGCCAAGATTAAACAGTTTGGTCAGATTTTATTCTCTATCTCTAAAACATGAAATTGAAAGATGAACTAGCCAAGCTTAAACTGTTTGACTATTCATAAATTGTGGCATAGAATACAGGTTGCACACAATTTGTTTATTACATCAGAGCAAAAAGTAGTGGCATTTAGACCTGCACACTTTCCTTGGCCTTTCTTTTGGTGGGGTTCATTTTCTTTCACTTTTTTTGGCCAATTTTTATTCTTTTCACCCTTTGATTTTTCTTTTAGGGTATACCTTCTTTACATTTTTTAAATTTTTTTGATTTTTTGATTTTTTAAGAATATGGAAAACCTTTGCAACCAGAAAAGGTATGAACATATTACATAGTTCATCAAGTCAATCATGAAATATGACACCTATTGGTATAGGAGTCTAACAGGACTGAGGTGGAGTTGTGGCTTCTATAGGTAAGATGGTACATCCTGATCTTAACCTCAGTTCGTTGCATTGTTTCTGTTTGGTATTGGGTTTTGGATTTTCTATGATCTGAATTAGTTGAACCGGTCTATTATTTGGATTAGGATTAGGTTGGGTTGGAAATTGAGGGCGTATGGCAGGCTGTTGGTTGTGCTGAACTAGGTAGGGAGTTGGCAACGTAGGTTGATTTTGGGTCCCTGCTCCTATCGACAGATTGGCCATTCCCATGGGTCGCTACCAATTCCAATTGGTGTTTTGAGTAGGGGGGTTTGGCCACTGGCTTTGATATGGGCTATGTTGCCAATAAGGGGAAGAGCAAGGAAAGTTCTGCTAATTATTCCCTGATGGAGGTTGTGTAGGCCAGGGTGGCATAGGAAACACTTGGTTTGGCCAAGTTGGGAAGGATTTTTGAGTCTACCAAGTTGTTGCAGGGTTTTTCTAGCTAAACTGCGGCGATAGAAAGTATTGAGGTAGGTCTTGCGGAATGCCAGGTCATGCTAGCCATTTCCGACGTTGATTCATTAAATAGACTGGCTCTGTTTCTTCTTCTGCTTCCTTGTAGATGGCTTTCAGCCTGGGAAGTGAAGGACAGTAGTTCGTGGTATGATCCTTAGTGCAGATAGCACAAGTATGAACCATGGCTAAAGGGCATTCCCTCTGGTTGTGCTTCTTCTGACATCTTGGGCAAAATATGGCCAGGTTTTGTTCTGCTATATCTTTTTTTTGTTTGGCTTGTAAAACATCAAGTTGTGTTGTCAAAGTACCCAGGATGTCAGTTTTGAAATTTTCTAACATATTTCCAAATTTTGCTCTGGTTACATTGCCATTGGTTTGCTTAAGGTCTTTCTTCATAGAATCACGCCCAAAAAGCCTATTGGGTGAGCTACCCCAGGAGCATCTAATACATAAGGAAATAATCTCGTCGTATTCTTCCTGGTAAATATCTCCCTTCCCCATTATGTTAAGCATCTCAACCCATTCTTCCATCATCCCTTTAAGCATCGTGGCTTTTAAAATGTCCTTGGATAGCATGGTATATGGGGATATTTGTAAATTGTATTGAAATCTTTCTACGTATTCCTCTAATGTTTCATTGTCTTTTGCAGAATTGTTGAATATTTCATCTTTTAGATCTCGGGTTCGACAATAGTCTTGGTATTTGGTAAGAAAAATATTCTTCATTTGGTCCCAGTTGTTTATAGTTGCCCCTCCTAATCCCATGAACCAGCAGAGCGTAGTTCCTTTTAAGGTAGAGGGAAATAGTTTTAGTTTCTGGGGATCAGTGGTGTAGTCATATCCTCTGCATAAGACATCAAATTCAAATAGGAATGCATCAGGATCTTCTGTGGTTAATCCATGAAAGGTGGGGATGTTTGCAAGGGGATGGCTTTCATACGGGCATTGGAAGCATGATAAAAAATAGGGTATTCTAATGTTGATGTCTGCCTCTGATTCTGATTTTGATTATTTTCCATCTAATCAAAGAGGTGCCAGAAATCTTCAGGAACTTCTTAATCTGGAGGAGTGACTCTAATAGGTTTGGGAGGTGAATGCGGTGGGGTTTTACAACACTTCCCTGATTTGGGATCCTAAGTACTTATGTTTCGATCACTTGTTTAGGGGACTTAGGTTCTGATATTTCTATGTGAATTCCTCCACTAGTTTCTCCCCCTCCTTCTTGTAGGTTGCAAGAGCCTCCCTCTTTTGAAGGGTCAGTGCCTATATTAACAGAAGTCTGTAGGCTTTGCTCAGACCCCTCTGTCTCGCAGTGAATCTCAGCGTAGGCTACAGATGGTGAGGCTGCCGCCCGAGGGAGTGTATTAGGAATTTGAATGGAAATAGTTCTGGGTCCTATAGATGCCCGAGATTCAACTTTCTTAATGATTTCGTTTATATATGCTGTTCTTCCAAGGATCACCGATCCTTTGGATTGTGAGGATGGTTGCGAATGATTTCGGATTGTTTTAATCTTTTTCTTTCTAGACATAAAACAAGAGCACCTATCCTACGGTTCTTTGCACGACTTGCTGGTAAGCGGGCTAGAGGGAAAGCATGTTGCTTACCGGTACGCAGTTTCTTACCTCTCGTTTTCAATACCCAATTCTTCATAGCAATGGAGAAAGATGAATAAAGGAGATTAATCTTAACACTTTCCCCGAAAACGGCGCCAAAATGTTGGTGCTCAGAGAGGTGGCTTATTATTGACAACTCTAGTGCTTTCTCATTTAATTATCAACCCGGGGTAAGTCTTCTTATTTCAAGAGTGTTGGCACAATATATGCGAGTTAGGTCGTCTAATAGTTACTCCTTGTCACTTATGAGGAAGAATTTGCTAACTTCCTAAGTTTTCTTACCCTACGAGGGGTGGCTTGGATTGATTTTTAACCTAAGATTGAGCAGCTATCTAACTGAATTAAACAACAATCTAACTGAACTGAACAACAATCTAGAGAAATCAAGCAACAATTGGATTGAATTAAACAACAATCTAAATAAACTGAACAACAATGGAATTGAATGGAACAACAGTCTAACTAAGCTGAACAGTAATGGAATTGAATTGAATCAGCAATCTAGCTAACTAAGCAGTAATGGAACAACTGTATAACTAGCTGAGCAGTAATGGAACAATAGTATAACTAACTGAGCAGTAATGGAACAACAGTATAACTGAAGTGATTTAAATAAATCTTATAGCAATTATTTAAGTAATTTTGCAATGGAATTCTCTTTATGACTTAATTAATCGACATTGATCGATGGTTGAATGCTTCGTTATTCTAAAAGAAGAATGCAATTCATAAAGACAGATAACATTAAAATCATCTTCTTCTATGATCTGTAACTCAAATGCAATGGTATTAAAAGAATTGGAACTATCTACTGATAATGAAATATTGCCATAAGTCGGAAAATACGATTGCGATTGTCCTAATTCAAGAACGTGATTTTATAACAACCCTGAAGAAAGAGAATTGTAACTTTATTGAATGGAAATATACTTTACAACTCCATCAGATACTTAAGCATTGGTTCTGCAACTACAAAGAGTATGAAAACTTGCAAGGAACTTCCAGAGGTTGGGGCCAGACCACCAGAAGCTCTAGCGCAGTAAAAAATTCAAAAGATTATTGTTCAAAGCTCCATATTACATCCAGTGATGTTACAAAAATACAATTAGATAGGTTGTTTCTGATGCGTCGATTACAGAATGAATTTCATATCCTTTCTCCGACTCCCTTTCTTGTCTGTCCTTCGCCCTTTTAAAGGCGATTTCAAAAATGCGAAATTATTTCCCAAATGACAGCCCGCTGCATGGCCGTCGTTTGAGTTCTTCGACTCGAATTCGTCTGTCTACCTTCTGCCGGTCGCTGGGAGTTACCGGGATCTCATATGTTTGTGTCTGTTGGTTAGCTTCCATTTCCTATTGGTCCAACCATTCTACCTTCCTGCATGCGGAGATAAGAGAAGTCAATTTTGTGTTACAAAAACATCCTTTTCATCATTAGTCTAATTGTTCTCGTTTTCATAATCTTTTATTCTCTTTATTGTTAATATGAAGAGGAATTCCCCTGAAATTGTAACATAATTTGAAGTACTTATAGGGTGAGAACATACCTTAATTTGGGCCCAACACTTGTTTTATCACATGTTGGCATTTTTATTCTTTTACAGGCGAGCCGATATATCTTTACAAGCGAGCCAGATCTTTTTGTCCCTTATATCATATGGTTTTCGTTATGTTGCTTCCCTGGCCAACATCGTGATTGATCACTGTACTTTCATGTGGAACTTTTTATCTTTCTCATTTTTGTGTAATTAGTGTCATTATACTATAATCCACTGAGTTCTCATCTTTCATAGATCCTATGGGTTTATCATCAGGTTAATTCACAGTTTCATATAGAATATTTCTTGGCTATCTCTCTGTGAATGGGATTGGCCACATATTTGGGATTGAGTCCATTATGCATTTGCACAAATAAATGTTGATGCTTTTGAATGGATGGGAGCAATAATGTTATAGACGATTATACCTTTCCTGATCCATCTTGCTCGTACAGGACTTATATATGATGTCTCTATGTAATAGTTACTTGTACTGTTTTAATAATAAACAACGTTTTTTCTCTCTTTGAAAAAAAAAAAGACAACTGAGGATGGTAACAAGTATGCGGGAGTCCATCCAGATCGATGAATTTCAATATTGCAGTTATTGATATTTTTAATAATGCATCCAAACCTATCCCTAAGAGAAAATGGAAGATCATTTAGCATTTTCCTATTATGGATTAAATGAGACATAGTAAAACCAAATTTTAAAAATAGTAATAATTGTTTTGAATAGCTTGGTAAAATAAAACCCTATCCAACCTATCTTTGTTGAATCATATAATGAATTTATGCTGTGATATTCCCGTGACAAGCATGTTTTCCAGGACAATTTTAGCCAACTTAGGAAGGCAAAGTAAAAGAAAATTTGATGTATTTATTTTTTAAATAAATTTAAAAAATTAATGTTGTGAGCCTATTGTATTTATTCGTTAAACACTTCTTTTTTAATGATAGATGGAGCGTCGCTCATTTATTTAGACGTAAAATATACATCTTTAATGGGAAATGCATAGATGAAATATCCACTCATTTATTGCAAAATATGTATCTTTAACGACTCCTTTTTTTACTATAAATGAAATAAAAGTGTTTTAAAATTTAATACATATAAATTGATTATCAAATTGCTTATATGTTCAAATAATTTTTTTGCTTCAATGGAGGTTAATAGAGACGTGTCAATGGAGGTTGGGAAGGGCTATGGCCAACCTGTCCCCTCCCATAGAAATTAAGAGGAGGTGGTCAAGGCATGGCCAGCCCCATGTTAAAAATTTAATTTGATATTTTATGATGGTTCGCCTTCTGTAGGGATTTTCTTTTGCTATGTTTGGCTTCGTCTCTTCCTTAGCCATGTTAAATTCATTAGAATTATAATTGGCTACAAGCTGGCCAAGATATTTCATTGTGGCTAATTTGTTGGATCTCAAGTCTAAAACTGTCAGCTTCAATAATCGATGAAGACCTTCAACATCACTTATCTTGTTACTAGCCAGGTATAACTCTTTTATCAATGTACAATTAGCCAAACCTACAAGAGAGATTAAAAGGTAAAAACCGAACTCAAAACATATCAGAGATGGATAAGAGTAGATAATGGGTTCTACTTGTTGGAATATTGAAAATTCCAGAACAAACAATGGAGAGAGTAATAATCTCCTCTTCTAACACAGAGAAATTAAAAATTCTTTGACAGGAGACAGAGTTTCCTCTAGAAAACAAATTTCTATTCCTTTCAAAGAAAAAATATTACAAATTCTTCCTCAACCGAGGGAATAACAAAATATGATTACTACAAACGCAGTGCATAAAACTATCACACTGTCTCACTCTAAAACCATACACTGCTGTGTAAAATATCTATGCTCTGTCTCTGTAGAAAATGAAACGCACTGCTGTGCATATACAAAAAAAAACTACGTTCTGTGTAATAACAAGAACAACAACTACCTACGTTGTATGCCTCACGGGCCTTTTATGTCGCACAAAACATAACTTGAAAAATTAACAAAAAACAAAACTATAAATATATATATTATAAACGCATCGTTTATAATATATATTATATTCGTTGATAACATATATGACTATGGTTAAAAAACATTTTGCGATAATTCATTACAAACATAACAAAACTTTGATCGCTTGTGGACCCAGACTTCAAAACCATTTAACCGGATTGCAAACAAATTTCGCGTGCCAAAAGGAGCCTGCTGACATCACCCAAGTTGTGACCCGAAATCCCTTTTAAATCTGCCCTAAAGTCGTATCAGGTCCGATTTGGGCTCGGCGTACAGCGGGCTGAGTGTGACTCGAAATCGATTGAAATCCGCCCTAAGACTATTTCGGGTCCGAATTTCTGCCTGGTGACCGGGCAAATCAAAAACCCGTACCAATAAAAAACTACCACGTGTTCTCCTGCTGTTGGCTGGCCTGATGACTTGGCCATGGGGACCACACGTCCTGTTGACTGCTGATGTGGCCGTGGGGACCACCGGTTCTCAAACAAACTCTCCTGCGCTCTAAAATTAAATGCTCCTGTGTTTAAAAAAAAATACCACTCTGTTTTAAATGTATAGAGGCTGGCACGAAAACCTCTATTTTCCAAACAGAGATCTATGTACCCTGACTTTGACTGTTCAAATATTTTGGCAAGCGGCCTGGTGACAGAATTTCTTCAAACAAATATAGAAGGCGACCACTGTACAATGTAGCGGTTGAAAGTAATATTTCAACACTCCCCCTTACTTTCAGCTGCTGGGTTATCTGTCATACCCATAAATTTTCTTAAAAACTCAAAACTCTTCTGTCCCAATGGCTTGGTCAGAATGTCTGCAAACTGTTCCTAAGTTCTGCAGTGTTCCAAAACAATTTCTCCATTGTTTACCAATTCTCTGATGTAATGAAACTTTGTGTCTATGTGTTTCGTTCTCTTATGAAACACAAAATTCTTCGATAATGCAATAGCTGAGCTATTGTCACAATAAATCACTGTTCCTCTTACCTGCTCTTGGCATAAACTCCTTAACATCCTCCTCATCCAAATTGCTTGACAAGCTGCTGTTGTAGCTGCTACATATTCTGCCTCTGCTGTAGACAATGCTACAATGGGCTACTTTTTAGAAGCCCATGAAATGGCTCCTGAACCCATGTGAAAAACATAACCGGAAGTGCTCTTTCGATCATATACACTTCCAGCCCAATCACTGTCAGTGTATCCAACTAAATCTGAATTTTCTGAAGCAGTATATAAAATACCAAACCTTTTAGTACCTTTAACATACCTCAGAATTCTCTTCGTTGCCTGCCAATGTGCATCCTTTGGCTTCTCCATGAATCTGGAAATCAAACTAACAACATGCATTATGTCGGGCCTAGTTGCAGTCAAATACATGAAGCTGCCAACTATGCTCTTGTACAAGCTAGGATCAAAATCCTTGCTGCTGTCCTCTCTGCTGAGTTTTAATCCCATCACTGTGGGAGTGATTGCTGCTTTGCTCTCCTGCATATTAAATCTTTCCAACACTTCATTAACATATTTTGCCTGTGAGATAAAAATCCCATTTTCATCATGTTCTACTTCTATTCCTAAGAATTATTTCAACAAACCCATGTCAGTCATTTCAAATTCTTCTTTCATGACTATTTTAAAATTTTCAATAAGGTAATCATCATTACCTATGAAAATAACATCATCAACATATAAAACCACTATCAACATTTTACCATCCTTTTCTTTGATGTAGAGAGTGGGTTCTCCCTCACACTTTTCAAATCCATTTTCCAGTAGATAGGAATCTATCCTACTGTAACACGCTCTTGGCGCTTGCTTCAACCCATAAAGAGCTTTCTTCAACTTGCACACTTTGTGCTCTTGCCCTTTCTTTTCATATCCGAGAGGTTGTTCAATGTAAACCTCTTCCATTAACACTCCATTTAGGAATGCTGACTTCACATCCATTTGGTAAACTTTCCACTTGTTTTGTGCTGCTATGGACAGTGCTGCTCTCACGGTTTCCATTCTAGCAACTAGTGCGAAATTTTCCTTATAATCTATCCCATGCTTCTGCTTATATCCTTTGACAACGAGTTTGGCCTTGTGTCTCTCTATTTTTCCTTCAGAATTACTCTTGGTCTTGTAGACCCATTTAACTCCAATGACATCTTTACCTTTTGGGAGTTCAACCAAATTCCAAGTCTTGTTTCTCTTTATGGCATTAATCTACTCATCCATAACTTCTATCCATTTTCTATCTTTAATAGCATCCTCAAAATGAATAGGGTCATCAACATGAAAATATAAAGCAAACAAAGAATTGATACCTTCATTTGATGCCTCTTGTGCATAAATGTCATTCAAATTTCTGAACTTCTTACCTCTTTCATTAGGTGTACAAGTGCTTGAGGAAGCACTTGAATTTCCTCCTTGTGGTGTGCTTGGAGAAGCACCATCATTTCTCCTCAAGGGTGCGCCTTGCTGCTCTTGTGTTGGTGCTGCTGTTTGGGGATGTATTTCAGCCAATTCATCATCATTTTCATCATGAGATAAACAGTGTTTAACATTCATTGTTTTCTCTATGCTTCCATCCCAAGCTTCCTCCTCAATAAACTGAACATCTCTGCTCACAATAAACTTCTTGGTGGATGGGTTGTACAACCTGTAGGCCTTGGATTCCTCACTGTATCCAATGAAAATACATTTCTCCCCCTTGCTGTCCAACTTCTTCCTTAGCTGATCCGGAATGTGTGCATAAGCCACACATCCAAAAACCTTCACGTGTGTGACACCTTGCTTTGTGCCACTCCATGCCTCTTCCGACACTTTGTTCATAACTGCTTTTGTAGGGCACCCATTCAAAATGTATGCTGCACAATGTACAACTTCAACCCAATAATCATTAGGAAAATGCTTTGCCTTTAACATACTCCTCACCATGTCCATTATGGTTCTATTCTTCCTTTCAGCTACTCCATTTTGCTGCGGAGTATATCTAGTTGTAAATTGCTTATGGATTCCATTTTCTCTACAAAAACATAGGAAATATTTAGAGATATACTCACCTCCTCTATCATTCCTTAGGACTTTGATGTGCAACCCACTTTGGTTTTCCACAAGTGCTTTGAAGTTGCAAAATTTTTCAAACACTTCACTTTTATTTTTCAAAAAGTAAACCCAAGTTTTTCTTGTAAAATCGTCTATGAATGTTAACATGTAGTAGCTGCTAGCAAGCGATGGAGTTTGCATCGGTCCACACAAATCCGAGTGGACAATCTCTAAGGGTGTCTTTTCCCTTATGCTTTTCCTGGAAGGAAAACTTTCTCTGTGTTGTTTCCCCAAGATACAACCTTCACAAAGGTTGTCCGGCTTCTCTATCAATGGTAGACCTCTTACCATTCCTTTTCTGTTCAACAAGTTAAGACCTCCAAAGATGAGATGTCCAAATCTCAAGTGCCACAACCAATTTTCATCTTTTGGTTCGCTTTGGATCTCTTGTGCCACTACTGCTTTCTCTTCTTCATTCTTCAAGTCTGCTCTCATTCTGAGAGGGAACATCCTGTTCCTTGTCATCTTCACTTCAACAATACATTGTTTGCTGGGTGGTTTTTCCATGATGGTACAAACATCATCTTCAAAAAATACATTATACCCCTTTTGAACAAGCTGTCCAATATTTAAGAGGTTATACTTCATTCCTGGAACATAATAGACATCTGCTATGGATTTCTTTGCACCTTTCCTTGTTAAAACATTTACATTTCGTTTTCCCATAACAGAAACTTTGCTATCAATTCCTAGTGTGACTTGTGATTTCACACTCTCATCTAACATAGAAAACATTGCTATGTTTCCTGTCATATGGTTACTGCAACCGGAGTCTAGAAACCATAAATCCTCACTTTTTTCTTCAGCCATATTACAAGCTAAAAACAAATTGTCTTGGATGAGCTTTTCTCTAGTGAAATTTTCACTAGTTCTATTTCCCATATCATGCTGCTTATTTATACATTCATTAGCATAATGACCATATTTTTTACAATAGTGACATTGGACATTGGACTTATCATACCTCTTTCCTTATGCATTCTGCTGACCACTCTGCTAGCTGCTGCCTTGGCCTTGATCTTTGATTTGATTCTTTACAACATGGCTTTTATTTATTTGGAATTTGTTCCTTCCACCTACTGTTTTGTGCCTCTTCTCTCTTTTTTTCCCTCACCCTCTTCCTCTTAGAAAGACATGCGGGTCTTAAGCTGTTCCGAGAGATGAGTTTTCACTCCTACCCAATCTGCATCAGCAGGTCATCGGTGATGCATGTAGCTCATCCACTAAAAAATTTGTGAGATCCTTAGTCTCCTCTATGGTGGTGACAATCACATTGAATCTTGAGGGTAGACTTCTCAAGAGTTTTTCCACAATCCTCTTATATTCAAGAGTCTCACCATGAGATCTTATTTGTGTGACCATTCCAATCACATGAGTGAAGAATGAGTCAATAGTATCTGACTCTTTCATACATAGAGTCTCAAAGTCTCTCCTCAGCAACTGAAGTTTTGCTGTCTTCACTCTTTCCATGCCTTGATAGGCTATCTTGAGAGTTTCCCATGCTTCTCTGGATCTCTTGGCTGCTGCTATCCTCGGAAACACACTCTCATGCACTGTTTGATACAATAAGAAGAGAGCTTTGGAGTCTTTCTTCCTATTTCTCTTCAGCAACTCTTTCTCTGTCTGAGTTAAATCATCAAACTCTTCTTCATTTGCTGGCTCTTCAAAGCCATCCTCAAAAAATTCCCATAAGTCTTGGGAGACAAATAAAGCTCTTATAGTTATTGACCAATAGTCATAATTTTTCCCATTAAATAGTGGGAGGTGGATATTTCCAATACCCATGCTAGTGCTAGCTCCAGCCATTCTGCACTCTTAACTATGATTCAAACAACACTTGACTGTGTATTTAAAATAGCTGACTTTTCTGCAACAGTAACACAATAAACTGTATAGAGAAATACCTTGAATTCTTTTTGGCTGAGTCTTCACACTGCTGGAGAAGCTGCTGCAACAAAGAACTCCTTTCCTTCAGCTTATTTGATCTTCAAAGAGCCTGGACTAGCTCTGATACCATATTGGAATATTGAAAATTCTAGAACAAACAATGGAGAGAGTAATACTCTCCTCTTCTAACACAGAGAAATTAAAGATTCTTTGGCAGGAGACAAAGTTTCCTCTAGACAAAAAAAATTCTATTCCTTTCAAAAAAAAATATTACAAATTCTTCCTCAACTGAGGGAATAACAAAATATGACTGCTACAAATGCAGTGCATAAAACTATCACACTGTCTCACTCTAAAACCATACATTGCTGTGTAAAATATCTATGCTATGTCTCTGTAGAAAATGAAACGCGCTGCTGTGCATATACAAAAAAACACTATGTTTTGTGTAATAACAAGAACAACAACTACCTACGTTGTATGCCTCACGGGCCTTTTATGTTGCACAAAACATAACTTGAAAAATTAACAAAAAACAAAACTATAAATATATATATTATAAACGCATTGTTTATAATATATATTATATTCGTTGATAACATATATGACTATGGTTAAAAAACATTTCGCGATAATTCATTACAAACATAAAAAAACTTTGATCGCGTGTGGACTCGGACTTCAAAACCATTTAACTGGATTACAAACAAATTTCGCGTGCCAAAAGGAGCCTGCTGACGTCACCCAAGTTGTGACCCGAAATCCCTTTTAAATCCGCCCTAAAGTCGTATCGGGTCCGATTTGGGCTCGGCATACGGCGGGGTGAGTGTGACCCGAAATTGATTGAAATCCGCCCTAAGACTATTTCGGGTCTGGATTTCTGCCTGGTGACCGAGAAAATCAAAAACCCGTACCAATAAAAAACTGCCGCGTGTTCTCCTGCTGTTGGCTGGCCTGATGACTTGGCCGCGGGGACCACATGTCCTGCTGGCTGCTAATGTGGCCGTGGGGACCACCGGTTCTCAAACAAACTCTCCCGCGCTCTGAAATTAAATGCTCCTGTGTTTAAAAAAAAATACCACTCTGTTTTAAATGTACAGAGGCTGGCACGAAAACCTCTATTTGCCAAACAAAGATCTATGTACCCTGACTTTGACTGTTCAAATATTTTGGCAAGCGGTCTGGTGACAGAATTTTTTCAAACAAATATAGAAGACGGCCACTGTACAATGTAGCGATTGAAAGTAATATTTCAACACTACTGAGGTGGAATTTCTTACCATGACCAATTCGGGATATCTTATTGTAGACGAGGTCAAGAAAACGCAACTGGCATAGTTCCCTAAGCCCTTCAATCACCATAATTTTGTTCCTAGATAAATCCAATATGTGAATACTTTTTGGAAGATATCTCGAGGAAATACACATTGCAAGTACAAATATATGTAAAATTGTGACTTATTTACATACTTCCAGACACAGTAAGAATGTAACCCACTACATGATAAGTAATTAAATACCAACCTATGGATATTTTTTGACAAATTTATGGTCTAAAGGATGGTAAAGGGTGCAAGAGCTAGTATCACTTTCAAACCAATAGCAGAAAAGTTTTCCATAGTTGAAAAAGAATTTAGCGACCAAATGGCATTATTGGCTAGCTCCATTTCTTCAAGAAAATTACCATCCAGGAAACTAGTCTCCAAAAGTACCTTTGAAATTTTAGCAGTAGAATTACCAGCTATTGTACCGCTATTGTACCTCTAGGATCAGAAAAGTCATTTTCTTGGAAAGAATCCCCATTTTCTTGGTAATCCACTCCTCCACGCATCTTATATTGGATTTTTCTCATGAAAAAGCCATCCATTGGTTGTAAGACTAAGAACTAGGATCTCTAAACAGATGATCCCAATCCTCTTGTCTACTTTGTAAGTTCAGGATATTTTGTTTTTACTAAGAGAATTTGTTGTGTTATTGTCCTCCAAAGATGTCAACTTTTCTAGATCTTCTTGCTTAGTATGATGCATATTTATGGGTGGTTCACTGGTATTTGAGGAAAAACCTCCCTTTTTTTGCATGATTTTGTATGCGTCCTCACTTTTATGCAGCCAAGGACTTTGTTCGCTTTGAATCCCCTTGTGTGGATTCTCGTGGCTCCCTAAAAATATCTTCCACCAATATTTAAGCCTTCTTGAAGGAAGAAATTTTCTTGGAGATCCCCAATTAAGCATTACCTTGTCAGCACTACGATATGTCAATTCAGAATGAGGGCTTCCTTGAATCCATTTTTGAACACCAGTTAAATTCTGCAGATCTTCAAAAGTCTGTGAATTAGATGGTGGAAACTGAGTAGAGTGGTTATCTGGACTTCTTACACCACATTCTAATTTGTATAACTTTGACATTTCCAACTTTGATCCACAGCTAGATCGATAAAGAACAGGTGAAGTAAATCCAGAGTCAAAATTCCTCATTTTATAAACTCGAGGGTCACTAAGGTAACCGCTCTCCATTTTCTCATTTTACTGGTATCCATCACACTTATGATCAATCTAAAAGGTAATTTCAGTAGAGTAGTCACATAAGGCAAGTGTGACAGAAGTATTAGTCTTTACATATGTGGGGAACTGAGAATTTACAACGTTGTCCATACTTTTTTGACTTTCATGATCAGACATCTATCTGGAAGATGAATGATTTTCCTCCTCTTCCTCACCTTCATAATAAATCTCTGAATGAGTTTCATTGCACATTATGGCTTTTTTTGGTCCAAAGCTGAAGTCACAATTTGACCGAGTGCCATTGAATTTCCCTTCATGTCTACCGAACATAGATTTGGACTGATGCTTATCAACAATAGGCTCAACCGATCCTCTACCAAGTACATCATTTGAGCCATTTAAAGGTTTTATTTTCATCAGATCCTTATGATCCACTGTTTCCTTAACATATCTAGATAAGTTATGCTGGTCAGAATGTAATGCTCCATCAATATTGGTGTTTTTGGAAGAACCATTTTGGCATGGCTCAATACAATGCTTGGTTTCCTCATATTAGGTCCTTTCATACTGCAAAAGAAAAAAGAAATAAATTTTAGAGTTCTCTAAGTATTAGTCTTGCTTGGTTTCCTCATATTAGGTCCTTTCATACTGCGAAAAAAAATAAAAAAAAATTTAGAGTTCTCTAAGTATTAGTCTTTACATATGTGGGGAACTCAAAATTTATAGCACTGTCCAAATTTTATGACTTTCATGGTCAGACATCTCGCTGGAAGATGAATGATTTTCCTCATCATCCTCACCTTCATAAGAAATCTCTGAATGAGTTTCATTTCACATTATGGATTTTGTGGTCCGAACCTGAAGTCAGAATCTGGCCCAGTGCCATTGAATTTCCCTTCCTTTCTATCGAACATAGACTTGAATTGATGCTTATCAACAAGAGACTCAGTTGATCCTCTACCAAGTACATAATTTGAGCCATTCAAAGGTTTTATTGTCATTAGATACTTATGATCCACCATTTCCTTAGCATATGTGGATACGTTTTGCAGGTCAGAATGTAATGCTCCATCAACATTGATGCTTTTGGAAGAACCATTTTGGCATGGCTTAATACGATGCTTGTTTTCCTTAGATAAGGGCCTTTCTTACTGCAAAAGAAAAAAAGAAATAATTTTCAGAGTTCCCAATCTATATGTTACCGCAAAAAAATGTTTTGGTGGGTTAGAAAACTATGCCTTATAGAATATGCATCTAAGAAATTCTAGACATACGATGGAAAACAACATGGAAAAAATATAGGAAAATAATTACCTTCACCTTGTTCTTCTTGGAAAAGATTGAAAAACATGTCAACTTCCCCATTGTAAATAATTTAGCCATTTAAATAGTAAAAAATATATTTATTAGTTCAAGATACCTGAAGATTTAAACTTATTCTTGGCCTTCAAAATGGTAAAATCCTTTCATACAATATAACACTGGGTTGGGACAATTTATTATCCCATAAAACTCCTGCAGAAGTTCTACATTGATACTTGCTGCAGATTCGATCCAAGTTTAAAATGCATTAGCCATAATCAAGCGAAATTCCTTGTACCATACGACACCATCTCAAAACATATGAACTCCTTGATTTTGAGTGAGAAACTGGAGCAATCAAAACCCCAACTCGTCCGCACACCTTTGAGGTGCGAGAAAGGAAACCTACAGTAGCGGACAGAGTGAAAAGAAAGGCACACCAAAAATCAATGGCCACTGGGGTAGAGGCGATGTAGGAAAATTCCTTCAACATAATACAATTTACATGTTTAGTGTCTCTTTGAAAATCACAGTACACAAGATATAATCTCAAAGATATTGAAAAACTTCACAAAAAGAAGCATGCAACTTGCAAGGTCCAGTAGAAAAAGACGCATAGGCAGCTTCGTGGTTTTCTATATATGTTTTTTAACCTTGAGCTATTGTTGTGTACCCACTGATAATTTCAAATGCAATAACTAGATAATAATCCTTTTAGGGAAAAAGAACAGAAAATCACCCCTCTTCAGTCGGCTGAGATTTCACTAAAGATTTGTTTTATTAGAAAGATCCAGTAGAAAAAGACACATAGGCAGCTTCGTGTTTTTCTATGTATGTTTTTTAACCTTGAGCTATTGTTGTTTATCCACTGATAATTTTAAATGCAATAACTAGAGAATAATCCTTTTAGGGAAAAAGAACAGAAAATCGCCACTCTTCAGTCGGCTGAGATTTCACTAAAGGTTTGTTTTATTAGAAATATCTTAACAGTTTAAGTTGGGATTATGTATCGCTCCAGCATATAATGGCTTGATAATATAAATAATAATATACATCCCCACAATATCCAAGGGAGTGGATATATTTTCGATTAAACTGCCAAACACACACTCACTGAGCAATATCTTACAAAATAAGTCATAAAGTTAATTTAAGCACCTTCCCTGCCGAAATATGAACATAAATTTTCCATAATAAACATTAATCCAGGATGCTCAGGAAATTTACTCGGTTTTCATCCATTGCGGTCATACACAAAAACAAAAATAACACAATTCGTTTACAAATTTAAATATAAAGAAAGAAATCTTTAACAATAAATGAGAGAAATTTCAGCATCTTGAGGAAGCCTCCCAAATAAATAGAACAATTCGAGTTCATGTATAAACACAAATTATTCACAATAAATACATCCATTGGAGTCATATTCAAAAAAAGAAAAATAACACAATGCGATCCTTAACAATAAAATCAATTCAAACATATCAATCTCAATATCTTGAGGATGTCTCCAACATGAACAAAACAAGAGAATTCCATATGCATAAAACATTAAGATTATCCAAGAAAGTACCCAATTCCTTGACAATAAATATAAATATTCAGTATTTCGATTATAAATCTCCCGTGAATGAGAAGCCAAAGAAATAAAACAAAAGGAAAATAAAATAACCATTTCAGCTAGCAAGGCGCCACACTATTGAATTTACTAGGGCCCTATGATATAAGCAACATAAAATATTGAATGTTTATATTCTGTATATGTATTTTTTTCAGCGTTTGTCCAAACAAAAACACCTTTCTAGCAATAACAACAATTCCTCCTGGATATCTTATAAGACGTAAATTAGCAGTAAACATAGGTACAAAATTCGAAACGAAAGTAACATAATTAGCAAGAGGAATATCTTAAACAAAATTAGTAGTAGTGAAAGGAAAAAAAATCGAAACGAAAGGAAAATTATGTTAGGTAGTTTTACAAAAACAATCTCTCATGTTATGCTGCGAAAATTTACATTTTGAATGAAAATTTTAAGGAAAAAAAATATTTAAATGAAACATCAAGAATGAGCTAGAAAAATTTTTGCTAAGAAAGTATAATCCGATAATACACAATGTTAACAGATAATTCGTCCATGCACCATATCATCTAGCCAGAAAACTAAATAAGCAGAACACAATTTCAAACTAGACATAAAGATTTAGTGTCTTTGAAATGAATAACGCAGGAGAAAGAATAAAAAAACATCACATATTCATCAAAATCTAACCTGAAAGAAGTCGGATCAGCGTTGAATTTTTTCCGATATACTTTAGATATCGTCATCTTGAGGCTAAAATCGGTTGTACCACAGACAAACTCGGTTATTTGCTAAAAGAAACCACAATCCACCAATATTTAATGTTGAAAGAACAAAAATATCTGAGGTCGAAATAAAGAGGAAGCAAAGGGAAATTTCAGATGTGCAGTTTCTCCGCTCTGGGAGTTAAGAATGCAAAGAAACCCACACGATTTCTCCTTCAGTAGGTGATTAAATATCTAAAAAGATGACAAATGAGGGTGGCAAGCAATGAATCGAGACAATATGTGGGCCATATAGTCACTGAATGAACAAAATTATTATTAAAAAAAATGCCCCATTGCACTTCACAAGGCCGACCCTTCGAGTTATGGGTTTAACGGTTTAACAACCTTATTCTGACCCCAAATTCCCCTTTTCACTTCTTTTGAAGATACATCAATGTTTGTAAAGTTTCCAAAACAAAATTAATTTAAATTTTAAAAGGAAGAGGATCTGCAAGTCTACCTATCTTATCTTGGGAGGAGAAAAATCATCTTTTTGTCACCAGTTGACAGTCTTATCCTGGGAGGAAGAGAACCATCTTTCTGCCACCAACTAACAAGGAAAAAAGGTCTTCAAATCAACCTCTTTTTTTGAATTAAAACAAAATTTCACTGCAATTTAACACTGGAATCCTTGGTTGAACGACGCAGAACGACAGGCGGAGGGGACACCCATTACTTCCCACATAGGCATTGAGGCATATTTTCCATTGCGTTGATATATCCCCACTTGTAAAAGCCCAATTCAAACCAAGTGTCAAAGGTCCACCATCACTCCAAAACTTACAACTCTAATTGAAACCAGGAGCCAAAAACCACCATGGCTACAAAAAATACTTATCACAAGGGATAACTACAATGCATAATCCTGTGAATACCCATAAACCCCGATGCCACAATATAGAGAAATAAATGATGACAATAGTAAATTAGTCAAAGGCCCCTTTCCCGAGATATCAAATTGATCAGAAGGTAAAAAAAATTCATGAACTCAAAAACACGTTCATAAAACCTATAAAAGATCCTACGTGAGGCTCAAAACATTATAGAAGATGGTATACAACGTTCTATGTGCTAAATAGTTCTTTCCAAAAAAAGGCATACGAGACATTGAATGAGATTTTTCGATGTTCAACTAAAGAAACATCTGTTATTTTTATGCAACTTGTTCCGATCATCATGCTTAAGCTTAATGAAACTTTCGAGATTCAACAGGAATTTACCTCTAGTTTTGGGAGCAAAAGATTGATAATAGAAGGAGTATTCTTTGGAAGATTATGCAACAGATAAAGAATTAACACCATGTTGTAAACCGTGAAAATGTAGGGTCCACTGTGACAACCCTTTTTTAATAACTTCAAATGTATCCAAATAAAATTCAAAAGAAAGCAATGCATTAGATTGATAGAGCTACATAAAGTTAGACTCAACAAATGGATTAAAAAATTCCAAATATTTGACAATATTTCAAAGAGTGCTACAAAACATACCTTTTCATACATCTGTAATGATGTATCCAAGCCATCACTGGAGGTAATATGCAAAACAAGAAGAAGTTAGCATAGAGCCTTGCAAAATCAAGCGTCACTTCAAAATTTGTGGAAAGGAAGTTTCAATTAGAATGGGAGGACCTAGAAAAAGACTGAATATCAACATTTCCCCATTTGAAAATTATTTGGACTTGAGACTTGTGGCATGTTGTTATTAATCAACATTTTACTTTAAGGAAAGCGCTACAAAAGCCTGGTTAGAGAGAAAACATTAAGGAGAAATTACCTGTCAGATCAATGCCCCAAGGTTGGTTGCAAGCATTCCATAACAATTCAATTAAGTATCGAATCGCCAGAGTCGAGCTCTGCCAGATGCGCGTGGCGAATGCGAGTGGGGTGGGTGAGTTTAGGATGAGGAAGGATTTCTTAAGCCCTTAACTAACCTTAGTCAATGAGGGCCATTGGATCCATGCCCTAGGAACCAAGGCCATATCTATTGCCACCTCGCCAATCAATACAAAATTCAAATCAGCGTTTGAGGAGATTCTAATCGTCTAAAAAAAAATTGAATGACACAGACAAAGTAAAAGTGGGAAACAGGGGAGTTATTTTCAAAGAGGAACTCCTTATGGCATAAATATAAACTATCTTATTATAGAGTGTTTAATATAACCCAAATTTTTATCCTAGGTCTTGGGATTCTTCCCATTATAAACCCTCAAAATTTGAACCATTTCCATGTTGACTAATTTTATCTAACCATTTTTTAAAGAATAGAAACAAGTATATCACTTCAACTTGGTGTCCATATTCTCTTAAGTGTAGTAAAAAAACATGAGAAATATGGTATCCCTATTTTAGTTTATGCACCCTAGTGTCCTAAAGTGCACCTAAAAACATTTCAAAGTAGATGTTTACTACTTGTTGTACTTTTATGGTATTTTTCCATGGAATAAGTATGCACATATTGATAAACATACCAAATAACATAAATAGATAGTCATGTTCGTTCTTGGTTATTAGAAAAACACCTACAAATTATATGGATATGATATTTGAATTTCTACTGGGTACAAGCAAACGATGGTATAAACCTTATTTTCTATTACTAGGTTTGTTGGTATAACACAGTTTGTATCCTCTAATAACTTGAGTTACATATTCTTGCATTTTGGGCCAATATACATACCTCTGTAAGTTGGAAATTCTCTTTCCAATTCCAAAATTTCTTGCAACCTTGGAGTTGTGAGCTTCTTTAAAAAGTTGCAATATTTCACCTTTAGGAATATAGAGATAATCTAGCTCGAAGAGCAACTGATTTGGGTGATGATAATCAATCTTACGATCACCTTCGTCTACCAGAACTTGGCCATATAACTCTTGAAAAATCTCTTTAAATTCTACATGTTCCATGTAATGTGCCTCTTTTTATGCATCATGTGTAAAAAATGTTCCATGGGCACAAGAGCTCCCAAAAACATAATATTATATGTAGGTTCCCTTAAAATCATGCGTTCTAACTTATTAGTGTACGTCCCCCTATTATACTTGATGAATAGATGCAATTATTGCAAAACCCCATCCACTTGTGCTATCTAGTTTTCTAAACCTTAATCTAAGCTTGCAAATACTACATTGGTTGGTGATTAGTGTGGATAATGGTTTCCTTACCCATTGCATAGTGCTTCCACTTCTTAATAGCTTGAACCAATGCATGGATTTCCTTAGCATATGTAGGGAAGTTCAAGACTCCACAATGAATTTTTTTATAATGATAATATCAACTTACCTCTCTACATTAATACTACTCCCATATAATATGCACTTGAATCCATCTTTACTTTGAAATTATTTTGCAACATAGGCAATGTAAGAATTGGTGTTTGAATCATATTTTATTTCAACTCGTTGAAAGCTTTCCGTTGATTCTTCCTCCACTTAAAAATATTACCACTGAATGTTATGGATTGAAGCAGTGCATCTACAACTAAAAGGGATGCTATAAACTTCCATAATATTGTTGAACCCAAAAAAAAATACTAATTTAATTAACATTAGTAGGAATTGACCACTTGAGGATGCTCTCCATATTTATGGGATCTAATTTGATTTTATTTCACCAATAACATAACCCAACTTGCTACATACATAAGTCTAGCTAAGAAATAATGAAATACATCTAAATAAACATATTAACCAAAATACAAATAATAATAAAAATTAGAATACAATAAAGTATTGTGTTTAAAAGTTTCAATTTTTAGTGAAAGGAATCCACTTAAGGTATTTATTTGTGATATTTATTTACAATTCGTCATCATTCGTATTCATTGTATTATATGCCTCAAATATTTATTCATTCTTATAATCAAGAGAGAATTTTATCACTTTATTGCTTCATTTGGTATAAGAGCTACGCTATAGTCCAATTTATTCCCATGTCATACTTCAAGCTATGTGTTTTGATAATATTTCCTTCAACTAGCCACCATACAATTTAAATTTCCATTTGTACCTTGCTTGCCATCTGTGTAGTGCATCCATACAACCATTACTCTAATTAATTAAATCACACACATTAAGCTTGCATAGTCATCAATCTAGAATTTACTAGGTATACAACCATGCACTTAATTAAACATTTAGCTGTACTTTTTATCATTGAAATTCTTGCTCATACAATTAATTGTTTACCAATTGACATCCATATAGTTATTTAAATTTTATTATTTGCCACATTTTTCACACAACCCGTATAATTAATTATCAATCATTGTACACATTACATACAAATATTGCTTATCATGGGCTTAGTTTTATGCTCAAAAATCAAAATTCTCAGTTTGGCTTGGAACTTGAACGACCGTGTAGTGCTCGTCATTCTGAACCTGGTGCATTTCGTTTCACAAAAAAAGGTCATCGTATGCTCTCGGAAACAAATTTTGTCTGCTTTTCCAAATAGGCAAATTTTAAAAAAAGACAGTCACATGCCCAGTCAGCAATCCATACTACTGACATGGCATGCTAACTGTACCGGTCAATTTTTTGGCATTTTCAGCAAGCCAATGGTAGGCTGCCAAGTGGCAGCTTGGCACTGGTCTAATTGAATGGTGATGTGTCAAGTTTTTATTGGTCAATTTTAAGCCAATAGGGTGGCGACACGTGGCAAGCCTAAAGGCCTCCATGTGCCCCCCCAAGGTTGAAATGGTGTGGTAAATTTTTTGTTCAAGGTACGAGTGGAGGCGCTGGGGTTAGACCCTGTGACCTCCCAACACACAATACCACACATTACCATACCGCCTACCACATGAGTCTTAAGATACTATGAAACTCATTTATATTTGAATCAAACTAAAGTTTGTGGTGGGGGTAAGCAGGGGCTAGCCCCCAGTTCACATGACAACATGCTATAACCACCAGCGGAGAAACAGTTAAGCACAGAGTTAAAACATGGATTATTAACCCTTAATCATGTTTATTAGCACTAATCCATAATTTATATGTGGATTAGATTAATGCACAGTTAGCGCTTAAAAATCACTTAACTAACACTAATCTCCACTTAACATTTAATGTCCACCGGAAATTCCCTCTGCCGCTACCGTACTCCAGCTTGGTAGTTTCTACCACCTGTCCAGGGTATTGGAGGACCTCTAGATTTGGAAAAACTACCAGTTTTGGCTATAATTAACTAGTTTAGGGTCAGATTTAGTGGGAGAAATTGAAGAGGCCATAACGTTTGCAATTTTCGACCAAATCAGGCTCAGAAAGAGGTTAGTTGGCCATTTTGAGCTATTATGGACTCATTGGGGCAGGTTATAGGAGCAAAGGAGAATTGTAAACATGCCAATTTGAAAATTTGAGCATAATATAGAGGCCCAAGACATGGAAGCTAGACCAAGGAGATGTAGCCCAGGAGGGGTGAACTCCTTCATCAAATACTTGTGTTAATTTTTTGTATGCTGATGTTATGTACTTTTATTTCTGTTGTTCAACTCTTATTTTTATGTTAAATTTCTCACTAAATTGACATGAAAAACACACGTGAGACTTGATAATTTGCAAGAAACCTTGACCCCTTAAGCACACATAAGACATTGAATGTATAATCTGAATGAGTAATTAGCACAGTAAGACTAACATACTCCATTCAGATCAATTGTACATGGAATTAAATTAAATGTACACTAATAATTTTTTTTTTTTATGATCAATAATTAGTAATTATTCGGCGATACAAACTATACCTATGTATATTCCTTATTGTTGGTACTAAAATGTGATGAGAAAAACATAAACAACATAGTAACAACACAAGTTTTACCTTGGAAAACACTTGAGAGAAAAAATAGCCACAGATATATGTTCAATTACCATTTGGAAAAAATTGGTCGAGCTATTAGCCAAGTGATAATTCATCCACTCACTTCTTGGCACCTTGAAATGGAGGTTTCCAATATTTTTAAAGACTTCATTACGTGTAATTCATGGGTTCAATACCATGGGTCACTAATGCCATGTTTCTAAAAATCATGATTACAGTATAAACTCATTTGAATCTATGAATGATTCAAGTTTACCTAACAATCCCCAGTTTAAACCCTAAACCCTAAACCTGCATGCCCCTTTATCATTCTATACTACTAAGGGTAGGCATTCCTAACTAGGTCTTACAGTCATATGCCCATGTACATGTAGTTAAACAAAAAAATTCCATCTCTAAAGTAATTTTATTTTTCTTATTGTTGTCTTAGCACTTAACCTACCACTCTCTCACCTTCACACACTCCAATATTTTTATACCAATGCTTTCTTCGTACAACTCAACTCTAGATCTAGCTTTCATGTTTTTTCTACATATGGTCCTGACCATCACCATGACCTATTTTCATAGGGGCCAAACCTCACTGATCCAAGTGCCAACACTCACATTTTTAATGTTTTGCGACTCATTGGATGTACATATTCAAATAATTAAACCAAACTATGTATTAAATCTCCATGTTAAATCAAAGGCAAAAGCTTGGTTATTTAATTCTATAAACCTATTTATCATCTAAAAACCACATGCATTGTAAATGTTCCCAACCATCCTCCATGCACACCCTTCTATGAGTTGATCCACCCCGGAAATCTTCCACATGTTTTGTTTTTCTATCATCAACCTTTTTAATGACATCAACAATCCTAAGCCACACTTATGAGTTTTGACTTTGTAGAAAGCACACCATGGTATCTAACTCTGTTACCCCCAATTATTTTTCTTATTGTCTCTTCATCCAACAAAGTCATGACAAGTGTGACAATAACTTTTTCTTAAAAAACCTAGCCTTCTTTATACTAGGTCTAATTCACAATAACAAGAATCACTAGTACATGACCGAATATGGTTTCCTAGTGTTTTTCAAAAATATATATAAAATTCAATAGGAAAATAAATGACATTGTATGACTCATATATCAAACCATACTAAAACTTATCATCAAAATTCCTGTGTAGATAGAAAAAAAAAAGTGTACAAGGACACAATATGATTTCATAGCTCCTCTGGCTTCAGTTTAATAAGAATACAAAACATTCTTCTATATCAAGAATTGTTCCAATTTTTATTATTCTTGAGAATTGTGCAGGGTCCAATGATCAATGCTAATCCATTATTATTATTATTATTATTCCTATTCATAAGTGGTCCAGCCCACCAGGTATTCACTCATTATCAATGTGACAATAATGCAACTCGGATATCACATCTAGCCTTTTCACTCAAGATACTTGCATCATCGCTCCCTGAATTGCTTCCTTCACCTCAATCATTAGGGGAATTTTGAGGTATAAATGGGCCTCCTAAGAAAAATGTACAATCAAAATAAACTTTATAATAACCAATAGGATTCAAGATGATGATGTCGACCATGGGGGGTGATTCACCATTTTTTAAGTAAAAGGGTAAAAAGATTAAAATTATTAGAATAATAAAACTACCTTTTCAACTCGTATTTTAAACTTATCTCCCAAAGTTTTTACTCACATTTTGAGTGGGAGTACTCGTTGGATGCAAAATTTACTTCCTCATCCAAGGAGTACCCATGTTGCATCCTTTCGATGGACCTTTCTATGTGGAAAATGGAAAATACATGAAAAACGTGATTGCAATCACATTTTTCATGTATTTATCATTTTTTTTGTATCAGGGTCCATAAAAAGTATGCAACATGGGTACTCCTTGGATAAGGAATTAATTGTTTCATCCAACAAGTACTCCCACTCGAAATTTGAGTAAAACCTTTGGGAGATAAGTTGAAAATACGAGTTGAAAAAGTATTTTTTTCTTTTTTCCTTCTAAAATTTGATAACATAACCAAATCTTATTTTATTATTTTATAATTTCCTTAGGAGGCTCATTTTAGACCTCAAAATTCCCCTAATGGTAGTTGGTATTTGTTAGGAAGATATGACTCTTGAAGGATTAACTTATCAGTGATAGGTGGCATCACCTTCATTAAAAAAACCAAATTAATAATCAAAATTTGGATATATTTCCAACAACACACGATTTTTCTCTATCTCAAAGCATCATATGGAAAATAAAAATATAAAAAACATAACAACAACACAATTTTTACCCTTTAAAACCCTTGTAGGAAAAACCAACCATGAATATATCTTCAATTAACATTTGGAAACAACTACCAAGCTACTAGCCAAGTCAATCTTCAACCACTCACTTCATGGAACCTTAAAATGGAGGATTTGAATAATTTCAAAGGTTTCATTACATGTAATTCATAAGCTCAATCCCATAGTTCACTAATACGATGTGCTTGAAAATAATGAATGTAGGCAAAACTCATTTTACTCTAGGACTGAGTCAAGTTTATCTAATGCTCTCTCTCTCTCTCTCTCTCTCTATATATATATATATATACACACACATATATATATATATATATATATATATATATATACATATATATATATATATATATATAAAGTTAAATCATTTTTACTTTTTCAAAATTTTTATTTCATCAGCTTTATATACAATATATAAATCTCTCTCTCTCTCTCTCTATATATATATATATCAAAATTAATGTAATTATACCCCATAAGTAACCAAAAAATAGCTAAGATCAATTCAAGGTTGGAAAGGTTAGAAATGAAATACAAGTTAAATGCTACAAAGTGTGAAGAAATCGAGAAGAAATTTCAAGAGAATTGTGACAAATTAGAGAAATAGATAAAAGCATTGACAACAATAGTACATATGATATCAACAAAACATATAATTGAATCATATATAAGTGGACATAATCCACATATCAAGAAAAAATTAAAACTACATGATATTACAGCCATTGAAATAATGATATATAAGGAAAAATATCTAGTAAATAAAAATAAAAATAACATAACAACAACACAATTTTTACCCTTTAAAACCCTTGTAGGAAAAAGCAACCATGAATATATCTTCAATTAACATTTGGAAACAACTACCAAGCTACTAGCCAAGTCAATCTTCACCCACTCACTTCATGGAACCTTAAAATGGAGGATTTGAATAATTTCAAAGGTTTCATTACATGTAATCCATAAGCTCAATACCATAGTTCACTAATACGATGTGCTTGAAAATAATGAATGTAGGCAAAACTCATTTTACTCTAGGACTGAGTCAAGTTTATCTAATGCTCTCTCTCTCTCTCTCTCTCTCTCTCTCTCTCTCTCTCTCTCTCTATATATATATATATATATATATAAAGTTAAATCATTTTTACTTTTTCAAAATTTTTATTTCATCAACTTTATATATAATATATAAATCTCTCTCTCTCTCTCTCTCTCTCTCTCTATATATATATATATATATATATCAAAATTAATGTAATTATACCCCATAAGTAACCAAAATATGGCTAAGATTAATTCAAGGTTGGAAAGGTTAGAAGAGAAATACAAGTTAAATGCTACAAAGTGTGAAGAAATCGAGAAGAAATTTCAAGAGAATTGTGAAAAATTAGAGGAATAGATAAAAGCATTGACAACAATAGTACATATGATATCAACAAAACATATAATTGAATCATATATAAGTGGAAATAATCCACATATCAAGAAAAAATTAAAACTACATGATATTACAGCCATTGAAATAATGATATATAAGGAAAAATTTCTAGTAAATAAAAATATAAATAACATAACAACAACACAATTTTTACCCTTTAAAACCCTTGTAGGAAAAAGCAACCATGAATATATCTTCAATTAACATTTGGAAACAACTACCAAGCTACTAGCCAAGTCAATCTTCACCCACTCACTTCATGGAACCTTAAAATGGAGGATTTGAATAATTTCAAAGGTTTCATTACATGTAATCCATAAGCTCAATACCATAGTTCACTAATACGATGTGCTTGAAAATAATGAATGTAGGCAAAACTCATTTTACTCTAGGACTGAGTCAAGTTTATCTAATGCTCTCTCTCTCTCTCTCTCTCTCTCTCTCTCTCTCTATATATATATATATATATATATATATATATATATATATATATATAAAGTTAAATCATTTTTACTTTTTCAAAAATTTTATTTCATCAACTTTATATATAATATCTCTCTCTCTCTCTCTCTCTCTCTCTCTATATATATATATATATATATATATATATATATCAAAATTAATGTAATTATACCCCATAAGTAACCAAAAAATGGCTAAGATCAATTCAAGGTTGGAAAGGTTAGAAGAGAAATACAAGTTAAATGCTACAAAGTGTGAAGAAATCGAGAAGAAATTTCAAAAGAATTGTGACAAATTAGAGGAATAGATAAAAGCATTGACAACAATAGTACATATGATATCAACAAAACATATAATTGAATCACATATAAGTGGACATAATCCACATATCAAGAAAAAATTAAAACTACATGATATTACAGCCATTGAAATAATGATATATAAGGAAAAATATCTAGTAAATTTTTTGAAACATTGTAATTATAAAAAAATGATAATTTTTTTTATCCCAAATGGGGGTGATGGACTAGGCGCACGAGGCACCACGTGGTCCATGATGGTTAACGTTTGGCGACCGGGTCGAGGGTTGGCCTCCCTTTCCTATCATGAAACCTGGCATACGGGAGGGAGTTATGGCATCCGTGTGAAATATTTTAGTGCCTCTAAAAACATGGGAGCCAAAGTTCGAAGGCCAAGTATGGTCGACAATGGATTCATTTGTGTTTCATTTTAGCTTCCAGCTCTCTGCTGGTTCTCAGCTCACTAGATAAGGAAGCGTCGCTAGTTTCTATGGGACTGGTGGCATCCCTAGAGATGATGCTTCTTCCCAGGATTTTGGATTTGTAAGTTAGTAACTTTCATGTTCCAAGGGTGGTATTCATTATTTCTATGTGAATGTGCAGTGTGGTTTCTAGAGTAGCTGACCATTAAGAGCTTCTATTTTATATGGAAATTTGTTTCTTCATGTTATTGGTCCTTTAGAGGTCAGAGTGGGCAGCGTAGGAGACATTGTTCTTGGAAGTGGTGGTGGTTTTGTAGGTGACGCTCCTTCTTTGGATTCTCGGCCCGCAATTGGGTTGCTATGCTATTTAGTGTGCGATTTTCTATGTTTTCGGGGATTAAAACAGTAATGTTCTTAGAGGTTTAACTATTCTCTTGCTACTGGTGCAGTTGGGGCGGTGCTCCTTGGAGTGTATTGGGAAATTGCACATTTTCTTTGGTCCTCGTGTTTTCAAATTATCTGAATTGCATTAGGCTCTATGCCAGAGCCTGAGGTGGCACGACTAGTGGGTTGGCAGGTTACCTGCAGTCATTTGGCACTGTTTCATGGAGGGTGGTGCAAGGTTTCATCCCCATCTCAGTGAGTGGTGGTTTCATAATTGGGTGAGGTTGGCTTGGTGGGCAGGGGATGGGCAAGCCTTGAAGGCTATCGGTGGTGTATGGGTCCCTGTCTCCTACTTTTCTAGTGACATTATTGTTTCGACGAATATGTGTCCAGCTTCGCGAAGAGGGTGGTACTCCTCCCACCAAAGCCCAGCCTGGCTGGATAGGAGAACCAGGAATTTCAGTTGCATCACATGGACCAAGGGGTGGAGGCATTAGGGGCTCATTGGGGTGGTAAGACAACTAGGTGCTATCAGAGGATGGTGTATGGTATGCGGGCTAGTCGAGGGTGTGGTAGCTTGACGAAAGGTCACGGGGGTCGATCGCCACAACCATAACCGAGGGGCGGGGCGAGGTATCGTGGCAGCACGAGTTGACGAGGGACTGCAGGGCACTCAATACTTGATTCGATGGAAATTATTCATTTTTGTCAGGAGAATTGTAGAGAGTTGATACAATCCCTGCTGGAGCGATTGGAAATAGCAGAATGAATCCAACGAGAGTAACATGTTGAACTTGTATCTACCTTGGATACAATGCACTACTTTCAGTGCCACGTACGAGAATGATTTGTGGTGGTTTGGCAAGGATAGAACCTGCTAACTGAGAAGGTGGAGAAGATGGAGTCTTGGATGGCTCACTTTGAAGAGCATGTCTAATGCTCTTTCTGAGCTCCACCTCCTCCTGGAACAGCCCCAGACAACCCAACCGTAATCACGTTGGATGATTAGCATGATTACAGGTGTTCTCTTTGTGTTACTTGTATTCGGGTTCTTTCGGTCTTCTCAATTATGGGCAATGTCTTCAGTTTCATTTTTTTTTCATATGAGGCATGTGCTAGTCAACAAACCTGGTCAGGGTGAGACTACCTATTTTTTGTTTCTACTCCTGATGTATATATTTTTTAAATAATGAATAGAAGTTCGGCTTACAAAAAAAAGAAGTGGTTACCTAGACACAAATTCATCACCCAAATATCATATTATATAAAACTAGAAAATAATTTGACACCTCTAGTACTAACTTTGAGGAGAAAGTACAAAGGAAATAAAACAATGGTAATAAATGCCATAGAAGATGAGCTCTAGGCCATAGATATGCATCCAATCACTCCTATGATTGAAAGTTATATATAGGAATTAAATATAATTTTACATTCAAGAATAATGTTAGACTTTAAGAAAAATGAAAATTCACTAAGGGCATCACTAACCTAAATCACATGCATTGAAAAAAATTATAAGAAAGATGAATCAAGAAAAACCACACATGGTAAACTATACCCCACTTCATATAAGGATAAAAGGTGCTATACACAACAATATAGGTAGAAAACACATGATACCACTTGAGGCAATTACTAGAAAAATGGTCCAAAATACTCTAGAACTCAAAGGAAGCATAAATGGGAAAAAATTATAATACTAGGAGACTATGAAAATACATAAAATTTCATGGATATTAATACCACAATACAATTAAATATATTTACACATGCATGAGGGACCTCATGGTCATAATTTTTTATGGTAAAAAAATCAAAGGAGTCGGATAATGCCATAAGGATTCTATACATTTACTAGAACAAGAAACTTCAGATATTATGTTCTACCTCTTTGTGGAAAGGACATTGTAGTAGGAGTATAGTGGTTGATGTAATTAAAAAAATATTCCATTAACCTCCAAGAATAATTCATGGAATTCAAATGGCATAGAATGAACTACAAGTGACATAGTTCTATAAGAGAAAATCTCACACTAAAGGAACTCACAAATCCCACACTTTGACCATGAAAAACTCTCACCAATATTCATAAACAAATATAGAATCAAGGTGAAACTCCACAAGGGAAGATGAATTCATTTGGGATTTCATTGAGGATAAAACATTATTTAGAGGGGAAGGCAATGTTACATAAGTAATAATGAAATAATAAATAAATAAGCACATGAATTGAAAATAAATAATAATAAAAAGTCACATGCTTAGAAGTCATTATTTTTAGTGAAAAGGCACCTTCTTAGAGTGTTTATATGGGGCGTTTCTTTGTAATTCATTGCCATTCTTAATGAAATAAATAATAATAAAAAGTCACATGCTTAGAAGTCATTAATTTTAGTGAAAAGGCACCTTCTTAGAGTTTTTATATGGGGCGTCTCTTTGTAATTCATTGTCATTATTAATTAATTTTAGTGAAAAGGCACCTTCTTAAAGTGTTTATATGGTGCGTCTCTTTGTAATTCGTTTCCATTCTTAATAAAAATATAATAGTATAAAGTCACATGTTTACAAGTTATGACCGTTAGTGAAAAGGAAATTTTTTATGGTGTTTATATGACATATATCTTTGTAATTCATTATCATTATTCATTATCTTATAGTCGTCAAAATGTTGAGCACACACTTATACTGGAGGGGGTAAGTGGTCGAGGGGTGGGGTTATATGTATATAAGAAAAAAATTAATTATTTAAACGTTTATGAACCATAATAAAATAATGTTATATGTAGAATATGAATCACAATATATAAAAAACCATATAATATCATTTTACAATAGTTTTTTAATGGCACCATCTTACTAGATACATAAATTCCCATTGCTGATTGGAAGCCATACTAATAGTAGAACTAATGTTTTTTTATTTCAAATTTCTATATAGTAAATGATCTTCAATGAGAATGATGTTGGACAGAGGAAAAAGCATCCTTTAAGAGAGCTACTTGTACAAAATTTTGAAAAGCACATCATTTCCTGTATTAACTCTTTTTTCTTTTCCTTCCTCTCTTTTTGTCTTCCTTCACATGCTTGGGAATATGTTTGGATATTTTTGTTTGCTCCCTTCGAAATCACATACTTTTTCAATTGTTGGCTGTGAATATGTTTGACGAAATAATTTTTTTGTATATTTGGTATCTTTCTTGGGTCCTTACCTACCCATTCTCCAATGATAAATGAGAGTGCTATTCATCCATATCCATTTCTTCTCACCTATCATCATTCCCTATTCCCTATATGTCTAGCATATCAATATCCTATATTGATGCGTTCTTTGTGGATTCCCTTGGCACCTTTATTTTATGAGCTTCCACCTCTGGTTTCCCATTAAACTTCATTTTTTCTAATATGGTGGCAGCGGGGACAATGGAGGACACCGAAATCAACTCAACTCTACAATTGTCCCCCCTGCCACCATACCAAAAAAAATGATAATGAAAAATAGGGTGCAAGTGAAGCGAGATACCACATCCACAATCCCCTTCAAAAGAGACACCATCAAATGAACATATAGGGAAAATTCTAGCCAAATTGACATTTGAGACAGACCAATGGGAGGACTTTGGAATCCATGGGTGGCAAAAAACCACAATGTCAAGAGCAACAGTATTAATCTTCAATTATTCAATTCAAAGATTTTAACAAAATCTTCGATCATGTTTCCAATATCTTCTAATATTTCCTCCTTCCAAATTTTTTTTGGCAAAGAAAATAAACGAACCCAAATTGGGAATGCTAGGAATTTTTCCACTTTCGCATTGTACCATTGTTGCCAAAAATTTATGAATAACGTCGAATTATTGAAAAAATAAGAGCTTACTCAAATACCCTATTTTTGTCTTCCAATTTTGCAATAATCATTATAAAGAAACCCTTTTCTCCTACCTTGAGATCAATGTATCCCTTTTCTCCAATCGATGCTCTCTCCATTGGGAAAATGCAGATGAAGTTGCATATCAAGGCATGATCCTTCATATGCTATATGTAGCTCTCAATTTATTTTTATGTTACCTCATACTTTGGATCCTTGAATGCCTTAAGGAGACATCTCCCTTGCATACAAGTTTTCCAATTCACACCTAGTGGAGGATCATTTTTTTTCCTATCTGCACAACTTAGGCTTGAAGTTAATTGATGGGGTCCTTGCATATGAAGGCTTGAACTAGAACCTCCATCCCCAGTGACGACATTCTTGATAGAGGAGCTTGACCATCATCTTGAGGCAACCTCCATCCCCAATGACGACATTATTGATAGAGGAGTTTGACCCTCCTCTTGAGGAAACCTCCATCCCCTATGACCACATTCTTGAAAGAGAAGTTCGCCCCCCCACCCCCAAGAGGTGCTTGTTATGGTTACTGTCACATTGCACCAGATGGGTTAAGGGCCAGATCAATATGATGACAATTGGAAATAAATTACCTTGGCACAATGCGAAAGAAATTGTTTCTAGACAACAACAAATTGTGGTGGTTCCCAAAAACGAGGACTCTTTTATTGAAAAAATACTAGCGGAGCTCACCAATTTTCCAATTGTAGAACAATGAAACCTTACGACTCCTTTTTTGCTATATTTTCTAATATATATTCATATTTATTTATTTTAATATTTTGAATTATAGATGATATTTTAGTATTATTTTATTATTATTAATATTTTTGTATTTTTAAATTTATTATGGTTGAAACTTAATAAATATTTCATAAATTTGAGTTGCTTGAATTGTAAAATTAAAGAGTTTTAAGGATTTTTAAGAGTGTCGATTCTATTTAAAAAAAAAATCTCTATACAAAAAAATGCATTCTAAATAACAAGAGATCAATATCTTAAAAATCATATTTTAAATAATAAAAAATCACAATTTTATTAAAAATTATATAACCAAACTCCAAGGTACTTAGATCTTTGTCTACCAAGTTTGATGTTGTCGTAGCAACCATAGAAAAAGAAAAATATGTGGAAAAACTGACATTTGATGAGTTGATGGGATCAGTTCTATCGCACGAGGCAAGGATGGACAGAAATAAGGATTCCACTTTAGAAACTACTTTCAAAAGTCAAGTTTCTATTTCAAGAGTTCGAGGCAGAGGTCAATCAAGAGGTGGAGGATGAGGCACAAAATATGGTGGTTAGAGAGATGGCCGAGAAGAGCATGAATATGAAAGTGGAAGTAGCGGTAGTAGAAGATTAAAAAATAATTACAGATCAGACAAATCAAAAGTGAGATGTTATTATTTCAATAAATTTGGTCACTATGCTTGTGATTGTAGGAATAAGCTAGCTAATCAAGGAAACCATAGAGCTAATGTTAGTACAGGGAATACTAACTCCATGTTCCTAGCATGCAACGACATGCATGAACTATATGATAAGGTGTGGCTATTAGAAAATGGTTGTAGTAACCACATGACACGCCACAAGAATTTGGTTGCAAATTTGGATCAATCTGTGATGACAAAGGTAAAGTTGGGAACTTACAAGACTGTGGATGCAGATGGCAAAGGAGTGGTCAAAATTCTAACCAAGGAGGGGGAGCCAGAGACAATCTCAGAGGTATATTATGTTCCCAGTCTCAAACACAATTTGATAAGCGTTGGTCAATTGATGCAGAAATGATATAGAGTTATCTTTCATGGGCAAGAGTGTTATTTATGACAAACCCCCAAGCAAGTAGCTGATAGCAAAGGTGCAGATGATGAGGAACAAACTCTTTCCTCTAATTATGAACTACAACGATCAGGTTAGTTATTTTACAGTTGCATGTTCTAATGGTTACTGGTTATGGCACTTTTGGATTGGACACTTGCATTTTTCCAGTTTAAGATTGTAGCAGTAGAAACAGATGATCAGAGGATTACCTCCCATCACAGAACCTACTAGTAATTATGAGTGTTTAATTTTGGGAAAGCAACACCGTGAAAAATTTTCGAAGGGAATTACATACATAGCAAAGAAATCACTTGAGTTGGTGCATACAGACTTCTGTGGGCCTATGATGACATATTCGATTGGTGGAAGTTGTTATTTCCGCACTTTTATTAATGACTATAGCAGAAAGACTTGGGTTTAATTTTTGAAGCAGAAGCCTAAAACTTTTGCAAAGTTCAAAGAGTTCAAACCCTTAGCAGAAAACCAAAGTTATCGACAGATCAAGGTATTGAGATCAGATCGTGGTGGAGAATATGATTTGAAATAATTCCATGAGTACTGCAAACAACATGGAATCAGAAGACAATTTACAATCAGAAACACACTGCAGCATAATGGTGTAGCAGAGAGAAAGAACATGACAAGGATCATGTTGAAAGTAAGAAACTTGTCTAATGAGTATTGGACATAAGCAGTTGCATGTGCTGCTTATGTGATAAACAAATCACCTACAAAGAGTGTGATGAATAGAGTTCCAGAAGAAGAATGGTCAGATATGTCATGCAATATATCTCATTTTAGTGTTTTTGGATGTGTAGCCTATGCACATGTGCCTACGAAGATAAGAGGAAAATTGGATGATTAAAGTGAAAAAATGCATATTTATTAGTTATAGTGAGTAGTCAAAAGCTTACAAATTGTATAACCCTGTCACCAAGAAGATAATAATTAGTAGATATTTTTTGTTCAAAGAACAAGAGTCATGTAATGGGACTATAGAAAAAACAATCGATGCACAAGCATCATTGATGAAAGAGGATTATGTAGCAGAAAAGGAGCAGCAAGAATCAAAATATCAGACACCAAACAGAGTCATGCCAACAAGGACTCCGAAATTTTTAGAGCAGCATGGATCTTCAAGCAGATCAACATACTAGAATTATCCAAGCAGAGAATCAGGTAATGACTCAAGCAATGGTAAGAGAAAGATGAGAAGTCTGAAAGATATTTATGATGATTTGGATGTTAGTTCAAATTCTGCATTGTTGTCATTCCAACCTTCTTCGTTTGAAGAAGAAATCATAGATGAAAATTGGGTGCAAGCCATGGATGAAGAGATTGATTCTATTGAAAATAATGATACATGGAATTTGGTTAATTTACCAAACGATAAAAACCTCATTGGTGTGAAGTGGGTGTACAAGACAAAGTTGAATGAGAAAGGTGATATTGACAAATTTAAAGCAAGACTTGTAGCAAAATGATTCTCACAGCAACCGGGAATAGACTTTGGGGAAACATTTTCTCCGGTAGCCAGATTGAATACTATAAGAGCAGTTCTAGCGACAACAGCTCAGAAAAATTGGAAAGTATATCATATGGATGTCAAATCAGCCGTCTTTAATGGAATTCTAGAAGAAGAAATTTATGTGCAACAACCTCCAGGTTATGAAGTTTAAGGTAAAGAAGATAAATTTTGCAGGTTTAAGAAAGTGCTCTATGGTTTCAAGCAAGCACCCAAAGCATGGTATAGCAGAATCGACAGTTACATGATTAAGAATGGATTTTGCAGAAGCAGCATTGAGCCTACCTTGTACACAAAGGGAAATGAGCATGGAAATTTTTTTATTGTTTTCTTATATGTTGATGATATGATTTTTATAGGTGATCTTGAGTTAGATGAATTTAAAGCAGCCATGATGAAAGAATTTGAGTTGAAAGATCTTGGTCTCTTGAAATATTTTCTTGGCATAGAAGTTGAGCAATCTGAAAAATGAATTTTTATTTTCCAAAATAAATATGCCAGAGATTTGCTAAAAAGATTCAATATGGATAATTGCAAACATGTACCTACACCAGTTGCAACAGGTACAAAGTTAAGTAAGGATGATGAAGGATCATATGTCAATCCAACTCTAGTTAAAAGATTGGTTGGCAGCCTCATGTATCTCACAGCTACAAGACCAGATGTTATGCAAGGAGTGAGTTTGATTTCGAGATTTATGGAGACTCCAAAAGACACACATTGGAGTGCAGGAAAAATAATTATGAGATACATAGCAGGAACTAGAGATTGTGGCATAATGTATGCAATTATAGAAAAAAGAGATTTGATTGGGTACACAGATAGTGATTTTGCAGGTAGTTTGGATGATAGGAAGAGCACATTCGACTATGTGTTCCATTTGGTTCAGGTGTGATAGGTTGGGATGCATTATTCAAAATATCAACCTTATGTGACACTATCATCGTGCTTTTGCTTCTGTTGATGATAGTGACACGTAAGGTTGATATTTTGAATAATGCATCCCAACCTGTCCCATAGGAGGAAATGGCAAGACCATTTAGCATTTTCCTATGGATTGACTAAGACATAGTAAAACCAAACATTAAAAATAATAAAAAGCCCTATCCAACCTACCCTTGTTGAATCCGATAATGATTTTATAAGATTTTAACCCTTGACAAGCATGTTTTCCAGGACAATTTTAGCCGACTCATACAACCTTACTAGAAATAGTTAAAAATTTTGAAAAGTAAAAAAGGGTTTTGATGTATTTATTTTTTAAATAAATTTAAAATAATTAATGTTGCAAGTATATTGTATTTATTAGTAAAACATTTTTCTTTAAATGATAGATGGAGTGCCACTCGTTTATTTAGATGTAGAATATGTATCTTTAAATGGGAAATGGATAGATTAAATGTCCACCAATTTATTGCAAAATATGTATCTTTAACTACTTACTATGAATGAAATGTCCATTTATTTAATTGTTTTACAATTTAATACATATAAATAGATTATCAAATTTCTTATATGTTGAAATAACTGTTTTTCTTCACTCGACGTTAGGAGAGACGTGTCAATGGAGGGCGGTATGGGCTACGACCAACCTGTCCCCTCCCCTTGCAATTAAGAGGGGTTGGTCATGGCATGGCCAGCCCCATGTTAAAAGTTTAATTTCATTTACTATGATGGTTGATGGTTCGCCATCTCTATGGTCTTTGTTTTGCTATGTTTTCGAATTTATGTTTGGCTTCATCTTTTCCTGTATCTCTGGTGGGATTATCCTATTAACTGTCTTTTATTTATATATGTTTGTTGAGTCTATATTTTGTAGTAAGTATGCAGAGTGTAACATACGTCGTTAACTTCACATGGAAATGTAAAGAGTTAAAAAAATTTTATACAAGTTACTCATGGGTAACTATCCATTTACTATTAAATATTCCTTACTCATCATTAACATAGAATGTTTACCAGTTCATAGTGTAACTTTTAGAATAAGAATAGTAATCTCCTTAACCATTAACAACCTCCATTATAGTACATTAACATAATACTGTATGATGTAACCTTCCACTCATTTCATTATTCATGTAGTCATCACATACTTGCCATTATGAACATCATAACAAGAAAGGAATCAACATCATCAACTTGACACAATAATAAATCACATCATTGAACACCAATATACCCTAGAAACCCCGTAGGGTGAAAACCAACAACGTTTAATTTTATTATTAAATGCTTGTGAGGGTGATCAACCCTCACTCAATGGCTTATAAGGAAGACCATCCCTTAACGATTGTTTATAAATCTTACAAGGAAATATACAAATATCTAGCTTAAAGCCATTACAATAAATATGATAACATTTACCCACTAATATTCATATCTTCACATCTTGGTGGCATGGATGCCCTACAATGGACCATTGTACATTGGATCATCCTGCAGCTCGCACTTATCTGCATGAACCATAATTATTTACCTGCCACCAGGTTAAGCATAATATCTCCTTTGTACATGTCACCATCATTCCCTGTCATTGATGTCATCTATGAGATTTTATAGCATGATTAGATAAAGCCTTAATCAATAAATAATCAATCTTTGAGTGATCCTTTAACACCTATTCATGTGCATATATGAGATGTGAATACCATGTCACAACATGCTTTCTTCAATCATCTCTACATTAGTGTGAGTAAGTAATTATCAATTCATGTCAAATAACTCTCACATTATTATGACATTTTTCACACACGCACACATTCGTACAAGAAAAATCACTATATCTGTTCAGAAATTCCTTTAATGGAAAATGACACAATGTGCATTCGATTTACTTAAAATTTAACAAAAGAACCACCACTTCAGCTTTTTCCTTTGGAGCATACAAATATAATAAGGCTAACACATTGACTGTTGTTCCTATGCATACAATGCATAAAGATTCTAAACTTAATTTCCCAACCGAGTACTTAACATAATCGAGTAGGCAAACTCATGATTCCTCTTCGAGGACATATAACATAATAGGCATGCAAAACATGGTTTTATTTTCCATAAAACTAATGGAATAAAACATAAAAATACATGCCTTATTCTCGAAATATTATAGCCACATTAGCCATGTATATATTTCAAGGAAACCAAAACATTACTTTAATTTTTGTACATGTAATTCATCTTATTTTCCAAAGAATCTATTCTAAAGTATGATAACAAAACATGTTATCATTTTCCACATATAAACTTATGTTCTTTCCGATGAAATCTAATACAACTATTGCATGCCTATGCATGAACTTACCCCAAGTGAAACTAACATAATAGTTATGATAGCATAAAGTAATCACATACTCAATAGATCTTCTATCCATGCAAAAAACCTTGTTCCTCTATGATTCTACATGCAAGTTGCTCATGCTTTGCTTCCAAGAATTTACCATAGATAGCCTCTTTTATGCATAAAAACTACGTAACACTAACAAGGTTATCTTAACCTTTAATATACCTAAATCAAGAAGTTGACATATTCCATCTAGCAATTTAATATATTCAAGAGGTTATTCTCTTTAGTCTATATTTATTTTCCAGAAAAGAACTTGGATTTCTTATCATTTAACACACTGGTACGAAATCCCTTTTAAAAGAAAACAAGCTTCCTATCTTTTCTTAAATAAGATATATATAAAGGCAAGCAAGTTTACTTATTTACGTTTTACAACTGCTCACACCTTTCAAGATACATGCTAGTAATCTATGCAAGAACTCACATGGGTTTTTCTCAGCAAAACTAGCATAGTAATTTGGTCTTTTACTATGGTATATTTATGTCTTTTACCATGGTATATCTTTCTAAAAGATTAAGATAATATTACTTTCAGAAAAAGCTAAAATATTAACATGATAGTAATCTTTATTACTTTAAGAAAAACTGACAGTATTTTACCACAACATATCTCTAATAACAAACATGTCTTTTTGTTCTATAACAATTCATATGAAATATTTTATTTTCCTTCCAGAAAATAGGTAAAATATTCAAAAGCATACTACATTTTTAAAGAGAAAAACAATTCATAAGTTTCTTCCTCCAAAGAAAAAATGCATAGTTACTTATCTCGATATTTTATAAACCCTTCTTGAACTTCTCACGTTGACTCTTCCCTTCCCATTCAACATTATTGTTGGCAAGTCAAGTCAAGTTCAGGCTTCAAGACGAAATTTTCGCAGAGAGTTCAGGCCAGCGTGACCCCCTTCACGTATCTCCCACCTATCCATAATAAAAATTGAAGGTTTCCTTTGTCTTTGCTATTCTCTTCCAGATTGTAGCACTCGCTATCTCATTGGCACGAGGCGGCTCAAAATAGATTCTCACTATCTCATTGGCAGGAGGTGGCTCGAAATAGATTTATTTATGCAACCGTATGATTTTTCCACTGCTCCCCTATCGAAAGGTCAAGCATGAATAGAAACAGAGAGATCAATAGCATTTTCACCATTTTAGCCTTCTCCAAATTGGGACATGGATTCAATATAAATTTTTTAACTGCCATCTGACTGGGAAGGACAGGTGAATAAAATATCAAAACATATTCGTAAGTTGGCTCTGAGATCATTACCAAGATCCCAACTGCACAAACCCTAACGACTTCTTGAAAACCAAATTCATAAATTAACAATATTTTTTTATCAACGAACAAGGAAAACAGGTGGTTATATGGATGTTACATACTCCCCCCCTTAAGAGAACACCATCCTCAGTGTGCTTCTCTCTCTGAAATTGAAACTTATACTCATGATATAATGATATAAACAACCCAAAGGGGGTCATTCCCCTTCACAATGAAAAATTTTCGTTTCCTTAAATGCCCTTAATTGAAACACGAATGTTTATATCCATATTCATAAGCATGTATAGCGCAAAGAAAATTTCATTTCAATTTCTAACTGCTTATCCCTTATTCAATTCATAAAAATATAGAAAAATCTCTATACAAACTTATCATTATTTACCAATTACTATTGGATGTAATGATGGCTTTTTTGCAAGCTCTCTAAGAATCGTTGAACAACACATCAACACTCCATCGAAAGAGCCTGTAATGTATGACTAACAATTTATTCACATTAGTCACATAGTTTCAATCAAATGAAAATACTTGCAACTATCAAACCTTCTTGCAATATCAAGAGATGTTTTAATCAAAGTACTTCCACAACTACTCAGAGAGCACCAACCCTCTAGTCAATGCATCACGTGCTCACCGTCTTAGCTCTTGCTAAAGACATCCACACAGTACTTCAAAAAATACCCAGAGAGCACCTAGCTCTCTAATCGTACCAATGGTCAATTAATGTACCATGGGCATATCCTAGCCTCTGCTAAGACAGTCAAACAAATTAGTAATAAAATAAATGAAATTATACATTTAGTAATTTATTTTCCGAGCGCCAAGCTCCTTTCCTCTTAATATCTACATAAGATATTTACACAATCAAATAAAACATTTTAATATAACACAACTTTTTACTTAACTTGTTCTGTTATGAGAAACACAATGGTAAACAAAATGCTCCTCCTAACCCATAGGAGTTGGTTTCCACAACCAAATCGAGTCATTTTCACATCCAGACAGTCAATCCTTCCATATTAATTCAAAATAGCACAACACACTAAAAAGTCTTTATACTTATCTAGAAATTTAGTCTTTCAAGCTGTGGTCCTCTCAACGATCAAGGGAGGCTATTACGTCCTCCACTTGCCCCCTAGCTCCAGAATCTGGACGGTGCCCCTGGTTAATAGTGGAATAAATTCTCTTTCTACTATGACCTCTGGATGGCCAATCCAGTCAAACTTAGAAAGTTTGGTTTCACAAGGGTTGCTGTGAGTTATTTTCAACTGATCACAACCAGCTCTAGAAAATACTCCCCTTTACCAATTTGCACAGAACCCCCACTCCTCCTCTGGGATTTAAGTTTCCCAGTCTTTCCAACTGTCCCCAACCACCTCCTATTCTTGGAAACATTTTTACCATCAGCTTAAAAATATTTTCTTTTCATTAATTAATTCAGCAAATTAAATAATTTGCTTTATCAACAGTGATGATTTAAGTTTTTCTTGCCAGATAAAAGAAAATTAAACAAATTGTCTTTAACTAGTTAATACTAGTTAACTTTAATAAAGCTATCACAACTTCCCCCCTGGAAGTAACATACATGTGGTGTACATTATTATTTCCAAAATAACAAAATCATGCACATTAAAACATGATACTTTAACATTTACTGTTGAAATTCAAATTGCAATGTTTGCGATGTTTTATTTTCAGAGATTTTCTGTTTCCATTAAGCTACCCATGCTTACTATAAGAAATAATGCTAATCGTAAATATGCATTTCTCAAGCGCATATTATCTTACGTAATCATTTTAAGTTCCTTCATAAAATTTTGTCATGCATACAATGTCGTCATGCATAAAAGTATATACAAATATTCATTAATGTGTATGTGTCAAGAACAATTAGGGTATGAGTGCAAACATTTCCAATTCCCATAATGTTCTATTCCAATAGACTGACACACGAAGTAATTATCATAATCACTTGTTCACAACTTTCAAATAGCTTTTGTCAAACTATAACTTTCATTAGTTATTCATTCATAACTAATCAGTGCTATTAATAATTTTAATGCATCCATGACATGAGTCACTCTAAAACTAGTCATTCCATGCCACTAATAATCTTATTGCATTCATGACGACTCATGCAAAAACTAGTCAGTCAACTAGTCATTATAATTAAGTCTCACAACTTGACCCATTAAAAGGCTTCATTCAATTTAATTTTAACACTCTATCATCGTATATAAGGGCTTTCCTCACCTTTTGAATTCATGCATTAGTTTCACACACCATCACTATACACATTCATCTTTTTAAAGTAGTGCATAGTAACTTTAGAAATTTTATTGCATGCAAAAACAATTACTTCTTTTCAAATTCAAATGAAAGGTAACTATTTTTCTTTCATTCTTTTTATACTTTTTTTTTTCCTAAAGAAATAAAGCATAATACACATATTAATCTCATAGGCATATTCTTATGCAAAAAAAGTATATTATAAGCATGCACATTTTTACGTATATAACAATTCCTTTTTAAAGGAAATCAACATGCACATGCACAGACCATGCCTTGAATATACCTCTATAACACAATGGCTATTATTTGTGCATGCGAGAAAGATAACTCTCCCTCTTTGTGCATGCAAGCGATATAGCTCTTTCTTTACTGTAGGCAACACATATTCCCTTCTTAGAATTCTATCATCATGAAATACTATTTTCATGTAAAAAGATTAACATAATAGAAATCTTTAACATAATAATCATGTTTTCTAAAAGAGACGACATGGATTCTTTTCAGAAAAAACCAACACAATAAGTTATCCTTTTTAAAGAAACTCTAACTTCATTGCTATTTACTTTGTACGCATTCTAATTTCCATAAATGCAATAACTATTGTTTCAAGAAAAGAAAGATAATAATACTTATCTCTTGAAACTCTTTGTTCAACCTAGATTAGATATGCGATGCCTTCCTTCACAGATGCGCATTTCATCTCCGATCTCTTTAGAATCAGCTTATTTTTCTCGCTACTGCAGTACTCATCCCATCAGGAAATTCTCATTGCTCTTCTACAACAATGTTTTCTTTTCACTTAACAAATCCCCAAAGGCGCCAGTGTTGCAACCTTTAGCTCTGATACCACTTGTAACATACGCTGTTAACTTCACATGGAAATGTAAGGAGTTAAATTTTTTTTATACAAGTTACTCATGGGTAACTATCCATTCACTATTAAATATGCCTTACACATCATTAACATAGAATGTTTACCAGTTCATAGCGTAACTTTTAGAATAAGAATAGTAAGCTCCTTAACCATTAACAACCTCCATTACAGTACATTAACATAATACTGTATGATGTAACCTTCCACTCATTTCATTATTCATGTATTCATCACATAATTGCCATTATGAACATCATAACAAGAAAGGAATCAACATCATCAACTTGACACAATAATCAATCACATCATTGAACACCAATATACCCTGGAAACCCCGTAGGGTGAAAACCAACAACGTTAAATTTTACTATTAAACGCTCGTGAGGGTGATCAACCCTCACTCAATGGATTATAAGGGAGACCATCCCTTAACCATCGTTTATAAATTATATTGATCTGATTTTATAAAGGTCTTGGTTTGGGTTTGAAGACATTTCTTGAAGGTTTGAGTTTAAGGGCATTTCTTGGAGGCGGACCAATTTTGCAAAGAATTGTTTTGCGTTTAAGGACATTTCTTTGAGACGGTTTGATTTTGGAAAAAAATTGCTTTGGGTTTAAATAATTTTCTTGGACGTACATTCAAAGGACATTTCTTGAAGGTATGTGATACATTTTTTTGGATGTTTTTTTTTTCGTTTTTTTTTTAAGTATGGATTTGTGTTTAATTTCGAATTCTTGGAGATGGTCTGATTTTGCAAATAATTGTTTTGGGTTTAAGAAATTTTCTTGGACGTACATTCAAGGGACATTTCTTGGAGGTATGTAATACATTTTTTTGGGTGTTTTTTGTGCTTCATTTTTTTTGAAAGTATGGAGTTGGGTTTAATTTCGAAAAGACATTTTCTGAAATTATTTTTTAAAGTGGCTTTTTTTTTAAGTTGGAGGCATTTTTTGAAGTGACATTTTTTTAGAGTACGTGTTTTGAGTTGAAGTAAATATTTTGAGCTTCGTTTCATTTTTTAAGACATTTTTTTCTCGAATTTTTTAAAGTAAGTGTTTTGGATTGGAGTATGTATTTTTTGCAAAAAAATTAAAATGATTTTTTTTTTTATAAATTAAATCTTTTGTGATGCTTTTTCTAATTGAGTTATTGTCTAATTTTTTGAACTTCATACTCTATTATCATGGGAAATCAAAGGACTTGTGCGAGAAAATATGATAAAAAAATAGACCCTAAGGAACGTAGAGAAGAGACGAGACAATCTCGCAAAAGAAAGATAGAAGCCCTCTCAAATATTGAAGGGGAAAATCAACCTCAAGCAGAAATTGAAGCAGGTATGTAAATGTAAATATTATGATCTATTGATATATTTAAAATTTTCCTAGTGTAAAATGTGAAGCTTAATTTTTATTTGATGAACTAATTTGAATTTAAATATTTTGTTTAATGTAAACAGACAGAGATATTCCTCAAGACATTGATGATGAGATACAAAATTTTGAAAGAGAAAGTGAAAGAGGTATTGAACTAATGATTGAAGATGGTGAAAATATTGAAAGAAATTCAAATGAAGAAATTGAATCACAAGGTATGTACATATATATATATATATATATATATATATATATATATTGAACACATGCACGTATTATTGAAATTATACATATATTTATTAATTTAGTTATTTATTGTTCATATGTAAGCTTATTATGTACTATTTTTTCAAATATGTACAGATGAAATCAGTGTCGATGATGAGATGTTAGAAAATGTTGACACTCACACATATGGAGATAAAAAACCTGACCATGTTATACGATATCATGTTAACTGCATTTTTGAAAAGTATTTCTTAAATGAGCAGGTGACAGTTCAAGCTCAAATGTTGAAAGGTATCCTATCGTTAAGGAAAATAAAAGAAGCTACGACATTACTGGGTATTCGGAAATCAACCAAAGAAAAAAAAATGAAGGAAAATGTGATACAAAATATAAGTAGTACTATAAATTCAATTAAGAGATCTAGAGATAAAAATGTTTCAATTGTACGTAGAGGAATACATATGGCAATGGTTTCATCAAGTACTAAAGAGAATCGTTTGGTAACATCTATGGCACGGGCATTAGGAACCTCGCGAAAAACTTTGCACCAACATCGGAAATTTCGGCTGCAAGTAGATGTAAATGATGAACTTGCTTGTTGGAGAGCTATTTTTAGGCAACCATAAAAAGATAGACTTGGAGAAAATGTTAAAAAAATAATATATGAATATTGGAAGAACAATTTGCGTGCTTCGCCAATTGCAAGGCATGTGATGCGAAGAAGAATAACACGAAATCAGTATGAAGAACATGAAAAATATTTCTTCGAAACCACTCAGATAGAGTTATTCAACAAGTTCAAAGAAGAGAATCGTCAAATTCATGTTTCACTCAGTGCTTTTGTTCAACAAAAACCATGGTATGTAAAACCTATCACCGTACGCGACACTTGTTGTTGTCGTTATCATGTGGAATTTAAGTTATAGTATGACACATTCCTTGATTTTGGTAGAACATTATGGAAGGATTCACTTCCTCGTTCCACTATCCGTGATTTCATATCTCAAATTCTATGTGAAAGAGAAAGCGATGAACTATTTTACAAAAAGAAATGTGTTGGTGGTAAAAAATGCGATGATTGTGGAAATTTGACTAAATTTCAAAACAAATATCATATTGATATAAATGATCAATCATTTTCCAACATGAAAGTGAAATGGAAGAGATATGAATATATCGATACATCGATTCAAGGTGCAAATAGTGTTAAAAGAATTGAATTACTAGAAGACGAAATTTTTGTGATAGACTTTTTGAGAAAGTTTGAGGCAGAAATTTAAAAATACACCAAGCATTCCCATAGAGCTCGATGGAAAGACTTGCAATTCAAAAAATCTCGTGAATTTTTTCCACCAGGGACCATTTTTTCAGTGTTTTATTTTGCAGAAAACTACACATTTTTTCCACAAAAAGAAATTCAGAGTGAATACTATCATTCTGACCAAGTCTCCATGCTCGTCCATATTCTATATAGACATGCTGAACAAAACGTCGATCATATAGAAAGCACGAGTGAAAATCGACATATCAATAAAGAATATCACTTTTATATCAGTGACGATCGTACATATGATACATATTTTGTACAACATTGTTTTGGAAAAATTTATAATTCCTTGAAAAATCGTGGAATAACATTCAATGAACATTGGATATGGTCACAGGGATACACAGGTCAATTCAAATCTGCACAATCATTCTTTTGGTTGTGTTGTCTTCATAAGAAAACCTGCATTAAACATTGTTGGAATTTCTTTGAGACTGGCCATGGAAAAGGAGAACATGACGGTGTAGGAGCATGCATAAAACGAGCACTTCGAAGATATCAAATGAACCCCTTTGCAAGCGGACTTGTGAACGCTAAAGAATTTGTTCAATGGTGCATCGCTGCTCAAAGCCATGAGACTAACCCATCAAGGGAAGTGCGAAGGTACATTCAATTTAATTTTTATTGGAAATCTAATTTTAAAAATTGTGTACATTTATCGTGAAATGATTATCTTTGATTGTATTTTGATATCATATTTACAAATTCTTCTTTTAATTTTCCATATAAAGGTTTTTCTAGCATATTTGGATCGAAGACGTAGATAGATCAATTGGAAATGACGTTGAAACAATAAAAGGGACTCGAAAATTGCATTCAATTAAAACAAAGTCGTCCAAAAATGTGTGTGCATTGGATAAAAGAAAATATTCTTGTTTTTGTGATGTTTGCATAGACAACACAAAATCCAATGACGTTTGTGAAAACAACATGTATGTAAAAGATTGGAAACATACAGAGCTAAATACAAAGGGAAAAATGTTTGTTGCAATGTTTGAAGAAATGCAATTAGAGGAAACTACAATATCATCTGATGGTGATCGAGTTTCTGATCTTGTTAGAGAAGGTAACATTTGAATTGCTTTCTAATGATTTAAAGATCTAGAAATAAATTTAAATATGTATAATTTTGTTTAAAAGTTTGTTTTATTGTGCAGGAGATGTTTTTGCTGTAATTGCACCTATTGACAACGATGAAAATGTTAAGTATTATTTGATGCGTTGCATTGAACGAAAAATGAAATTATTAGAAAACTATAATGATCACAGATTTCAATATGACAGAGGATCTATTATACTGAAAGGTTATTTTTTCAGACAAACTAATCAAAGTGGGGACTTTGTTTACTTTGAAGACTATGAACTTGATTCCATAAGTTGTCAATATAGTCACTTGGTGTGTGCAGCACGCATAAAGTTGATAGAGGTTCAATCAAAGAAAAAAACGAAAATTAAGAAATGGAAAATGTCAAAATCCAATCATGAACGGATTATTGAAGATGGCATTCCATTGGAATTTTTTTGATTGAATTGCCCAAAAATTTATTCTCTTTGGATTAAATATGTTTTAGAACTTCCAGTACACTCAACTAAGAATTGAGCTGCTTATGTTATTTGTGCAAGTGTTTGCACATGTACAAATTGTTTTGGTACATGTGCATGGGCTCTAGTATCAACTGAAAGTATCAAGGATATATATATATATATATGTTCTAGAATGCAATTAATTGTTCAAGTAGTCTTACTATGTGCATTGATGAAAAATGTTACTTACATATTGGATATATATACATTCTAGAATGAAATTAATTGTTCAAGTAGTTTTACTATGTGCATTGATGAAAAATGATTTAAATGTACTCAATATATATGTTCTAGAATGAAATTTTAACTAAAAGTAGTTTTTCTATGTGCATTGATGAAAAATCGTATTGGATATATACACGAACTTAATGTGCCCAATTTTTCTTGTGAGATTTTCTGATAAAAAGTATCCGTGCAATGTAAATAAATCATCCACAATATAGTTTTGTACGAATATTCCTTTCAGAATAGAAAGAGTAACAAGAATCATATGATTGTGTCAATAATTTGAAGTAGTCAAGAAATATAACAAAGGCCCATCATCAAATTCAAATTGAAAGATCAAGTAGTCTTCTTCATGAAGAAGAAGCATTAACTAGGTTCATCATTTAAAGGGTTCATTTTTTAATGAAAAAATTTATAAATAATATGGAATGAATCATTGTACATTATGATAAATCTTGTATTTAAATGACATTTGATCTATGAATAAAATTTAAGAAAATGGGATCATATCTTCATATATATATATATATATATATCTGTGTGTAAGAGAGAATAAAAAGCAAAGGTAATATGTGTGAGTATAAAGATGTTAACTTCTTAGTTAAAAGTCAAAATTTTAAAGTTGAAATTACTAAAAATTTTGCTCTGGATCACAAATCACTATACCATAACAATTAGACAAAGAAAACCATAACCCACTTATAATAGAGGGATAAAGGGACTCGTGTCACCTACTCAGAAGGTATAAGTTCAAGTTGATTAGTTCAAGTTATATTAAGGTTGATTAGTTCAAGTTACAGAAACATTGGGGCACAAAGTTTTACTCCCTTTCTATATGGTTTTTGGCCCTTCCCTGGTTCGGTATGATACTAGTAATCAAATGAACTAGTGTACACTTACATAGAGTAAACTGTAATGGTATTACCGTAAGAAGTTAATCGCATTAGCTTATCTATAATGATGTAATGATATGATGTTCACCACATTAGAGATTATGGATGTACTTATACCTATGGAGTACACTGATATTATGTAAACTACCTCTATAAGAGCTTAAGCTTACCTTATTACGTAAACAGGGTCTATAAATCCCATGTATTAAGGAATAAAGCACGCATAAGAGTGTTCTGTAATACTAGCTATAAGCTCCCAGGAATCTCCATAATGAATAAGCAAGTACTATAAACCCCATATGTTGAATTAGACCAATATCACTGATTAGGCTAATTACTCTATTGCGTATGTTTCCATCACTATGCTTGGACTTCTCGATTTCCTTATACTATAGCTTTTATATAAGTTGAATCTATAATCACATGGTGTTCAATCTTACTTGTATTGTGAATATAGAAGCACTGTAATGAATGGTAATCATACTAGGAATCGAACCTGCTCATGTAATCTGCTAGCTTATATATACATAGTGTTCAATCTTATAGGGTACCAAATCACAGCCTCTAAGAGACAAATGGTTACTGTTATTCCATAATCTATGAATCTATCAACTATTAGTAATACAGGATAGTTACAGGATCACAGGTACATAACTACTAACACAGATAAAGAGCATGCCGAATATGTTGAATACTGCATACATATAATAAACAGATCCACTTCATAAGCTTCTAATACAAGCTTTTCAAAGCTGACTGATACTACACCCTTATATACAAGTTGTAAGTAGTAGAAAAAAAATAGCAAGTAGCTATCATAAGCATCATGTAGAACTATGAATGGTTATAAATCTAAAATGACCCTTTGCATTACAGTGATACATTTATAAACAGTGATACCTGTATTAAGCACTATGATTTCCATATAATCTTCATAACGTTATGGTACAAGTAACAAATACTAGTGAATTACAGGATATGTGTGTGACTATAAACCCCATATGTCGAATTAGACCAATATCACTGATTAGGCTAATTACTATATTGCTTATGTTTCCATCACTATGCTTGGACTTCTAGATTTCCTTATACTATAGCTTTTATATAAGTTGAATCTGTAATCACATGGTGTTCAATCTTACTTGTATTGTGAATATAGAAGCACTGTAATGAACATGAATCGAACATGTTCATGTAATCTGCTAGCTTATATATACATAGTGTTCAATCTTATAGGGTACCAAATCACAGCCTCTAAGAGATCAATGGTTACTATTATTCCATAATCTATGACTCTATCAACTATTAGTAATACAGGATAGTTATAGGATCACAGGTACATAACTACTAACACAGATAAAGAAATCATGGAGGCATGAGTTTTCCCTTTCCTTATCTTGCGTTTTCCACCCCTCTAGTGTGCCTTTTGATATTTTATCATATTTTCTTGTTTTGGGTGCATGGCTCAGGAGCCCAATCTTGCATTTGAGAGATTGAGCATTTATAATTCCTTAAGATGAGGCAGTTTATTGCTTGTTAAGGTTGGAACAATACAGGGCTCCTTTTATGTGTGGAGCATCAAGTGCTCTAGGAATTAGGTGATGACTATGGGGTAAAGCTCATACTAGGATTTTTCCCACACACTAAGTTTTGTCCCAACCATTTTTTCATTTTTTGTTTTTCATTTATCGTGGCTTTCTTTTCTTTCATCATTCATTTAGATGCATGAAAATCTAGTGCAATTTTCTTTGGCCCAAACACAAGGATGGGGATGAGTGTGTCAATCTCCATGATCAAAGATTACTTTCCCAAAGAATGGATATGGAATAGAGGGAATGATGGAAAGTGGCAAGTATGGAATATCATGGCCATCCTACTTCAATTAGAGCCTCAATAGTATTATCCTTATTATAATACTAAGGCCTTAGAGGAGGTCCCATTGGACTAGGATCAAAGACTAACCTCCCAAGTAAAGTGAGGGAAAAAGAATACAATGAAGATTGGTCAATCATTTAGATCACCCTTTGATTCATATTAGTATCCCACAAATTAATAAGCAAAATCATAACTACAAAATGGTAAAAGTCCCTCCTAATGAATGACCACCTTCCTTCAAGAAGAAATGACAAATGGGAGAGAGAAATCTAACTAGAGCATATATTTGGAGGGTCCATGGCATCATGTCAAGAGGAACTACAGTGGAACATCACAGAAAGGAGAAACTACAAATTATGATGATTTTCAACCTATGGGTAAACATAACATCGAAGGGAGGAGGAATTCTGACAATGAGGATGAAAGTTCAATGGGAAATTCTCTTCTTGAAAATCCTTCTTTGTTATTGCCACAAGAAAGTTTCCTTGAAGAAGGACATGAAGATGAAGGAACTAGAAGTGATTTTGAAATCACTAAAGATAAAAAGGATGATTTAGAGCATGGTTTTGTATCTTCAAAGGATAAATCTAAACCGCCTGATGAATCAACATTGGAATCGGTTAAATATAGTAATATCAAGGAGATTTCCAACAATTCCATGGTGTTGCATGGATCTACACTAATTAGGGCAGATGAGAGGATGGTTTTGGAAATTCTAGCAATGATGGTCCAACCATTGAGACTAATAAAGGGAAGATTTCAGGTGAATGTGTTTCCATTGAAGTTATCTGTATGTAACCTCTTGATAAATTGCTTCCATGTGCATGTTGTTGATACTTTGTTCTGTCTACAATGCCTTCTGATTTGGCAGAGTATTTCTATTATTATTTATTTCTTTTTTTGTTCAAAATTTTTTTGGATGTAGTATTTAGGATTTCTTTTTTGTATGTATACTTGCTAAGCTAACTACTTTTATGTTTCTGTGCTTAGAATTTTGGTTAAAACTTTGCAATTTTTTTCTAGTCTTCCTAGATTGTAATTCTTGTAAATCTATGAAGAGTGGAAAAATGCTAAACATAAGCCATTCAATTGTTGTGACAAGATATTAAAGGCTTGTGATAATTCTAGTTACTTTTATTTTGTATGACTAGATTGAATAGTTTGTAAATTATTATATACCAGCTTGTAGTTTGAGTCATGTTACATCGGTGTGAAATTGAGGTAACTCCATTGAGTTATTTTTATAAAGTTAAAAATAGGGACTGCATGATTATATATTTTACAAATATTACACCATTATGTATCGAGCATTTTTTTAAATCAATGCCTATAAGAGAATAATTTTAGGACAGGGAGTAAGCATGCCCAACTACTGAAAACAAAGCAACTAAAATATGAAATGAGATGAGTAAATATAGCTACCATGTTAGTGAAATAGCAGCTAGACTATATTTTCAAAATAAGATCTGATTAGCTCTAAATAGTATGAAATAGAATCTTAACTAGATTATGAAAGTGAATGTAATGAATCCAACTATCATAATATTAAAAACTAGTTACATTATAAAATAAATGACAAAAAATGATACTAAAAACTAGTTACATTATAAAAGAAATGGTTGAAAGGAAACATGACAGAAAGGGTAACATAGCGATATCTGCACCTATGTAATCACAACTACTTAACCTAATCACGACTACTGATCATGATGGCAGGTAGCCCTTGTTTCAGTACTTAAAACACTTAGCAGATTGGACAATGTTAAAAGGTTTACAAAAACAGTAAAGAGGTTATTTTGACCCATGTCCTGCCCTTAAACTCATAAAAAAGAGGCCCTTCAAAGTATAAATTTCCCAACTACTGAAAACAAAGCAACTAAAATATGAAATGAGATGAGTAAATATAGCTACCATGTTAGTGAAATAGCAACTAGACTATATTTCAAAATAAGATATGATTAGCTCTAAATAATATGAAATTAGAATCTTAACTAGATTATGAAAGTGAATGTAATGAATCCAACTATATCATAATATTAAAAACTAGTTAGATTATAAAAGAAATGACAGAAAATGATACTAAAAACTAGTTACATTATAAAAGAAATGGTTGAAAGGAAACATGACAGAAAGGGTAACATAGCGATATTTGCACCTACCTAATCACAACTACTGAACCTAATCATGGCTACTAATCATGATGGAAGCTAGCCCTTGTTACAGTACTTAAAACACTTAGCAGATTGGACAATTTTAAAAGGTTTACAAAAACAGTAAAGAGGTTATTTTGACCTACGTCATGTTCTCAAACTTAGAAAACATATTCTTCAAAGTATAAATTTCCCAACCATCAAAAGAAACTAAAATATGAAATGAGATGAGTAAATATAGCTACCATGTTAGTGAAATAGCACCAGACTATATTTCAAAATAAGATATGATTATTTTTAAATAATATGAAATTATGAATTGAACTAGATTAGCAGTGAATGTAACGAATCCAAATGCATATCATAATATTAAAAAACTAGTTATGATTATAAAAATAAACAGACGTAAAATGATACTAAAAACTAGTTACATTAATATAAAAGAAATGGCGAGTTAAAATTAAGGACAAGAAAATAAAAATATAATGTAGATTCGCACCTACCTAATCACAACTACTGAACCTAATCACAGCTACTGATCATGATGGAAGCTAGCCCTTGTTACAGTACTTAAAACACTTAGCAGATTGGACAATATTAAAATGTTTACAAAAACAGTAAAGAGGTTATTTTGACCCATGTCCTGCCCTTAAACTCAGAAAAAAGAGGCCCTTTAAAGTATAAATTTCCCAACTACTGAAAACAAAGCAACTAAAATATGAAATGAGATGAGTAAATATAGCTACAATGTTAGTGAAATAACAACTAGACTATATTTCAAAATCAGATATGATTAGCTCTAAATAATATGAAATTAGAATCTTAACTATATTATGAAAGTGAATGTAATGAATCCAACTATCATAATATTAAAAACTAGTTAGATTATAAAAGAAATGATAGAAAATGATACTAAAAACTAGTTACATTATAAAAGAAATGGTTCAAAGGAAACATGACAGAAAGGGTAACATAGTGATATCTGCACCTACCTAATCACAACTATTGAACCTAATCACAGTTACTGATCATGATGGAAGCTAGCTCCTGTTTCAGTACTTAAAAAACTTAGCAGATTGGACAATGTTAAAAGGTTTACAAAAACAATAAAGAGGTTATTTTGACCCATGTCCTGCCCTTAAACTCAGAAAAAAAGAGGCCCTTCAAAGTAGAAATTTCCCAACAACTAAAAACAAAGCAACCAAAATATGAAATGAGATGAGTAAATATAGCTACCATGTTAGTGAAATAGCAGCTAGACTATATTTCAAAACAAGATATGATTAGCTCTCAATAGTATGAAATTAGAATCTTAACTAGATTATGAAAGTGAATGTAATGAATCCAACTATCATAATATTAAAAACTAGTTAGATTATAAAAGAAATGACAGAAAATGATACTAAAAAAAAGTTACATTATAAAATAAATGGTTGAAAAGAAACATGACAGAAAGGGTAACATAGAAATATCTGCAGCTACCTAATCACAACTACTGAACCTAATCACGACTACTAATCATGATGGAAGCTAGCCCTTGTTTCATCCCTTAAAACACTTAGCAGATTGGACAATGTTAAAAGGTTTACAAAAATGGTAAAGAGGTTATTTTGACCCATGTCCTGCCCTTAAACTCAGAAAAAAGAGGCCCTTCAAAGTAGAAATTTCCCAACTACTGAAAACAAAGCAACTAAAATATGAAATGAGATGAGTAAATATAGATACCATGTTAGTGAAATAGCAGCTAGACTATATTTCAAAATAATATATGATTAGCTCTAAATAATATGAAATTAGAATCTTAACTAGATTATGAAAGTGAATGTAATGAATCCAACTATCATAATATTAAAAACTAGTTAGAGTAATAAACAAATGACAGAAAATGATACTAAAAACTAGTTATATTATAAAATAAATGGTTGAAAGGAAACATGACAGAAAGGGTAACATAGCGATATCTACACCTACCTAATCACAACTACTGAACCTAATCACGACTACTGATCATGATGGAAGCTAGCCCTTGTTTCAGTACTTAAAACAGTTAGCAGATTGGACAATGTTAAAAGGTTTACAAAAACAATAAAGAGGTTATTTTGACCCATGTCCTGCCCTTTAACTCAGAAAAAAGAGGCCCTTCAAAGTAGAAATTTTCCTTGAAGAATGCTAGCAGAATATCATTTTTTTATGATCCTGACTAGGCATTAGATTATATTAAAACTATACTAAAGGCAATTGAGGAGAAGTACAGTTTATCGTTCCTGCTAGAAAACAAACTTTGTTTCCATCATATCAAATACTAGTATAGAATATTTTCCCAATAAAGTGCTCAGAATATGAATTTTAATTGGATATTTTGTGAGCCTCTTGTTCCCGTGTTTCACGGAATTTGGGGCTACAAATATGTAATTTAGTCATGATGATGTATTGTGTCTAGTTGAAGTCCAATGTTGGGATTATGATGTAAACATATGGATGGCTATTTCATTACATCTGGAGGTATTTATCATGCATGCATTATTCACCTTCACAAAAAATAACAAAAATTCCATAGAATGATGTATTAATTTGGGCAATTTTGTAGTGCATATGATATTTACCACGATTAAATATTTAAATCTTGACATTCACATGACATATCTAACATCACTCCTACAGCGGAAGCAACAGGTAGCACTAAAAATACATAACTATTGACATAGATAAAGAGCATGCCAAATATGTTGAATAAAGAGCAGGACAAATACCTGGTATTACAGTCGCTTGAAGTCGCTGCAGACCAACAGCGCGGACGGGAGCAGCAGCACAGAAAAAAACGCGCGAACAAACAGACCAGCAGCAGCACAGACAGAAAAACCCGTGAACAAACAGATCGGTAAACAAATAAACTTCGCGGACGATTTATTTATAGCAACTAGTTTGGCCAAAATATTTTAAGAGTAAAAGTTCGGCTGAACTTTTGTTGCCGGTTTTCCCATCTCCGACAAAAATTCTGTTTTCCCACGTCGTCAATGTGCCGTCATTCTTAACGGAAGCACGAGTTCGGCCGAACTTTATAAAATGTTTGGCCAAACTATTGCCGAAAAAAGTTTTCCGCCCCCGATTCTCACAAAAGTGTAACCCATCTTCACATATCTGCCCAAATCTTACAAGGAAATATACAAATATCTAGCTTAAAGCCATTACAATAAATATGGTAACATTTACCCACTAATCTTCATATCCTCACATCTTGGTGGCATGGATGCCCTACAATGGACCATCGTACATTGGATCATCCTGCAACTCACGCTTATCTGCATGAACCATAATCATTTACCTGCCATCAGGTTAAGCATAATATCTCCTTTGTACATGTCACCATCATTCCCTGTCATTGATGTCATCTATGAGATTTTATAGCATGATTAGATAAAGCCTTAATCAATAAATAATCAATCTTTGAGTGATCCTTTAACACCTATTCATGTGCATATATGAGATGTGAATACCATGTCACAACATGCTTTCTTCAATCATCTCTACATTAGTGTGAGTAAGTAATTATCAATTCATGTCAAATAACTCTCACATTATTATGACATTTTTCACACACGCACACATTCGTACAAGAAAAATCACTATATCTGTTCAGAAATTACTTTAATGGAAAATGATACAATGTGCATTCGCTTTACTTAAACTTTAACAAAAGAACCACCACTTCAGCTTTTGCCTTTGGAGCATGCAAATATAATAAGGCTAACACATTGAGTGTTGTTCCTATGCATACAATGCATAAAGATTAATTTCCCAACCGATACTTAACATAATCAAGTAGGCAAACTCATGATTCCTCTTCGAGGACATATAACATAATAGGCATGCAAAACATGGTTTTCTTTTCCATAAAACATAAACATACATGTCTTATTCTCGAAATATTATACCCACATTAGCCATGTATATATTTCAAGGAAACCAAAACATTACTTTAATTTTTGTACATGTAATTCATCTTCTTTTCCAAAGAATCTATTCTAAAGTATGATAACAAAACATGTTATCATTTTCCACATATAAACTTATGTTCTTTCCGATGAAATATAATACAGCTATTGCATGCCTATGCATGAACTTACCCCAAATGAAACTAACATAATAGTTATGATAGCATAAAGTAATCACATACTCAATAGATCTTCTATCCATGCAAAGAACTTTTTTCCTCTATGATTCTACATGCAAGTTGCTCATGCTTTGCTTCCAAGAATTTACCATAGATAGCCTCTTTTATGCATAAAAACTACGCGACACTAACAAGGTTAACTTAACCTTTAATATACCTAAATCAAGAAGTTGACATATTCCAACTAGCAATGTAATATATTCAAGAGGTTATTCTCTTTAGTCTATATTTATTTTCAAGAAAAGAACTTGGATTTCTTATCATTTAAGACACCGGTACGAAATCTCTTTTAAAAGAAAACAAGCTTCCTATCACTTCTTAAATAAGATATATATAAAGGCAAGCAAGTTTACTTATTTACGTTTTACTACTGCTCACACCTTTCCAGATACATACTAGTAATCTATGCAAGAACTCACATGGGTTCTTCTCAGCAAAAATAGCATAGTAATTTGGTCTTTTACCATGGTATATCTATGTCTTTTACCATTTCGCAAAGAGTTCAGGGCAACGTGACCCCCTTCACATATCTCCCACCTCTCCATAATAAAAATTGAAGGTTTCCTTTGTCTTTTCTATTTTCTTCTAGATTGTAGCACATGCTATCTCGTTGGCACGAGGCAGCTCAAAACAGATTCTCACTATCTCGTAGGCAGGAGGCGGCTCGAAACAGATTTATTGCTGCAACCGTATGCCTTTTCCACTACCTCCCTGTCCAAAGGTCAAGCATGAATAGAAACAGAGAGATCAATAGCGTTTTCACCATCACCATTTTACCCTTCTCCGAATTGGGACATGGATTCAATATAAATGTTTTAACTGCCATCCGATTGGGAAGGGGGAAGGACAGGCGAATAAAATATCAAAACGTATTGGTAAATTGGCTCTGAGATCGTTACCAAAATCCCAACTACACAAACCCTAACAACTTCTTGAAAAACTAACTTCATAAATTAACAATATTTTTTTATCAACGAACAAGGAAAACATGTGGATATATGGATGTTACACAAAGATTTTTGGCCTTTCAATGAGAAGAGGTTGAAGAGGGTGTTTACCTCTAGTGATGTGAGAGTAATGAGCCCGAACAACATGTAAGTTAATTCCTTTTTTCGGACCTTGTCCATTCATATATTCATATATTTGTTTGGGGTTGTGGTGGGTGGTTGAACACCAAGACTTGATATTTGGGTATTTGGGTAAGTTTGTGGAGACTATTAAAATTAGAAGAAGTAATTGTTGATATAACATTTTAATTTTCATTATTTTAGATTTTGTGATTTATATAATTATGATTTTAATAAAATTAAAAATAAAAATATTTATATACATAAAATATGAAATATATATAATATTATTAAAAATTAGAATAAGTTAATTTTAATTTTAGATTTATCAATTTTAAATCTTTTTCATAGTTAATCTCTTAAAACCTAACAAATTTTAAATTAAAATAAATACATACTAATAATATAATATAAATTATAATAATATTTTATCTTGAAATAATTTCAAAAAAATTCATTAAATACAATAGTTTTAAAAAAAATAATGTACAAATTCATTAAATCTTCAAACATTTCATTATTTTTCTTGGGTTTAAAAAGTAGGAAACCACTATTAGTGGAAACAATAATGATCTTTACTTTTCTATATCTTAGCTCGTGTAACAAAATGTAGTAATTTGGTAAAATTTCATCAAAAATATATCTCCAACATTTTCTTGAATTTGATTTCACATTAATAAATAATTTTTTAAATTTAGTATAAAATAATTTTTATTATTTAATTTAAATAAAATAAAATATAATAAAAATAATAAATAGTAATTTGTATACAGTTTGAGTGGGTTTAATGGTTAAGAGCATGTGTTTTCTCGTAATAAGTAGCAAAGTAGCAAGTTCAAAACCATATGGGTTAGAGTATGTATACACTACTTAGACTTAGGAGTCAATTCCCTGCCTAGAGCTAGAAGTGGGTCCCTTGTCCCACAAACAAGGGAGTCTCATACACCAATTTGGTGTTAATAATAATATTTAAATTAACTTGTCCCACTAACAAGGGGGTCTCATACACCAATTTGGTGTTAATAATAATATTTAAATTCCCTTGTCCCATAAACAAGGGGGTCTCATAGACCAATTTAATGTCTGGCTTGGTCATGACCTTAAAATTAGATAATAATAATAATAATATTTAATTTCCATTGTCCCATAAACAAAATGGTCTCATACACCAATTTGGTGTTTGGTTTGACGGTGACCTTAAAATTAGATAATAATAATAATAATAATTTCCACTTCTCCCATAGAAAAGGGAGCCTCATACACCAATTTGGTGTTAATATTAATATTTAAATTCACTTGTCCCACAAACAAGGGGGTCGCATACACCAATTGGTGTTAATAATAATTTAAATTCTATCGTACCACAAACAAGGGGGTCTCATACACCAATTTGATGTTTGGCTTCATAGTGACCTTAAAATTAGATAATAATTACGCTGTAAAGTGTACTTATTTGAAAACTACTTTCCTAAATGACTACGTGTATCATTATGCACCTTTGATTTGAATGTTAGACGATTCAAATGATCTCTACCATAGGATTAAATATTGTTATTTTTAATTAGTTATACAACATAAATATATATTAACGAACACCAGATCTCCATGAGGGAACTCAGTGAGGGTTTCTTCTCTCATACATCGACCTCATTTTCTTCTACGATGGTTGCCAGCTCATTTTCTTCTTCTGGAAATTTTTGTTTTCTTTTTCTGGGAATTTCTGTGTCGTGTGTGGATGGGGTTTTGACTGTTACTATGCCTAGGATTCTTCTTGCATCATCACAAAACAATCCTCCAAAGAGGCATTGGAATTACAAGAATTTTTTTCTCAATATCGTGTTCACAGTGTCAAAAATGAGATGGCGACTGTGCTTCTCTTGAATATATTCTATGTTGATTCGGTATTGGGAGGCCCTTCTATGCTCCAGCATGTGAAAGAGATCGGGGTTTATTGGGAACCCAGATGCATGGAATGAATCAACGGAGATTGAGTCCGTGTCAATGATGAGAATTCCTGATGCCAACGGGATTTCTTTTACATATTTGTATTCAGGTGTTTGGCCTTGCAGGCTCTCTATTGAAGGACATTTTTTCATCGTGTGTGGATGGGGTTTTGACTGTTACTGTGCCGAGGATTCCGCCTGCATCATCACAAAAAAATCCTCCACAGAGGCATTGGAATTACAAGAAGCATGCAAGCTCTACAGCTCCTCCCACACTTTTTTCAACAAACGCTACCCACTAGGCCTTGTGATGGCTACAGCCATGTATAGTGAATATTTTTTTCTTATCCATGGATGTGGGTGCAAGTAAGGATGCAATTTATTTCTCACTATCTCGTTCACAGTGTCAAACATGAGATGGCGATTGTGCTTCTCTTGAATATATTCTGTGATGATTTGGTATTGGGAGGCCCTTCTCTGCTCCAGCTTGTTTTGTTGTGTCATATGATATTGTGTCAGGGTATAGTAGCCATTTGTTTTTAGTATCTAGTATTTACCCAAGAAAACTTCAATGCATGAGTTGTTTTTTTTTTAATGTATTCTCAGCATTGGGTATGCAATTTGTCATTTAGAATTCAGAAATTTCCAAGGCTTTTATAATAATAATTATTGGGGATGATCCTTGATTTTTAATTGTAGCTGAAGACCTTGAGGCTTGGTGTAGGCAACATCAAATCATGATGCGTATTTTTTATCAAATTTTTCACTTATACATCAGTAGTCATTATCTCATGAAGAAGCAAAATTTCTTAATGTTGTTGGCCAGAGTGCATAGTGCTTACATAAAGTGTCATAAAATGATATTTTTGAACATTTATATCCCTTTGTAGTCACTATCAATTTTTTTTATGGTAATCTCTAGTGGATCGATATTGTTTTCGTTGGTTCAATATCATAGTTGTGGTTGCCTCATGACTGATTTGTCTCTGACGAAAACAGGCCCGTCCAGGAAATATTATGCAGGGTTTACAGAACTCGAGATTAGCATTATTCATGTGAAGGATAATTTACTTGTTACTGGTGAGTTTCAGGGGGAACTTGAATTTGTAAGGTAGGTTATGATTCTTGTTCCTGAGGAAATTGACCTATAGTCATCTATGATGTACTATGTTCTGAACATATTTTCTTTCTGCACAATGTATACATTCAGTTTTGTTGTTCAGTACTTGGACCAACATCTAAATTATTTCTCAAAGATAACTGACAATGAAAATGCTATCACTGCTGCAGTGTAGATTACCACATTTCTAGCCTCTACGTATACTTTTGTCTAGCCTTATTTTCCTTTTGTTGCCTTATTTTTTGTAGTTGCTATGCAGAGCCTGACTGAATCCATTTTTATCATGGGGTTCGTGCTATGTAGTGGAGAAACTCAATTCATGATTTCAAGTAATGATTGTGGAATACTGAGTATTTGTGGTGAGAGATTTGGCGTTGATTAGGAACTTCTCATTCCCCTTACCTGTTAATGTAAGTGCCATGTGATTTCACTGTACTATGCTCAATTGTCCTTTTATTTTGTTTCTTCTTTATCAATCCGACCCATAATATGAATGATCCGCAGCATAATTCTTGCAGTCCATATGAAAACCTTGATTCTTGTAGCTGGGGACAATGCTAAGGGCTTTCTTTCAGACTATGTAAGATTTTTTATGAGAAACTATACTGTGGAAAGTTTATGGCCATGGCTGAGCTAGTTTATTTTTTCCAAATATATGATATAAAGCAGAACTATAGCATAATTTATTTCTCAGGGGAGATGGCTGGAATGTCAGTCAGTCCAGAGACAGAAGCACTTTTTATGGGTTTGGCTCCTCAAATGTATGGGAGCATGCTTAAAATAAAATAGGCCGCATGAATAACATATTGGTTATGATTATATACCGATGCACCATATGAGTAACCATCCAGCTGACAGTTGAGCTAGGATGCAGTCATCTTGCATTTTACATTGACAAGTATGATATTAGATTTTGTTTACCAAATCTTTAATTATGAATTATGAAAATTGAATATCAAGAATTCAAATTTTAGTTTGGCCAGTTTTTATTTTTTAATAATAAATTATGTATTTTAGTAAAATTTTCTTCCCAATATTTCTCGATGATATGAGAATAATGGATAGTTCAAATTACATATGGCCATAGAATTCTCAGTGGTTTGAATTATCTTTTAATGGATTAAACCCAAGATTGAATTCTAGAACAGGCCAAATGTGGTATATACATACTTCTCGTCTATATAACACAAGAACAGTTTAGCCCTCTTATAGACCAGAGCAACAGAGTCCTTTCCACATCGGCTAAAATGAACCATTGAAGAATGATAATGATTAATTGCTATAACACTACGAAGACTACAAACTAAATCAAATTTCTATGGCTAAGTTGGGAGTTAAGCCTGATCTAACTGTAAAATTTCCACAACATATTAGACATATATGTGGACATAAGGCTATATTTACTTTTTTATTGTGAATTGATGTTAAAATATTGACCCGAACATATATGAGACTTGCTTCCCATGTGCGCAAAGGGTAGAATTCTACATACGGTTCAACTTTTTAGGGTAAATGGTTTCCATCACTATAGAAAAGTCTAGCAGAATTCTCCATGCTTTGGGGAAATTGATGTCTTCAATTATAAATCCCCTTACCTTTTACATTGGTTATCTTCTTAAGCTAACAGTGGCATGGATCATTAATGGTTGATTAGTTGGAAATTTGATAAGCGGTACATTTATGGCGTACCCATCTCATCAACATAAATCTGATAGGAAAATTAAGTTTAAAAATGTAAATATCATTACAACTTTGTCAATGCTAAGTTTAAATCTTATTCACTACTAATCATCAGAAGACATGATTAGATATCTCTGTTTTCAAATGTGTCTCACTACTTGGTTGCTTGTGATAGTGAGACCATTGCCCATCAATGGGATTGGGAAGCAAGACCAAGTCTGTTATCGCCAGCTCTATTATGGAAAATTAATGCACCTATGCTGCATGATGTTTAAACCAGCACACTAATTTTGTTAAGCTAGTTTCAATACATATACTCTGTTTTATAACAAACGTCATATCCCAATTATAAACCAGTGACCAATTTTCCCATTCAGAGATCCTTGTACGTGACAGTCACAGCACAGAGATAGGAATGTATGGTTACTAATTGACCCAGAGATGGTTGTAGCATGTGGTTTGTGCACCGTTATATTATTCTTTAATCCACTAATTCTCTAACATTAGGAAAAGAATTCATGTTATGCTTTGCAAAAAGAAAACAATGCAATTTGTGGTTTTGAATGTGCAATCACAATAGTTGTATATGTGTCCATTCATACATTTTTTTATTCTATCAGCTAACAGTTCACAAATTAATATGATTTCTTTTAATTTTTAGTTTTGGTTTTTAATTAAATTTTCAATTCATTTGATTTAAAATTTAGAAAACTAGGTTTCTTCTCAATATGTATGGGGAATCTCATGAGCATGCTCAGAGATGGAGGAGAAAGTGTAGTCGGAGGATTTGGTTGAAGCCTTTAGTGTTTTTTATAAGAATGGGGATGGGTCCATCAGCCCATGGGAGCTTCAACAGGTCCTGCTCAGCTTAGGACTAAAATAACGACAAGATCTGGAGAGTTGTGAAATGATGATCACAAGATTTGATAGAAATTCAGATGGTAGAATTGATTTTGAGGAATTTGAGAACATGATGACCATGATGGACAGATCCTTGTAAATACGTCAATAAAAACTGTCCCTTGGACTTCTTTTTGTAAACTATCATAAAATAATGTTTGTGAACATTTATATCCCTTTGTAGTCACTGTCAATTTTTTTTATGGTAATCTCTGGTGGATCGATATTGTTTTTGTTGGTTCAATATCATAGTTGTGGTTGCCTCATGACCGATTTGTCTCTGAAGAAAACAGGCTCGTCCCAGAAATCTGATGCAGGGTTTACAGAACTCGAGATTAGCTTTATTCCTATGAAGGATAATTTACTTGTTACTAGTGAGTTTCAGGGGGAACATGAATTTGTAAGGTAGGTTACGATTCTTGTTCCTGAGGAAATTGACCTATAGTCATCTATGATGTACTATGTTCTGAACATCTTTGCTTTATGCACAATGTATACATTAAGTTTTGTTGTTCCGTATTTGGACCAAAATCTGAATTATTCGTCAAAGATAACTGAAAAATGAAAATGCTATCATAAAGTGCTTACATAAAGTGTCATAAAATGATATTTTTGAACATTTATATCCCTTTGTAGTCACTGTCAATTTTGTTTATGGTAATCTCTGGTGGATCGATATTGTTTTCGTTGGTTCAATATCATAGTTGTGGTTGCCTCATGACCGATTTGTCTCTGATGAAAATAGGCCCTTCCAAGAAATCTGATGGAGGGTTTACAGAACTCAAGATTAGCATTATTCATGTGAAGGATAATTTACTTGTTACTGGTGACTTTCAAAGGGAAGTTGAATTTGTAAGGTAGGTTATGATTCTTTTTCCTGAGGAAATTGACCTATAGTCATCTATGATGTACTATGTTCTGAACATCTTTGCTTTCTGCACAATGTATACATTCAGTTTTGTTGTTCAGTATTTGGACCAACATCTAAATTATTGCTCAAAGATAACTGACAATGAAAATGATATCACTGCTGCAGTGTATATTACCACAGTTCTAGCCTCTAGGTATACTTTTGTCTAGCCTTATTTTCCTTTTGTTGCCTTATTTTTTGTAGCTGCTATGTAGAGCCTAACTGAATCAATTTTTATCATGGAATTCGTGCTATATAGTGGAGCACTTCAGTTCATGATTTCAAGTAATGATTGTGGTATACTAAGTATTTGTGGTGAAAGATTTGGCATTGATTAGGAACTTCTTATTCCCCTTACCTGTTAATGTAAGTGCCATGTGATTTCACTATACTATGCTTAAGTGTCCTTTTATTTTGTTTCTTCTTTATCAATCCGACCCATAATATGAATGATCTGCAACATACTTCTTGCAGTCTATATGAAAACCTTGCTTCTTGTAGCTGGGGGAAATGCTAAGGGCTTTCTTTTAGACTATGTAAGTTTTTTTCTGAGAAACTATATTGTGGTGCATGGTTTTTGCTTTGTATGTGCTTTCAACATTCAGCTCTCATATATATATATATATATATATATATATATATATATATATATATATATATATATATATATATATATATAATGGTTTTTGATCTGTATGTGCTTTCAACATTCAACTCTCATATATATATATATATATAGTTTAAAACTTTAACTGCAAGATGGTGTTTATATGTAATGAAAGTATATGTCCATTGCATGGTGCATTTTGCAGACTATTGTAACTTTGGAAGGCTATTTGGATTACTCATTTGCTTCTTCATGGCATCTCGATGGTCAAATATATGCTGAAACACTTAACTTTTCTTGAAGTTCTCAAGGGACACTTGGGTGCCATACGTTCTATAAGGTTCTCAGCATGTGGAAAGTGATTACTCATTTGCTTCATTATGGCATCTCGATGGTCAAATATATGCCAAAACACTTAACTTTTCTCGAAGTACCACTTAGGTGTCATAAGTTATCATAACGTGGAAAGTTTATGGCCATGGCTGAGCTAGCTGATTTTGTCCAAATATATGATATAAAGCAGAACTATAGCAAAATTTATTTCTTAGGGGAGATGGCTGGAATGTCAGTCAGTCCACAGACAGAAGCACTTTTTATGGGTTTGGCTCCTCAAATGTATGGTAGCATGCTTAAAATAAAATAGGCCGCATGAATAACATATTGGTTATGATTATATACCAATGCACCATCTGAGTAACCATCCAGCTGACAGTTGAGCCAGGATGCAGTCATCTTGCATTTTGCATTGACAAGTATGATTTTAGATTTTGTTTACCAAATCTTTAATTATGAATTATTAAAATTGAATGTCAAGAATTCAAATTTTAATTTGGCCAGTTTTTATTTTTTAATAATAAATTATGTATTTTAGTAAAATTTTCTTCCCAATATTTCTTGATGATATGAGAATAATGGATAGTTGCAATGACATATGGCCATGGAATTCTCAGTGGTTTGAATTATCCTGATCAATTTCGCAATATGATCATGATTCATGTGAGAGCATTTCCTCTATACTACTCTTTCCTACTTGCATGATTCATGTGAGAGCATTTCCTCTATACTACTCTTTCCTACTTGCATGATTCATGTGAGATCATTTCCTCTATACTACTTTTTACTATATTACTGTTTTACAACGTTTCCTTTGCAACATATGGTGCAATTGCTAGTAATAATAATTTCCACTTGTCCCATAAACAAGGGAGTCTCATACACCAATTTGGTGTTAATAATAATATTTAAATTCACTTGTCCCACAAACAAGGGGGTCTCGTACACCAATTTGGTGTTAATAATAATATTTCAATTTCCATTGTCCTATAAACAAAAAGGTCTCATACACCAATTTGGTGTTTGGAGTGACTGTGACCTTAAAATTAGATGATAATAATAATAATAATTTCCACTTATCCCACAAACAAGGCAATCTCGTACATCAATTTGGTGTTAATAATAATATTTAAATTCACTTGTCCCACAAACAAGGAGGTCTCATACACCAATTTGGTGTTAATAATAATATTTAAATTCCCTTGTCCCACAAACAAGGGAGTCTCATACACCAATTTAATGTTTGGCTTGGCGGGATCTTAAAATTAGATAATAATAATAATAATTAATTTTAATTTCTATTGACTCATAAACAAAAAATCTTATACACTAATTTAATATTTAGCTTAACCATAACTTTACAATTAGATAATAATAATAATAATATTTAAAATTTAAATGAGTTGAATAAAAAATTATTTAACAATGAAATCAACACATTATATATTTATATATAAACCATTTTTTTAAATAAAAATATTATTTAAATTAAATAAAAATAAAATATAATTAAAACATAGTACTAACTTGTATATTTGAATTATTTGAATTCTCGATGGGTTGGTAATAGCTTTTAATGGATTGGACAATGAAATTAACACCCTAAAAATGATTTTATCTATATCTTAGAAATATATATGATAATATCAAGACATGCTATTAGCTAAGTTATATATATTATTAATTTAATTGTTTACCTGAAAATGTATCAATATAAAATTTTAAAATTATAAAATGGCCAAGGTCACCAGAGACGTGCCAATGGAGGTTGGGAAGGGCGGGGGTGGTAATGTCATGGCCAGCCCCATGTTAAAAGTTTAATTTCATTTATTATGATGGTTCGCTTTCTGTAGGATCGTTGTTTTGCTATGCTTTCGAAATTATGTTTGGTTTCAGTGTTTTCCCTTGCTTCTTGTGGGATTATCTATTTAATTGTCTATGTTGGTTGAGTCTGTATTTTGTGGTAAGTTTGTAAACCTGGAGTGATTTTTGGCTTTTAACTGAAAAGAGGTTCCTTGTTTATGCTTATAAAGAGCAGTGACCTGGAACAATATGCAAGTTAATTTGCCCTTTGGATTTGGTCAATTCATATATCTGTTTAAAATTATGGTTAGTGGTTGGGTAATTCTATGGAGATTATTAAAAATGCAAGTTAATTTGCCCTTTGGATTTGGTCAATTCATATATCTGTTTAAAATTATGGTTAGTGGTTGGGTAATTCTATGGAGATTATTAAAATTGGAAGAGAAGATTGTTTACCTAACATCTTAATTTTTAGCATTTTAAATTTTTTGATCTTTACATATATCTATATATATAAAGATATGATTTTAATAAAATAAAAAATAAGAATTTTAAACACATATATAAAGATATGGTTTTAATAAAATAAAAAATAAGAATATTTTTATATAAAAAGATATGAAAATGATATAAATATAAGTAATGTTATTAAAAATTAAAATAAGGCTATTTTAATTCCAGATTTACCAAATAATTTTTTTTTATTATTATATATTTTACATTTAAAAATATGTTAATTTATCAAAATTTAACAAATTTTAAGTTAAAATAAGTATATATTAATAGTATAATATAAATTAAGTTAAAATAAAAAATCTCCAGGAAAATTTATTAAATACAATAGTCTTTTTCCTAGAAAATAATATACAAATTCACTAAATCTTATATATAATTTTTTTGGTAATAATCACATTCAAATGAATATTGTCTACCCGTTTCGAACCAACCAATGTGGTTCATCATCAAAACTAGGCAAGAGATCACATCCGGAAGTTGAGTTTAAATAAATGCACAAATGACTAAACTAACCGTTAATCACTTTAACTTTAAAAATTCAAACATTTCTTTTAACATTTCTTTATTTTTCTTTTGTTTAAAAATAGAAAAACACTAATATTGTAAACAATAATAATTTTTACTTTCCCATATCCTAATTAGTGTAATAATATGTAACAATTTAATAAAATATTGTTCATTAAAAATATATTTCTAACCAATTATTGAATTTGATTATATATATATATATATATTTAAATTTAATATAAAATAAAAATTATTATTTAATTTAAATAAAATAAAATGTAACCGAAAAAATAAAGAGTAACTTGAATATTTAAATTCTAGATGGGTTAAATAGAAGATTATTCAATAATGAAATCAACCCTCTATATATTCTTAAAATAAAGAGTATTATTTAGATTAAATTAAATAAATTATAAGTAATAACTTGTATATTTCAATTCTCGATGGGTTGAATAGTAAGTTCGAATGGATTGGAAAATGAAATTAACCCCTTGAAAGTGATTTTAATTGTATCTTAGAAATATAATGATAATATCAAGGTATATTAGTTAAGTTATATTATTAATTTAATGGTTTATATGAAAAATGTATTAATATAAAATTTTAGAGTTATAAAAGGCCTAAGGTCTTTTTGGAGTTTTGGATTAAAAGGAGTATGTTATGGAATGAAGATTAAATACATTCCAACATAATTACCAGTTTTATAAGTTTTGGACTAAAAGGAATATGTTATGGAATGAAGATTAAATATATTTCAACAAAATTACAAGCTTTATAATTTGTTATTGAATTGAAGACATCACTAGATGGTTGTCTAGTCAACTTAGTGTTCCTAAATTGATGTCATAAATTGTCAACCAGGGCTAGTAAACTGCTGAAGTGAAGTGCACTATATGTGCCTAGGTATCTTCTTCCTGCTTTGTTGTGTTTAGTGTTTTCTAGTGTTTTTGGTTTTGTGCTTTTGTGCTAAGAGGAAAGGAACTAAATTGTTGGCAAAGACAAGTTATTGGTCACACTAAAACAGAGCAAAATCTAGACTATGTATGGCACCTAAGAACAAAGAATGCTAATTCACAGATTGCAAAACTTGACAAGAAAAAAATTAACTCATAACATGAACTCAATCCAATTCATTTCATTAGAGGTATGTTGGAACAACTTGAGAAAATGATAAGTTGATGCAATGAGGTTCTTCTAAGCAAACAACAACTTACAATATCACAGAGAAAATCTCATCCATGGTTAGAAATTTGTTGGAACACGTTAAGAAAAGATTGTCTGCAACATAGTAAGGAACTCTATGCTAAATTAACTTTTAACACTAAAATTAACCCATTCTGCAACTCAAAATGTTACTGTTAAGCCTCATTCAAGGGTTAGAGATCTCTTAGAGTAGCTTTGGAAAGGGTTGTTTGTAAAAAAATGAGAAATTGCAGAACAGTCAAGACTTCAAAACGATACTACTAATTCTTGTCCATATGATAATGATGTATCAGCAGAGATTAAGAACAAGAGCAGTTTGTAAATAATGAAGGCCTTTTAAGTCTAATTTAACAGGGCTAGAATGCAATTAATAAAAACTTGAAATACAATGAACAGAATTGAACTAATACGCAATTAGCCTTTGAAATACTACAACTCTATCTCATTCAGTGTTAGTAATATTTTGGAACAATTCATGAGAACAAGATTGACTGCACTATTCGATGTAAGTGAGCATAAAACATGAATTTCAGAAAACTGCCTAAATTAGGAATGAAACAAAGATAAAGTCACTTATCTATAAAATATGCACAAAGCCTTTCAGACAGTAGGGGCCCTCTACCATCGGATTGGCACAAAAATCTCCTCAAGATTGCTTCAGATCATGCATTAAAGTGGTACTTCTTTCATTAAAGGGAAACGCTTCAAAAACAGAGTATTACAGTCTTGGACAACTTAACAACAAAATATCAACTAGCTAACTGTCTCTCGGTTCACCGAGTTATTTTTATAAGCAACATAAATAACTGCCATTGAGAAGAAATAGGGATAACTGTCTTTTTTCAATTAAAGTCGAATTAGAACTCCTGTTAAGGCCTCGTACTTTTTGAAGACATCTGTAGAGTCCTTGTCCTAGTAGAAGTCTACTTCTTAGTTTTGGTTTCCTCCACGTGCATAACCACTAGTAGATTTTTTCTCAGACTTCGTAGAGGGCAAGGAATGATGTAGGTGAGTTCTAGAATTTAACCATATGCATTTTTACTTTAAGTGACACCTGTAACCTGTGTGAACATAAATATAGCTGCAGAATAGGCGACTAGCTACAGAATGGCTGCATTCTGTAGCTAAGTCTAGTCAAAAATCACTATGACAATAAAACCATAAAAGTATAGCAAGTCAGTCATTGAATACATTCTTAAAGTGACTTTAATCAATCATATTGATCTTTTAAGCCTAGAACTGATAAAGGACAAAGGAAATGAAATAAAATTTGGTGAAAGAAAAGGACATCTTTGGGGCTCAACAATGGTATTAGCTTAGGTTTTAAATTTGAATTATAAAATATTATGATGGAGTTTAAATTGTTTTATGATGCCTGGGCTACCTCTATTCCTTCCACATTCACACTCTATGTATATAATTGCAATGCATTCTCCAATGTTTTACCCAAATAAAATTAAATCTGGGCAGTTTCAACACATTCGGACACTTCTTGTAATCAGGGTTATGAACCTCCTAAAGTATACAATATGCCCTTCTAATGAAACCCAGTAATCGTTTTAACTCAACTCGGGATTATGGTGCAACCCACAATACATATAGAACTCACTATAGTTAACAGTTGAGCCCACAACATATTGTTCTTCTGAATCAACGTTTAGCTTTTAGACACCAACCCAACCTACAGATATGAAATCAATATTTAATGACCCGATAACCCTAAGGTTCTCCGCCCGACGAGGTTCGACTCAATCCAAGCAAGTGCATATATAAAATTTATACGCACACCCTTGTCACCTATTATAATGGAGCCTGCCTTTTAACTACGCGCTTAAATCACAATACCATACCTTGGTTAAACCCGCAAACCTTAACAATGATCAACACATACGTATGCATGGGCCCCAACGCTGAAAAGCCTTCCACATCCAACGGCGGACAACACATCGCACCGGCCTTGACGATCCAACGGTCCAACTGGATATTGCGCGAGTTACTTGCACGACCGTTAACTCGCGATGAGAGTGGTTTTCCAAAATCTCTTAGGGACACGCGTCACCCAGTGTATGGGATCGTGCTGATTTCAGAAATACCGCTTTCCACCTTTACACCTCGCGATATACCGCCGATTTAGCTCTAAACCACGTTCACTATTTATATTTCGTGGTTCTGCTCCCCTTACTCCAAGTTCCGGTTCAACACTTCAATGTACTATTTTCATCTTAACTCCACTCCATTAGCAGGTTCCCCCACACTACTACAAAATTACTCTTCCTCGTTAGTCTTCTTCCAGGCAGAGATTAAATCCCCACAGGATGACTCACATACGAAAGCGAGCCCCTCTTCCTGTGACTCTCGCTACAGAGTTCTTCACGCTACAATCAATTCACTAACCGAGACTGCAATTCTCACAAAGAATTTTTATCATGCATTTCTTATATATACTCTGTCACAGGGTCTCGTCCATACAGAATTATTCTATCTTAGAATCGATCCTTACAGTGATCGATTCACCTCACCTTACAAGTCAATTCCTCCAATAACTCACAAAAGACGATCAAAACCCCGATTTCAATTTACTGGCAGTGCTTTGCACAGAGGTTCCTACTCACAAAACTAGGACCTCTACCCATACTCTCGCGAAGGGTTCAAACAGTCAAAGTAGGCAAATTTAATCATTTCATAACTCAGAATTCATAGTTATTCTAGAGCCTCAAACATTCTTCAAGTAGATTCTACCAAGAACACATATTATGCACACAGAACTTATGAACAATTCTCCATAAATAGATATATATACATACATGCGATCAATCTCAAAAGTAATCGCTTACAATTTCATGACAGGCCAGATATTCAGTTTAGTGGCCATTATCCTCCTACTCTGTTGCTGAAGAAGTTCTAGTTCTCTAACTCTACATGATTACATTTATACCAAAATGATGACCTGAATCGATTCAGATCTCCAAACAGTTCAACAACTCTTAGCATTCCCAATTCCTAAAATAATTGAACTGATCCTAAACTGACTCATACTCTTGGTTGTCTCTTCATATTCCTATCTTAACCAATTTCTCATGTTCTCAAATGAATTGAGAACAATTACAATTCCCTACCAAATTTATTTCAAAATATTAATATTTACAATAAATTTTAAGAACATGGGCCCCCCTATGTCTACTTAGGTACAAAGTATTTGACGGTGCCTAATGCCCCTGCATCAGACTCCCAAGCTTCAAATTTTTCATGATCTCCTGATCATGTGCTCTCAGTCTCTGCCTCCAGGATCCCAAACTTTGTTTTTCTGTTGTTCATCAACTGCATCATCCTTCAATTGCATTTCACTAGGTCTCCAAATCTTGTTTTGCAATCTGCCCCCAGCTATGCTTTCACAATCTGCCTTTGTCTTTCTCTTGTTGAAACTCTCCTGCTTTCCTGCTGTTGTTTGCTGCTCCTGAGTCACTCTCGTCATCAGCTCCCTGATGTCTTCAACTTCTTTGTCCAGCCTATCTTCCAGCTGGAAATTCCTCTGTCTACTGCTGCTGCTTCCAATTTCTATGGCAGCCAACGTTGCTGCTCTTCCTGTCACTGTTGTTACTAACATGTTTTAAATTTCTGCAGATGTCACCCCCCATGTTGCGTCCTCCCAAACTACCTGTCCCTCTGCAACATGCTTTGGCTCATCATCTGCAAATTTTCTTTTAGAAGATAAATCATCAATCAATTGTCTTCCTGCAGTAACATACTCATCCAGTATACTAGTAAACCTAATTAGATTCTGCAAACTAGTATCTTCTCCTCTTTTCTTCATAGCTTCACGCATTTTCATTCCAGTGTCTGTAGTTTATCTCTCTTGCATAACTTCTCCCAGCAAACATTTCAGCCATTTTCTTCTCTAGGAGTTGAATTATAAAATATTATGATGGAGTTTAAATTGTTTTATAATTATTTTTAAATTATTTTTATTTATTTGGAATGATTATTATATTTAATAATGTGTAATTGATTTTTTTTTAGTTTCTTTCTAGTTAGGACTATTATACTCGTTTCACTATAAAAGTATGTTGACTTTCATTGTAAACATAAAATGAAATGGAAAACATTTTATATTGAAGTAAAACAATAGGTTTGAATGTTATAATTAAATACAATGTCCGATAACAGGACATGGCTATGCGACCGAAGCCAAGAAAGAAAACTGTACATTGTGTGCATATAACTAATACATAAATCCCAACTTGTTCCAACCAGTAACGTGGCAACCCTACATAGCAAGAAAGAGAAAATTTTAGAAAAACCTGGAGAAAGTTAATCCAATTTGTAGCAAATGAAAAACCCAAATTTGTCGAATACTTCAAGAATCCGACTTAGATTGACTTGTCCAAATGCACAAGCAAGGTTAGTCAAAAACGTTTGTAATTGAATTCGAAAAAACACGAAAAAAGTATACAAAGAATGGGTGAACCAAGGATTACCTGAATTAGCTATTAAATTCCAAGTGCTTAACCTGTAAGAGGAGGAGAAAAAATTTAGTAAGGCTAGTTAATGCAGTACTGGTAATATAAAAAATAAAACCCTAACCAAATGGAGAATGTTGGCTTATGTTTACCTTGCCGCAAGAAAATCCTTGTTGGAAACCCTCTCAGAATCGAAACCCTCATTGATAAATGTTTGGCCTGGGGTATAAAGAATAGGTGAAGCTTATCCTACTCCAAATCTGACATAGATCTGCCATGAGACAACAAATTACTCACATTGAATTGACCTAAGGGTGGAAACATCAAAGGGGGTAAATAGAGTTAGAACAAGAGATAAATAAATTTAATCGTTGGAACTGTAAAACTCACTCAACAGCCAAAGATGGAAAGAATTCCTTGCATGAGCATGCATCCTAAGGTTATAGTATCGAGGGAAATGATTAGAGTTTGAGTGCAGACGCTACATGGTCCTGGGAGGAGCCAAAGGTGAAAATGAAGAATAAGTGTGGCAGAGGGTGAGGGTGATTACACCCCATTAAATACCTAATCCCTACAAACCGTTTGATATTCAGCTTGGAGAATCAAAGGTTCAAAGAAAACCACCTCACTATAATGATCAGAGGCCACATGCCCTCAACGAATAATCGAGAAGCATGAAATAAATACCACCCAAACATAGAATAATGTAGCATTAAGAGGTACAACATAATATCTAAAGTTTGAAACCATGCCCTTCACTCAAGGCCTAATAATGTCTTATGACAATAATTTCATTAAATATAGGTAGAGGGCATCGGTGGGACGATAATTTCTAACAAGGAAAATGTCCCCGTACTAATAAGTTAATAAATAACCAAATCATAACAAACATTGTTGAGCATAAATGAAATTTAGTAAGATCGGGCCATGATATCCTAACAATATAACATTTTATGTATGTACATAAATTGATTGTATTGAACTTTGACATGGTGATGTAAATTGTAAAAAAAAATTGTTACATATAGATGGATGTTACAAGTGGCATCGAAGTGTCATGGTTTCAACATTATGGCCTGTTTGGGAAATTGTGAAATAAAAAAAGTGTTAATCATGCATAGATAAGAAGTAACATGAGGAGAGGAACATGAATCACTCCACTTGGGAGACCATCGGTAGGATTCAGACCTGTGCCAATGGTTGAAGCTAATCCATAGATGTGGGTTCAATTGGGAGAGGAGCCTTGCAATACAAATATTATCTTGCTTAAGATAGTTCAGAAGTGTCACATAATATTTTGTCACTGTCCCTAAAATCCCCATCCCGCACATTGGAGCACCATTTCAATGACCCCTGTGTACAGTCATACATTACCATAAATGTCATTACATCCCCTGGCATGTCAAGAACATAATTTATGTTGATCATTCCTCAAGAAAGCCTTCACAAACCTATGATTTTGGGTCAATTCTGGTAGGAAGGTATGGCCTCGCACCCATTGGCAATCTATCTCAGAATGGCACCAGCGCCGAGATGCTTTTGGAATTTTTTTAAAAATAGAAACGAAGCTTCCATGCTCTAACAACTTCGTGAGCGGAGTCATTATGGTTTTTTCGATTGGATAAAGTCGAGTTTCTCCCTTTGGCCTATTATTTCCTACAAATGTGAAACTTCCCAAAGGGATAGACCTCTCCTCCACCTTATGTGGATCCCAAACCTCCTCCTCCTCTCCTATAAATCCTTCTTCCTCACACTGATTCAGCTAGCTGAACAATCATTAGCTATAGCTGGTGTGTTGAAGAGAGCAGAGAAGGATCCATTGTTGGGAGAGAGTTTAAGCTCATTTCCTCATTTAATCGAACGATGAACGAATGCTTGAGACGTGCCCGTCTAAACCCATCGAAGGAGATCTGCAACGTCAAGGCATAAGGTTGTAAACTTCTTTTTCATATATCAATATTACATGACTGGTTTATGGTTCCAGCTTTGTTTCCATTTATATTTGAAGTGTTTAACTCTCCTTGACTAGTTGAATAGTTGTATATGAATGTAATTTCTTGTATGTTGTCATCGTTTGTTTGATATTTGTGCAGGTGCATGAGCGTCATCACCAATAGAGTGCTAGGCGTGAGGAAAAAGATCGAAGGATCGCTGCTACGTGCCACGACAAAAGCATTGGACTGAGGTAGGATATCTATTCCAGTCCATATTTCATTTATAAGCTAGGAATTTAGGAATTCAACATGATCCCTTGTTGCTAAACCCACCCTAGGGCTAGAGGGATCGCCTCTTTCTACATAGGGGATTTTCCTACTCAAAAAATTGGTGACCACAATGGGAGATAATGTGTCTATCGTCTCTCGTTGTTCGTTTTGAAGTTTTTCTTTTATGTTCGACTTTGGTCGTATTGTTATTTCTTTGCTTTGTTTTGATTATCTGACTATTTCAAGCCATTTCACCTATTGTCAAAGTGATAAGCTTGGTCTTTCCTCAACTTCCTTTTCTCCTTTATTTGGTTTCCTTATTCGGCATTGTTGTTTTCCTGACAGTCGCGCCAATTGGCACGGGTTGGATTTGGTACGAGTCTAATTTCTTATGTTCAACGTGGATTAATGTTAAACAGGTGCGCCAAATCCCATAGGTTTGGTTTTTAGGCTCATTGTCTGAGTTTTACAGTGCATCTTACCCTCTGATTTGTTTTCTCCCTGGATTAGTCCACACGGATTTGTTTTGACTTCCTTGTATCATTCTTTTCGGTTGATTATCTCTCAACTGATCGACGTGGCTTTGTCATCCTAGGGTTTCTAGGTGTCTTTGATTGCTTGTTCGACCACATGTTCGTTGAGTCTCTGAGCTGTGTATGAGTCGGTTTAGTCATTCATCTTTTAAACTTGTTGTCTGATTGCTTGGTCTTTTCTTTCGATTCTATGTGTTGTATAATTGTTGAATTGTCATCTTGGTGTCCATTTGACCCTCCATATATTGCCCTAAGCACATATCACATTGCTCATTGAGTCGATTTGAAAGTCCTTTTCCTGCGTGAAGAAATGCATGGCTAGTTTTGAGTTTGGTTTATATTTTCTTTGGATTGGTCTCTTTGTGTTTTGATCATTTCTTTAGAGTTGCTCAAAGCTAGTGTTCGTTTGTTCTTTAAATGTATTATTTCATTATTGCTTCTCACTCATAGAAAAGAACGAAAATTTGGATTCTTTCTCTTTGTTTGAAAATGAAAAGTACCCTTTTTGCATTAGTAGGATTCTTCTTCATTAGAAAGTGAACAACAAGAGAAAATCCGTTCGTTTGCTACTTTGGCTGTGTTAGTATCATAAAGGAAGTGCATGTCTTGCATTCGATTGATTGTTGCTTTGTTGTGAACTTGTATCCCTCTCTCAGCTAGCTTTTCATCGAATTGAAATGGCATTATTTCTCTCATATAGTTGTGCATTACAGATTTGAGATTGCATTCAGTAAGGCCTTGAAACTGAAACATAATTTCAAGATAAAATTTAAAATGAACTCAATCAACCAAAGGAATCATTGAAACTTAACGCTCACACTTATAGGTCTAGGCTAGTGACGTGTTCCAGCGTTGTTAAACCTAGTAGCTGTCGTTCTCCATCTGGCATTAGACAACACTAGTACGAACTTGTGCTCCACGTACCGTTGCGTATATAAAGGGAGAACTTCATAGGTTGAAATCCTTTATCCATAGGAAGTTGAGTCTGCCGCCCTATAATCATGATACACCAAACACAACATTTAGTGAGACTGCCTACACGTACATTAAGTCCTTGGTCATTTCTCTTTCATTTGATCACCAATGTGTATATTGAAGTTCACGAGAGCTTGGTACACCCTCTTGCTTAGAGTTCCTGAGTAGTCATTTTAATCTTTCCGTGACTCTTTAAAATTTGAAAAGATCATCAAGCACTTGTCCTTACAAGCTCTTCCAAGCTGAAAGTGACTAGAGTCGCATTTTGTCCTTTTCTTGACTCTTAAAATATGAAAAGGTAGAGTTTTGTTGCATTTTCATAAAATTAATTACCCACGATCACACACCCATTAAAGTTATTTTTTTTGGCCTGTTCATGAGTGACTCCTCAGTGATTGTTCTTAAAGCCTCAAATTGATCATCTCTTTTCTATACTTCTCTTTGAGACAAATTCATAGTGGCAAAACCACCAATTTCATCGTCCTCTTCATTACCTCATAGTGAAGAACCTTCCCCCAAAGTCTCTTATGAGAATTCTCTGTCTGTTGGAACCCAAGGCTTCGAACATGCCATCTTTCCAAGCGTTCAACCTCTTGCCACTCGGTCTCCCCATGAGGAACAATTTTATATCAATTGGCAACCTTTGAATGCTTGGACCTTTTTAAGGAAAGATCGTCCTCCATCGTCGGAACCGCTTGTGTCAACATTATCATGTGCTTATTCGCCGCCGCTCGTCACCTTTTCGCCAACAGCATGTCTTCACTGACATGGATGACATGAGTCCTGTTAATAGTGAAGAGACTTTTGTTTCTAGGGGAGAATATCAGTTCCCTCCGAAGAATTTTCCTTATGTCACAAATAAACCTTCCTCTCAACCTTCATCGCTCCCAATTGGTTATCGTTCTTTTGGTCAGATAATATCTGGTGCTACATCTTTGTATCATAATCCTCTATGGCCAAGTACAGTGGATCCTTCTGTGGGGTCGTTTGTGTTGGGTCCATCCTCTTCAATTCTCATCGTTTCGACGATGGTTACATCTATCCAAATCCAGCCCATTGTTTGTGTGGCTTCCTCCACACCATCCGCTAGTGTGATTCCTTCATTACCGTCATCTTTTGTTGTTCGTGGGATGCATCCTAATGTTTCCGCAGTGTATGTTGGGCCTGTTGTGAGTGGATCACAACCTCACGTATCGGGAGTCCATCAACCTAGTGGTAGTATGCCTATCTCTTCTAATCCTATTCTAGGAGGTTTGACATACGACCAGTATATGATGGCTATTCAACATTAGAATTACCTCCCTCAGGGTTCTCAACAGATTCTGACTTGGACCATTCCGCCACATTACTTTGATGAGTATAGAAATCACATCTATTACTATGGGCCTGTTCCACAAGGTCCATTGTATGTCCAAATGCCACAAATACCAGTTAACCCCAACTATTTTACATACCAATAAGGACAACCCTATGGTCCACAAAGAAAACCTTCTTAGGGACAACCTTTGGTCTAACAGGGACAACCCTACGGTCCTATTGGTTAACCATATGTTCAGCAAGGATGACCTTATGTTCCTCAGGGGCAAACCTATCCACCTCAGGGAAAAAAATTTGTGCAACAGAACCAACCTTACATTCAGCAAGACCCATCTCTTGTATAATAAGGCCAACCCTCTATCAGTCAATTGGGTCAACCTGATCTTCAGGGACAACCTGGCTTATCTCAACCATCAGGTCAACCTGGTTTTCAGGGGCAACTTGGTCCACTTCCTTCAAGCCAGACTACACCCCAGGGACATCCTGTTCAACCTTAGTACCTAGGCCAACTTGCACCCCAGGGACAACCTGTGAAGCCTCAGGGCCAACCTTTCATTCCTCAAGGTCAACCTTTGATGGTACCAGGTCTGCCCCAAGGCACTACTTACATCCCATAAAAAAATCAATATGTTGCTCAAGCAGGACTTCAGCGGTTCAATCATAATTATTACCATGGTCCTTAATTGATTTATGGGCATAATTATCAAAATTACAACCCCTATGGAAAAAATCCTCTGGGACAGAACATATGGGTTCAAAATTTCTCCCGACTCGGTTGGAACCGCAATACTAATCTTTATCAAAGGCCTGCAATGCCTTTCAATTCGTAATTTCCATTCCTTGCTACGCTGGAACTTCCTGATGTGTCGAATTTAACGAATGATCCCATTCTTCATAATCCATATTGGCCCCCAGTTCCAACCAAGAGCCCTGGCGATTGTCCCAAATTTGAAGGCAAGTCTGGAGAAGAGCCCGAGGCGCATGTTATGACATACCATATATGGTGCTCCTCTAACTCCTGGGTTGATGATTCGATTCGTTTACGTCTTTTCCAAAGGACTCTCACTGGTACCACTGCAAAGTGGTACATTGAGCTCTCCTGCGACATCTTTCAAGATTTCAACTCTCTTGCCATGGAATTTCTCATGCACTTTCAGTTACCAGTTCGTTATGAAATTGGGACGCACCTCCTAACATCCTTGAAACACGATCGGGCCACTCATATCTCTGATCATATTCATGTATGGAGGCAGCATCGTCATTTGATCAATTTTGATATCCCTGATCAACTTCTGACTGATTGGTTCACTACCTCTTTTATCGATCAGATTGATAAGGAAATCACTATGGGGGCATGTGTTACTGAGGAACAAGCCATCGCTTGTGCCCAGTACCTCGATCTCGTGTACTCTCAATCCAACACGCTTTATGAACTCTTGCCTGATGCTCCACAACCTGAAACTTCCAAAGCATCGACGACACCATCCGTCGATGGTATCATTGGTTCTGTGTCTCAAACTTCTCGTAAGTCTTCTCCCAATTATGTGAAGCAAAAATCTACTTCTTCCATCGATACTTCTTCTCAGCCACCTCCAAATCCTGGCAAGACCGTAGAAGTGAATGTTGTCCAGTCTACCACGGTCGATAAAGCTTCCAAAGGTAAGAAAAAGGGTAAAGGCAAGGCCAAATCCGATACTCTGAAATAGGATTCTCCTAAACCCAATACTGATGATGGCTCAAAACATAAACCGAAGTACCCTTGTCTGATATGTGACGATGAAAATTACACCAAGGACTATCCATGATGGGCCAAGGTGAGTCGAATGCTCAAAGGCACTCAAGGAACTTCGGATGTTCTTAAAGAACCATTCCCATCACAAAAAACTCAGATGGTGGAGCAACATCAGTCCTCTGCCTCTTTTGGCTCTCAGTTTTTCATGATGAATGGTGTTGCACCCATATCTATTGCTACCAGATCGAAAGATTATACAGAACCACATCAGGCAGTGGGGAAAGAGATTGTAGATGTTTCTCCTCCCCCACCTGTTTATGGCCCTCTTCAAATTGAAAGGCCTAGTCCTGAGCCTATTGTATGACCACCTTCTAAAGGTGTTCTCTGTAAGTCCTCCTATAACCCGAACATCCGAGCCGCCCAACATTATAGTGTTTTTGAGGATTTGGCTCAAGCGCCATCCGCTATGTCCATGTTAGAGGTGCCTTAGAGCTGTCTGTCACCACGGAAGGCTTTGCTATCCGTTATCAGAGGGGTGGACCCTGCCGATTCAAGCCTTATCGCTTTTGATTTGGAAAATTTCGTTCTGCATCTCCCTCATCAACTTGCTTTGATTATCCAAGTTGGGATTAATGGTAAGAATATCCATCGAGCGGTCATGGACGAAGGTGCATCTACTTGCATCATGTCTGTTGCATGCTGGAAATCCATTGGTTCTCTAACCCTTAACCAGTCTCAAAATGATTTAGAAGCTTTCGAGGGAAGGGAATCTCACCCTGTTAGTATTCTCGCCAGCTTACCTATAACGTTGGAAGGGAAAACAATTAATGTCGAGGTTGAATTCGTTGATGCCAAGCTCAATTATAATCTTCTCCTCGGTCACAGTTGGACTCACACCATGCTATGCATCCCGTCCACTCTCTTTCATGTTCTTTAGTTTCTGCATGAAGGAAAGATCATTAGTGTTGATCAATTATCTTTTTTCACTTCCACCTCCTTCAAGAACAACGTTCCATACGTAGATCGTATTCCTATGCCTTATGAAAGCACGAGGCCAGGAATTTTTAAATATCCTGCCCTTATGGGTCTTTTTTCTCTTCCTCTGCCCAACAATGCTCAGGTCAATATGATCTCCACGTCTTCTGATTCGTGGATCATCCCTTCACCTAAGCAGGTTGATTCGTTTGGTGACGCGATGTCGTTAAGCCCAATAGAAATTGATTATTGTGAAGTTATCTCGGCTTCAGCTCCTCATCCCTCCGATCATACTCCTTTGAGTGTATCTCTCAACACATATTCTCAATCCCCTTGGCTCGGTGCTTCGGATTCCCCTGATCCCTTGAATGAAATGTTTCCAACGGATGAAGCCATCATGGAAACCATGTCTCTAGAGGATCCTCCTTAGGACGATAGTCATGATCGTTCCTCCTTTATGCCTGGCATTGGGGCCATGTCTACTTGTCTTGGGAAATTTACTTCTCAAGCTCCTTCCCATCCACTTCAAACGCCCATCTTGACCCATGAAGTTTTTGCGGAAGGTAACATGGGGAATATTACACAAAAAATGCCTAATGACATCTTCGTTAAACTGGGGGTTGTTGAGAACATCCACATTGGGTTGATCTGTTCTCCTGATGAGATCGAGGTCTATACTAGTCTCTTCCGAGAGTTTCGAGACATTTTTGCTTGGTCCTACCAGGAGATGCTCAGTATCGATCTAAGTATAGTCATGCACGAGATCCCTACTTATCCTGATGCGAGACCTGTTCACCAATGTCTTCGTCCCATTCACCCTAGAAAGGCAACTGCCACAAAGGGAGAAGTTGAAAAAATTCTCAAAGTAGGCTTCATTTATTCGATCCCATTGACAGATTGGGTCTGTAACATCGTCCCTATGGATAAAAAGAAGGGTACTATTCGAGTCTGTCTGGATTACCGCGACATCAATCGTGCTTGTCCTAAGGATAACTATCCCACTCCCTTCATTGATCAGATCATGGACGAATGTGCTAAGAGTGAGATATTTTCCCTTATGGATGGGTTCTATGGTTACAACCAGATCAATATTCTACCAGTCGATTAACATAAGAACGCCTTCATTTGTCCATGGGGCACCTTCGCATACAAGAAGCTCCCTTTTGGCCTTAAGAATGCTGGTGCCACATTCCAATGAGCGATGTCATATGCTTTTCACAATATTAATCACATTTTTCAACCATACCTGGATGACCTTTTGGCTCATTCTGCTAAGCGTAAGGACCACCTGTATCACCTCCGTACAAAATTTCTTCACTGTAGGTGCTACAACATTCGGCTTAATCCGCATAAATGTGTCTTCTGTGTTGATTGTGGCAAACTTCTCGGGTTTTTCGTTTCTAAATATGGCATTTGTCTCGACCCTCTTAAGGTCGAAGCTATTGTCAATCTCCCCACCCCTTCCTCTTTACATCAGTTGCAGAGTTTGCAAGGGAAAGCTAATTTCCTACGCCATTTTATACCGAACTATGCTGAAGTAGCCAAAGGTTTCACACGCTTGCTTAAGCAAGGCGTCTTGTTCCTCTGGGATGAGATTGCCTAAAAATATTTCGATGCACTAAAGACATTTCTTGTCAATGCTCCTCTTTTGCGTCCCCCTAATTATCATCACGACTATTCACTCTATTTGGCTGCTGCATTTAGCACTATTTCCATGGTTCTGGTACAGGACAATGATAATGGTGATGAGCATGTCATTTATTATTTGAGCCACAAGATTCTTGATATTGAAATGCGTTACACACATGTCCAGAAATTGGCGTTGGTGGTTGTTCAAGCCGTCCAACGTTTTCACCATTATATGTTACTCCACATAATAACCATGATTTCTGATTGTAACCCTATGACCTATATTTTAACTCGAAAATTTCTAGGGGGAAAATACTCCAAGTTGATAGTTACCCTCAAAGAGTTTGATTTGGAATTCACTACCACCAAATCAAAGAAATCGTTGGTTTTTTTTCCGATTTGATCTGCTCTTTACCTTCTGCCTCTGCTCCCTCTTGTTTTGAGGAACGCATTCCATCCGACACTCTTTTTTTTTATTAGCACCCTTGATCCATGGTACGGTGATATCATCGTTTATCTCCATACTTCCACTTTCCGGTCTGAGTTGACGAAAGATGCTCATCGACGTATTCGTCATCATTCGCAACCCTATCGCATAGTCAAAGATACTTTATACTGCATTGGAGCTAATTCCGTTCTCCACTGGTATTTGACCCCCGAGGAAGCTGAAAAAGTCCACAATGACTTCTATTCTAGTGTATGTGGCGGTCACATGTCTAGGTATGATACTGTTAAAAAAATCCTTCATGCTGGATATTTCTGGCCTAACATTTTCAAACACTATATTCTTGCTATCTGTAAATGTCACAAGTGCCAGATCTACCAGTGCAAGATGCACACGCCACCCGCTCACCTCCATCCCATCATTACCGTTGGTCCCTTTGCGAAGTGGGGTATCGATTTTATGACGTGTAAGCCTCACTCAGACGAGGGGCATGGTTATATTATCGTAGCTATGGACTACTTTGCTAAATGTGCTGAAGCAATGCCTACACTCACAGCTGATGGTAATATGGCTGCAAAATTTCTTTTCAATCATGTGATTACCAGGTTTGGTGTCCCTTAAGCTATTGTCACTGACCATGGCTCCCATTTTTGCCATTATATGATAGTTGAGTTGACTACCACGTTGGGCATGTGCCATGATAGCTCAACGCCGTACTACCCCCAGGCCAATGGCTAGGTTGAAGTTGTGAACAAGGTTTTAGTCACCATGCTTCAGCGTATGATTGGGATGCACAAGTCCAATTGGAATTTCATGTTGTTTTCAGCTCTCTGGGCTTACCGAACCTCGGTGAAGGATGCAACTGGATTCACCCCATTCCATCTCATTTATGGTCTGCAAGCTACCCTTCCGATTGAATGCAAAATTTCTTTCCTCAAGATAGCTGTTGAATTATTGCCGAATGCCCTGCCGGAGGAAGAACGTCTTCAATATTTGGAGAGGCTATATGAAACTTGCCACTTTGCTACTCTAGTCATAGAAGCATAGAAAAAGTGGGTCAAAGCCCACTTTTATCAGATGGTTTCCCCTCGTACCTTCGTAGAAGGAGACTTAGTTCTCTTGTATGACCAAGCTCATGATAAGCTGGGGGCAAGTAAATTCAAACCCATGTGGCATAAGCCCTACATCATTAAGCGAGTTTTACAGAATGGGGCCTATGATCTTATTGACTATGAAGGCTATCCCTTGGATCAACCCAGAAATGGGTTGTATCTCAAAAAATACTATGCATGAGTTTCTCATACATGTCCTTTTGTACATAAGTGTGTTTTCCATTTTTGTATGTTTTTGGCTTGGTGTGATTTGCGAGTAGTTTTTCCTGCTCATTATGTCTTTGCTTACTATGCAAATGTTTGTTACTCCTTATGTTGGTTTCACAGACGGTACCTCTCGCAGTACCTGGAACCTATCCTCCGCGGCTTGGGTGATTTGTGATCCTAACGATGAGTTGGTATACCTTCAAGGTATTTGTCTAGGGTGAACAACCAACAATGTCACTGAATACAGTGCAGTCATCGAACTCTTAACTGAAGCTATTACTCTCGACATTTGTGAATTAATTGTAAACCTATACTCTTAGCTTATTGTTCTCCAACTCAATGGGAATTATTTTGTTAGAAACCCTCTGATTTTTAAGGATGTATTTGCATGTTCGTTTGTTAGAAAGGTATTTTTATTACATCACATATCAACATATTCCTAGAAGAATGAATACGTTAAGTGATGTAGTAGCCAATATTGTATTATATAGACATTTGCGAAATTTGTAAAAAAAAATGATCATTACATAGCAAGATTTAGTCAGGAAAGGAAGCATATATATATGTGTGTGTGTGTGTGTCGATTGTTTGCATCCACGTGCATCATAGTTCAAAAAATATATGTGTTTTGGTTACATCTCAAGACATCATGTCTCTAAAAAATATGCAGAAATGAAACCTAAGTGTCTAATCAGCATGGTGATCATGATAGAACATTACTGCACATATGACCCGCCTCAGTAATCAGTGGATGTGGTTAGACACCCTGTAGTGTGCCTTTGATAAGCGTGAGGAACATCTTCGAATCTCACATAATCTGGGATCCCACTTGTGAGTCCCTCCAAGTTGTGCACGATCTCTTCTTCCTAGCTTCCCTCACCATGAGGGGCAGCTGTGAAATCACGTGGGACCCTTCGTGGTATGGGGGACATCCCTACAGGTCTCTTTGGGCCAACATATGCAACGCATAGATAAATTTCAGAACACATATAAAAAAAAAACCATAACACTCATAAAAATAAAAAAAATGAGTTTTTACCCAAATCCTCATCTCAATCATCTCCTTCCAGGAGTGGAAGGTCTAGATCACCCATGAAATCGGTACCAGTGTACGACCAATCCTCCACCATGATGAGTTATTAGCGTAGCGAGTCGAAGAATTTCGGTCTCCATGACATGTGTTTACCACCTCCTGATCGAGGCATCAAATCCGCCCAATGGACCATCCATGCCTCTCGTGTTGGTGGTGTAGGTACTGTCACCTCCTTGCACTGGAATATCGACAATCGTTCCAGGATGAACGATATCAATATGGACCCATATCCGAATTGTTTTAGCTTGCCATTCTTGCATTTGGTTAACTGAAATTTTAAGTTGCTTGTTACTTCTTTTGCCCAATTGCAGATGGCTGGAGCCATGCAATACATGACAAGATGAAGCTGTGTCTTTGTGGGGAGCCTGAGATTCAATGACCTGTGTTATAGTATGTATCACTACGCTTAGTTCCAAGTCAGGTACTGTCTGAATACCTACTTTTCCTCTTTTTGATCCTTTTTTTCTCCTGGACATACTCTATCTATCAGCATGCCCATGCTCTCACCGAGGGGTCGGGTACCTTTCAGGATCAGTTTCTCTCCCCTCCATGATAATCCAGTAATGAAATAAATGTCAGAGACTTCTATCTCCAACTCTTGGTCATGAATAAAATATATTTCTCAATCAGTGTCCCAGACACTAACTAGGTACTGCAATAATTCCAATTGAGCTCTTAAACACCATGTTAGGAAGAATTTCAAGAGCCCACAGTTTCTAAGGGAATTCGTACATGCATTATTTCCCATAGCATGTTCATCTTCTTCCCCGTGCTCTCTTTCTTTCCACTCTATGAACATTTTAGCCACTGATTTCTCTGCAAAAATCACAAGTAAGGTTCCCATTAGCCACAAGTTTGAATTTGAACCATTTAAATCAAAAATTTTGGAGGAATTTTTCATCTCTTTTAGTCACAACGATTGGCGCTGCTGTTTTGAAAACAACGGCGTTGATTGGCGCCTCCTCGTTCAAATTTTTCAGGGTTGGGCATGACTCCGTGCTCGGAACCCGCATTGACCGCTGCGACCAAGCCTTTACAAATCTTCCCCCAAAATGCATTAAATCATGAAAGTCAGAGAATGAGAAATGGCTTGAAATGTAAGAGAAGATCAGAGCTCATAGCTGGAGAAAACAGATTCGCAAAAGACCTCCTGGATTGCGTGCTGCCATCTCCACATGTTCACAGTAAAAATGGTAAAATGCTCACAAGAAAGAGAAAAGGTGAAAAGTAATTTTTTTTTACTATTTGCATCATTTTATAACATTTTATAAACCCTAATTAGGTTTTTTGACATATTTTTCGATTATTTTATTATTTTGTCTCGAAAAATGGGTTTTACGTTTGTTTCTTGTGCAGGAATAGGTCCAAAAGGTTAACGACGATGAAACAATGAGTTATATTTTATTACTTTTTTGGACTCAGTAAAAACACGAAAAAGTCACCCCCTGGAGTCATCTTTTAGCTCTTTTCTGACACTCAAAAATTGAAAATATTGTTGAGACTCTTGTAGTTTTGAACTCGTTAAAGGTTGCGAAATGTCACCTGTCCAGTATGCGTTTACCCCTTTTTTGGGCTGGGCCATATTATTTACGAAAAAGGAATACCTTAGTCGAACATGGCTAAGAGGTTCTCTCAGATATTGTTTTCTACATTTTCAGATCTATGAGACTATCTATGAAAATGGACCTATTGGATTTTTCTTTTCCACTTCTTTTCAAACTCTCTAAACATGAAAAGACGCTAATTTTTCCCTTTGTCACACTCGTTAAAACTAAATGACATCAAAAACCATCACCATGACGTTACCGAGTTCCTCTTTCCTAGGGCTCGTAAAGTGTACTAGGATGGATTTGTCCAAAGGACAAACTTACATTGCAATCATATGCTATCCCCTTCAATATTGTTTCCAAAAATAATTGGGGTACTCACCAGAAATGGTGGGGGAAAATGTAACTAGTTCTCAGTCGTGTTGGCATTATGTCGCTCTTGAACATGACACTTGTCTGCAATTCATGTCGGGTTGGAGACATCCCATATTCGTCATTTTGCCTCCATGGGTTTGGGTTATCCATTTTGACCTCTCATCTGCTCTTTGCCTTGTCACCATGACTTCAGATCCCTTGATGTTGAATACTGCCAAATTCCGGAGTTGTGTTGCCAATATGTTCAAGAGAAGTTCCTTCTGCAATTTTCAACCCTTGATCCTCCGTTCAATCTCGATTCACCATCATCTTATTCCTCTATCTCATGTCGATGATGTGGGAAATATTATGGCCCTCCTTAGACCTGTCACTTCCTGTCAACTTCAGCTCATTATCCAGGAAGCTGATCTAGAGACTCCCTTCTGGTACCTTAGAACTTGCATGCCTCAATGGAAAGTTCTTCACATTCGACGATAGGTTCTCATCACTGGCATTCGATCGAGTGATTTCATAGATGTTCGACTCCAGCTCATCGTTCACATTCCGTGGATTGTACTAGTTGTACCTTTAGAACCATTGTCATTATTGGTGGTCTCTCTCACGCATGTTAACAACTTTCATCATTGGTTAGTAATCAGGTGATTTTCTTGCATGTTTGACTTCAGCACGTTTATTCACATGCCTGAATCTGTACTTGTTTGGGTCGAGATGGAGTGCAAGACCCTGGGTTTTGTCTGATAAAATCTAGATTGCGAGATGATTTGGTTTATCATGGCTATATGCATAACTCTTCTGATTGGATGGCTACAACCATACCTGTGTTTATTTGATGATCCTTTTCATTGGATGGCTGCATCCATACCTTGGATCTTATTGCATGCTCTTTATTATGGATGGCTGCGCCCATACCACATATTCATGTATAAGAGATATCAGTTGTATTTTATCTTACAGGTCATCCGACAACGAATTTTTGGTTTGGGCATGTTCTCGTAAAGAATTTCACCCCCCCCCCCTCTCTCTCAGACTTCATGCTTTATGGGGCATCTATTACACATTATTTTATCACCATCCCTACAATCCCCATCCTGCACATTGGAGGACCATTTCAGTGACCCCTGTGTACTGTCATACATTTCCATAAATGTCATTGCATCCGTTGGCATGTAAAGACCATAATTTATGTTGATCATTCCTCAAGCAAACCTTCACACACCAATGATTTTGGGTCGACGCTGGTAGGCAGTTATGGACTCGATCCCATGAATAAATTAACACTGAGCCTCGCACTCATTGGCGCTTTGTCTCAAAAGGGAACCCACGTTGAGCTGCTTTTGGAAAGTTTTTTAAAATAGAAATGAAGCTTCCATGCTCTAACAGAGTCATGATGGTTTGTTTGACTGGATCAAGTCGAGTTTCTCCCTTTGGCCTATTAGTTCCTACAAATGTGCAACTCCCCAAAGGGATAGACCTCTCCTCCACCTTATGTGGATCCCAAGCCTCCTCCTCCTCTCCTATAAATCCTTCTTCCTCACATTGATTCAGCTAGCTGAACAATCATTAGTTATATCTGGTGTGTTGAAGAGAGTAGAGAAGAATCCATTATTGGGAGAGATTTTAAGCCCATTGCCTCATTAAGTTGAACGACGAACGAATGCTTGAGACATGCTCGACTGAACCCGTTGAAGGAGATCTGCAACGTCAAGGCATAAGGTTGTAAACTTATTTTTCATATATCAATATTACATGATTGGTTTCTGGTTCCAACTTCGTTTCCATTTATATTCGAAGTGTTTAACTCTCCTTGACTATATGAATAGTTGTAGATGAATGTATATTCTTGTATGTTGTCATCGTTTGTTTGATCTTTGTGCAGGTGCATAAACGTCGTCACCAACAAACCGCAAAGTGTGAGGAAAAATATCAAAGGATCACTGTTGCGTGCCACGAAAAAAGCATTGGACTTAGGTAGGATATATGTTCCAGTCCATATCTCATTTATAAGCTAGGAATTTAGGAATTCAGTGTGTTACCTTGTTTCTAGACCCACCCTAGGGCTCGAGGGATTGCCTTTGTCCGCAGAGGGAATTTTCATGCTCAACAAGAAGTTACGAGATGAGATGAAAAATTTAAGAGTTAATAATGATAGTTTGAGGCATGAATAGGAAAGGATCATGAAGATTGTTTCTAATAGACATAACCAAAGAGAAAAACATCTGAGTCCTGATGATGGAAATAGTCCTAAAATACACCAATAGAGGGAGGATGACCCAAAATTTGAGGGAGGTCGCATTGACAATGAGAAAGGATCTAAAAAGTGATTGTGGTGGAAAGAGAATCGAGAGGAAAAAGGTCGAATTGCAATGGGATCAAGAAAATAAAACCCCCAACGTTTAATGGAGAAGTGGAAAAAGTAGTTGAATCTTGTCTAATTAACATGAATAAATATTTTCATATTTATGAATATGATGAGAATTTAAATGCTATGTTGGAAATTTATGATTATCAAGGTAAATCCACACTGTGGTGGGAAGAAACTAAATTTTTTTGTGGAATTGACAAACAGGAAGTGACTTGTTACAATTTTAAAAAACATTTCAAGGATAATTTTTTAAGTCAAAAGTTCTATAATGAAAAAGAAAAATAGTTACTTGATCTAAAATTATGACAACAACCCACGAACGAATTTGTAACCAAGTTTACATCTCTACTGAGATATCTTTCCTATATCTGTGAAGAGAAATCTAAGGTGCATAATTTTGTTAGTATTTTATCAGATTTCATGAAGAAAAGGCTAGAATTTGATACTCCGAAGATGATGGATGAAGATATACATAAAGAAAAAATCCGCTACCAGCAAATGAGGCAAAAAGGTGAAAGTGGTAGAATTTGGAAAAATAAAAAGGGGTAGAAATTTTTCCAAGATACTAAGAATGAAAAAGCTGTTGGAGTTAAGAATGCACACAGAAAACAATGTAATCGACCTTCAGGGAAGAATAAAAAAAAAAATTAGGTCATAAGGTGAAAGCACACAAGTTGAGGTGCCAAGTATACTAGAGCCTGGCCAATTACAAAAACCCCCTTTGCAGTGGTGGGGTTGTGGGGAGCCCCATTATTATAAAAAATATCCTCACCGTAACATAGCAAAGCTAATTGCTAACATTCAAGAAGCCTCTACTGTTTGGGAGATTGTAAATACTATGCCAAGAATTAATGTTGCTTTGGAGGATTATCGGGTTGAATACAAACTTGTGATGATAGAATTTGAAGGTAAAATAGAGAACCATTATGTTTCTATTTTAATAGATCCCGGGGGATACCTAACTTATGTCAATCTAGAAATAATTGAGTGTTGTCATTAGAAAATTGTCAAATTAAAAAACCCCTAGTTAGTAAAATTGGCTACTAGGGCTAAAAGAAGAGTGATTGCTAAATTAGAGAATTGTCCTGTTGAAATAGTATGACAATAAATTAAATTAAATTTAAATATGTTTTCTTCAGGATCCTATGATGTACTAATAAAAATGGACTGACTAGAATGGCATTGGTCCTTAGTGAACTATAAAGACAAAACCATTAGTTTCCTCATTGAAGAGGGTGTTAGGAAATAAATTCATGGAATTAAAAGAGCCATTAAATTACAACCTATCACAACTATATAGCTAAGAAAGTGCATCCATAAAAGGCTATAAAACATACATTGTGTAGGTGGGATATATCAATTCTAAGGATAACATAACTAGCCTGGAAAACATACCAGTTATTTAAGAGTTTGTTGATGTATTTTCGAAGGAAATTCTAGGGCTACCTAAGAAGAGGGATATTGAATTTATTACATAATTAATTCTAGGAGCGACCCTAGTGTCAAAATCTCCTTACCGTATGAGCATACTTGAATTAACAAAACTTAAGTTGCAGTTGTAGGAGTTACTTGAAAAAGGGTGTATCTGCCCAAGTGTGTCATGTTGGGGAGCCCCAGTGTTTTTTGTGTGGAAGGATGGAACTTTACAACTGTGTATTGATTACATGCAGCTGAATAAATTAAATATCAAAAATAAATATATGCTACCAAGAATTGACAATTTATTTGATCAAGTTAAAGGTGCTATTGTATTTTCTAAGATTGAATTGTGGTCAGGTTATCACCAGATAAGGATAAACAAAGAGTACATTTGTAAGACAGTGTTCAAAACTCATTATGGTCATTACGAATATTTTGTTTTTCAATTTGGGCTTACTAATTCCCCAACAAAATTTATGAGTTTGATGACTGTTATTTTCCATCCTTACTTAGAAAAAATCATTATGATTTTCATTTATGACATTCTTATTTACTCAAGAAACTTAGAGGAACATAAGGAGAATCTACAGAGAGTTCTGCAAACGTTATGGGAAAATAAACTATATGCTAAATATAGTAAATGTGATTTTGACAAATACCAAATCCAATTCTTGGGAGATATAATTTCATCAGAAGGCATAGCCGTAGATCCTAATAAAATTAAAACCATCATGGAATGGCCTGTCCCCAAAAATGTTGCATACATTCGATCTTTCATGTGTTAAGTTTGGGTATTACCATAATTTTATAAAGGGATTTTCTATAGTCGCTTACCTTACAACTTATTTGCAGAAAAAGGGGTGATCCTTCATGTGGACAAGATAGTGCCAGTGTAGTTTTCAACAATTGATAAATTTATTGAATATAACCTTGGTTTCAAAAGTTGCGGACCCAGAAAAAGAGTTTATAGTTTTCATAGATGTGTTCCAAGAAGGTGTTGGAGGAGTTCTAATGAAATAAGGCACAGTAATAGATTATGAATCACGTAAGTTGAAAGATCACACACAATGATATTCCATTTATGACTTGGAACTAACAGTGATAGCTCACGCCTTGAAGGTATGGTAACATTACCTATTAGGAAAAAGGTTGATTTTAATTATTGATCATAGAATTTCTACATGTTTCTTAAAGAATCCTAATCTAAATGCACAACAAGCTAGATGGATCGCTTTTTAAGCGAATTTGACTTTTACATAAAGCATCTTAAATTAGAGGAAAAGAAAATTGTGTGAATTATGCACTAAGTAGGAAATTTCATTGTGTGTATGATATCTCCTATAAGATAATAGAATTTAAATTTTCTAAAAAAATCAAAGAAGCTGCCCTAAAATATCGAAAGTACAAATTCTTATGGAAGCAAGCCAAACAAGAACAAAATTCTGGAAATCGATCTGAATATGGTACAAGCAATGATAATGTGTTGACTTTTAGGGGAAAATATATATGTTCCTAATCAAATAAATGTTAAATAATTTATCTTGGATGAGTTTCACAAAAGCCCCTATGTTTCCCATCCTGATTATCATAAATTATTTCTGCAATGAAAAAAGAATACTTTTGGCTTGGTATGAGGAAAGATATTGTGAATATTTAGCCAAATACTTGGAGTGTCAACAGGTTAAGGCTGAGCACCAACACCCTGCTGGTTTTCTTCACCCACTACATATTCCTGAGTGGAAATGGGACATAATTACATTATATTTTATAACAGAAATTCATAGATCTAAGAATCAAAATGATTCCATCATGTTAGTGGTGGATAAATTAAGCAAAAAAACCCATTTAATCTATGTCAAATCCACATACAAGATTGTTCAAATTGAAGATATATTTATGAAAGAAATATTTCGATTACATGGTATGCTGGAAGTGGTAATTTCTGATAGGGATGTCAAGTTCACCTCCACATTTTAAAATGCCCTTTTTACTGGATTGGGTACTCATATTAAGTTCAATACTTCATTTCACCTGAAAAATAATGGTAATATTGAATGGTTGAATCAGGTACATGAGGATATGTTAAGAATGTATGTAATGCAACAACCAACCAAGTGGGAGGAATATATTCACTTAGTTGAATTTTCATATAATAACAACTGCCATGAATCATTTAAAATGATACATTTTGAGGTGTTGTATGTAAAATGATGTAGAACACCTACTAATTGGAGCAGTCCTGAAGACAAATTAATACTAGGACCTGAAATGCTAGTGTAAATGGAACAAACAGTGAAAAAGGTTCGACATAATTTAAAAGTTACTAAATATAGACAAAAGGCTTATGGAGACAATAAGAGGAGTTATAGAAAATTTCATTTGGGAGATCATGTATATGTGTGAGTTAAACCCAAGAAAAGTATGTTAAGATGGGGTGGTTGTGCAAAACTAGGACCTCGATATGGTGGACCCTTCCAAATTTTGGAAAGAATTGGACATGTAGGATATTATCTTTCACTACTAAGTGATATATGATTAGAAAATATGTTTCATGTTTGATTGTTAAATAAGTATATATATGATCCCATACATATCATTAACTGGAAAGATTTTATGGAAAAAATGTAATGTTGAAATTCTCATGTATGTCTTGGACCAGTGATTAAAATAAGACTAATGAAAATGTCATGATTTTGAAACAGGTCAAATCAGATAGAGAGTTCTAGATAGATCCCCTGCATATCCTTGATCACAAAGAAACAATGTTACGAAGGCAAGCTATCACCCATGTTAAAGTGCAGTGGAGGCACTTTAGCCCATAAGAGGCCACCTAGGAGGATGAAACCTTTATGCGACAATCATATCCTAGCTTGTTTCAAGGGAAAGAATGAACACCAGGGATGGTGTTTCATATAAGGGGGGGAGATGTAACACACTCGCTTATTATATATATTGTTTACTTACTGTCATTTACTTTTATTACAAACCTAATAACTTATGGGCTTAGTGAAAAGCCTAATGAAACTTTAATTCTTTAAGGTTTTTAAATTATTTATGTTTAATAGAAAATTATGATGAGTCTTGGAAGTCACAGAAATACCCTTAATGAATTTTCAACTTCCAGATAGTTAAATACAATTTTCTTCTCTCATTCCTTAAAGATAAAAAAATCTTAGTGGGAAATAAAGGGGGTTAGGAAAAATAAGGACATCGGGAAGGTGTGGCAAGGTGATTCTTGTGGAGTACTATTGATATGGACTAAGAGGCAGTGGGAAAATCCAATATAGACTTAAGCTTATAAGTTCTAGGGTGGATTTTCTGGTCTTGATGCATGTCAACTGACCTTGAAAGGTCACTGTCAATTGGTTGTTCTGGAATTGAGAAGCTTGGGGGGATAATTTGACATAATTTCCAATATCATCTATTGGGTGGTGTGGTACCACCGATGAATTATTAGAAAAATACCATAACATATAAGTATTATGTTGTATATGTATTATTTTTTTTATTAAAAGGATGATATCGTAATGAATGTTGTTCACCATTCCTTGATCACGTCCTCAGTGTAAAAGCTCAAAAATCAAAGTGCTTAGAATTCACTGGAAACTAAACAATAGCGAAGAGCTCATCGCCAGGAATCTGATGCAATTCATTTCGTCAAAAACAGAGTCCGGATGAAGAAGATACAGCCTGTTGTTCGTTTTCCTAAACAGCTAAAAAAGTGCAGAATAGTGACAAGTTGATGACATGGCAGCCTAGTCAGCATGCAGGGTATATTTTGGGAATATTCTTTAGTTTTTCCCAATGAAAATGTAATAAGTGTCACAGTAGGATTCACCGAATTGGTTTGAAGGTGATTTTTTAAAAAGTTTTGGCTCCTAAGGTTGAATTCAAATTTTTTTTTTATATATATGGATGGATAGCCAATGAGAGGCTAACACGTGGTACAACTAGGGGCTACCATGTGCCCCCTTTGGTGGACCTTATCCGAAGTCTTAAATTTGAATTACAATTTTACATTAAGATAAAACTTCAATATGCAAACTATATTATTAATCAAATAGATTACACACATTTATACATGAATTAGTCTGAAGATAGGAAATCTATCCTGGACGTACAATAAGTTGGTTGAGGGAATATCTCAACCTCACACCAAACAAGGAAATTAGTTTTAGCTAACTGCTATTGAATAGGAACAGACTCTATACATAGAGAGTCACAATTGGACAAGTAGGAATTACACATTCTAACACACCCCCTTAATGACTACTTGTCTCGATATCACTTCGCGAAATATAGTTGTGGTTAAACATAACAAAAAATAATATGTCGACGTCCATAGAAAGGAGCAACCATCCACCAGAATGCATGGGTACCAATCGCTGCAACCGATGGTCTCGTAGGATGTCCTTCATATACATGGTTCTGTCAACCATTATCACTGCATACATGTACCTGTATCTACAGATCCCCCTCCAACGTGGGTTTTATCGGATGACCCGTAACCATGCTCTTCATCAGTGGGAGAACACTGACACAGACTTGTTTCCAGTCTGCTTCACTATTATACGTGGTTTCTAACTGACCACAAACTGACACTCCAAAATGGTTTCTGGATGACCATGAACCTGTAGTTACAAAGTGGTTTTGAGATTACCACGAACTTTTACAGGGATACACATGCCTTTATAAGGCTTACATACTCCATCTCTTGGAGTTACGAGGTACATAAAATGACCACTACAAAACCATCCTAGACTTGCTTACCATTCAACTGAGTGACTCACCATCAAGATTTTATTCTAAGAAACCCACACTAATTCACACAAACTTTCACCTACATGTCCATCATCCTTTAATTTTCAGAGTCATTGTTGGGTTGTTGCACAAAATTAATATTTGTCATACTTCAGTCTTGCTATCCACCACAAAGTATCTTTACATCCTCTTTCTTTTTCTCGTCTAATTGTTGTCTTGAATTCACCTGCGCGATTTGTTAGAGTAGCTAATTCTAACAAAACCACTCCATTGAGTTAGCTAGGCTCGATGCTTCAATACATTCAAGATTCCGAGAGCACCATAAATTAAGTCCACATATTGTCATAGCTCCAATAAGTTGGCCATACCTATTAAGCTATATGAAACCTCTCCCTCGTGGCATCCCTACTTTCTTTATAGGATACCTCCAGCTTGTAGGCCCCAGTATTGTCTAGTACGAATGCCAATACCAAAGTGACCAATAGGGAATCCACCACGCTGAATCAAGTGGGTTAAAACTCGATAAACATTATAGTTGGTTTTGAAATTGAAGCGAATGCCACCAAAAATTCAATATGCAAACTATATTATTAATCAAATAGATTACACACATTTATACATGAATTAGTCTCAAGATAGGAAATCTATCTTGGACGTACAATAAGTTGGTTGAGGGAATATCTCAACCTCACACCAAACAAGGAAACTAGTTTTAGCTAACTGCTATTGAATAGGAACAGACTCTATACATAGAGAGTCATAACTAGACAAGTAGGAATTACACATTCTAACACATTATGGTCGAATTGCATCTTAATATCCAAAGTTTGGATCATATATGGTGGCGCATTACATTTTTCCAAATTCCGAGTTATAATATACATATGGACGCATGTATGCTAAATTCCGAAACACATTAATCCATAGTTCGAAGGGTTAATAATTATGCCAAAGGTTTGAAATGGTTTATTGGCGCGTAAAAGGTTTACACAAGACTAGGCGAAGGTTGGGCCTCAACCCCACGACCTCCCACAACCTACTCTCTGCCATTACCAACACACCACACCGCAGAGTTAACTATATACAGTTTCGAATTATATTTATTATCAAACAGTTGGAGTGGCGGGGCTATGGAGGGGGCCAAACCCCTCCCCATGAGACCAAGCCACAAGAACACAATGCAGAGCAAAAATAATAATGGGTGGATTAAGCTTTAACATGGGTTTAATTAACCATAACCTTTGTGTTAAGCGCTAATCAGAATTGTAATTCGAATTAGATTAAAAACACGCTTATTGCACTAATATCAAGCTTATCCATTTTTAAAATATTATTTGTATTAATTAAACAAAGAATAAAGTGGTGGAATTTACGGCAGAACTGCCATTTTAGGCGCTGCCCCCAACTTTGGTGATCTTAACTGGATTCTTCTCCAGTTTTAGAGGCAGTATAGTAGGGAAAATTGAATGAAGCACATCTGGAGCAATTTTCGACCAATTTTGTCTCAGGAAGAGTCATTCCTAGCATATTTTCATGCTCTGAATCCATTGGTACAGGTAGCAAAGGCAGAGGAGAAATTATAAAAGTGCTTTTGTCACTTTGAAGAAAAAAAATCCGAGGGCCACCAGGAGGGAAGGCCATGTCTAGATCAGCTAAAGACCAAATTGAGAGCAAGAAGAGTCATTTCAAATAGATTTGTACATTCTTGACGCATGGAAGCATGTTTCAAGAGCTGTAGCTGAATGTAAACATAAATTTTTTCACTTTTGAGCTAATACAGAGCCCCAAGCCATGGAAGTTGGACCAAGGAGATGTAGTCCAGGAGGGATGAACTCCATCAAAACTCTGTGTTGATTGATCAATTGTGATGGTTTTCTATTCTTGTTTTTGTTGTTGTTCAACATATTTATTTCATGCTTAATGCTCTTGAATTCAATCATAAAACTCGGTTAATTTACCTGCTTGACACACATAAGCAACAAGGAAACCTATGTATATCAAGCACAAGATCAACAAATAAATTTTAAATCCGAAGATGAAATTAGCACTGCAGCGTGCAAAGATAACATTCATTCTCAAATCCAGTTGGTATCAGAGTAGGGGTTTCTAAGGTTATTTTCTTGATATTTTCTTGAGTTTTGTGCAAGTAGTGTTTTAATGGTTGCAAATTTATGATGTTGAAAAGGTTAAAATTGCAGAAAGGTGAAGGGAAATTGTTGGTTACAAGTCCTGATATTAGGACCAGAAGAAGGAGAGACATAAGGGTACCATCTCCACCCAAAGTCCCCTTCATAGCTGCACTTGAAGCACCTCATGTTTTGTCTCAAGAAGTTGAGATTGAAGAGTTACAAGCACCAGAAGTTGAGCTTGAATCCATAGCCATCATGTCAAGTGTTGGAGAAACTGAAGGTCATTCAAAAGAGGATGATGTCAAAAGAGACTCCAATGACATAAAGAGGATGGTTAAAATTATGTTTGATGCATTTAATGATGGGATGGAAGGAGAAGGTTCTAAGCCTCCACATGGAGAAGGAACTTCAGATGATAAGAAGGATGAAGAAAAGGATTCAAAGGTTACTGGAGGAAAGCCACCTCCATGTTCACTATCTTCTCCATCAACATGATCTTCCACTTCCACCACAAAGACCACCCATACTCACTCAAAGACCACAAGAGGAAAAACACCCCTACTCAAACTTCATGTCAAATTTTAGCTTCCAATGTATAATGGTGAGATAAATGCAGAAATGTTTGAAAATTGGATACGTCAGTTGGAGGTGTATTGTAGAATTCATAACCCTCATGAATATGACATAACGATTCAGTTGGATTCTTTGAGGATGGAAGGATCTGCACTTGTAGGGTGGGAAGCAAGGACTCAAGAAGAGATTAAAAACCACGATAAGATCTATATGTCTTGGTCAAGTTTTATTGATGTTATTAAAAGGAAATTCTATCCATTATCTTGCATGAAAAAGGCCATTATGGACTGGCAAAATTTTAGACAGTTGAAAGGGAAAAGTGTGTAAGATTATACTTATGAATTTAGGAGAAGAGATCTTATTTTGGGTATTAATTTGTATTCTCAAGAAACTTTGTTAAAGTACATTGGGGGTTTGCACAGTTACCTTTGGCACAATATTCTCATGTTTAATCCCATAAACATAGATGATGTTTGTGTTCAAGCCACACACTTAGAAGCAAGAGGTAAACATAACATAGATGAGAAAAGTGATAGCGAGGGTAAAGGAAAGGGAAAGTTTTATGGAAGAGGAAAAACAAACAGCTCTGTCAAAAGAGAGAAAGATAAACTCACATGTAAATTTTTTTTGATGAATGGACATGATGAATACCATTGTTGGAAACTTCATCCAGAGTTGAAGCCAAACAAACTGAAAGCCAAAGAAAAGGAGAAAATTGTTGCTATAATTGAACATGACTTAGGTTCATATTTAGGAGATGAGACACAGATTACAACCATGGGTTTGAAAGATAAGAACATAGCAAGCACTTGTTCTTCAAATTGTTCCAATGTCACTCAAGATGAATATATGAGAATAGAAATTTTCCGTATTAGAGTTGTCTCTAAACATACAGAGATAGACACACTTTTTGATAGTGGGTCACAAGCTAATATGATTTCCAAAGACTTAATTAACCAGCTATACCTTGAAACTGTTAGAAATCCAAGACCTTATCCTTTAGGTTGGATATGCAAGAACACAAACTTGCAGGTTACAAGGAAGTGCATACTAAGATTCGACATCAATTCAAACTTTCTTGATGAAGTTGAACTTGATGTGGTGTCACTTGAGATATCAGGTATTGTATTGGGAAGTCCTTATCTATATGATAGGAAAGTAGTATTTCATCTCCATGAGAATAAGTATCACTTGTTTAAATTGGCATTGAGTACATAGTTAGAGTGAATAATAATAAGACGTGTTTGTCTCTTATACATGTAGGATAAATGAAGAGGATAGTGAATGCAAGTCATAATTTGACATTATTAATGATAAAACAAAGAGATGTTTTGAATCAAAGCTTTCAAAAATATGCATCGAATGAAAAAGTTGATTTCATTAAGGTTTCTTATGCTTGTAATGATATGTTTCAAGACTCTAACAGGTTGCCTTTGAAAGGAGGTGAATAATATGTGACAGATTTGCAGCAGTCAACATTAGTGTTGAGCAATGTTGGAAACAAGATGTCGGTGCAAGAGAGTGAAAGGTCAAAGAGAAAGTGACAAAGAATTTTGAAAAAGAAGGCATGGGTTCCAAAAATGCTTGTTTTTGGTTTCCAAAAGATACATGGCAATGGTGAAGATACTGGGTCAAGAGTTGACACAAGTAAAAATCGAGTTCAGTTAAGAATCGTCATGACAATAATGTGCAAGGTGAGACAAGTTTTAAGTTTCCTTTGATAGATGACCAAGGTAGGAACAAGATGGTTTCTGCAAGAACAACATGTTTCTTTGCAAATTCCAGGAAATTGTAGCATGACGGTGTCAATGACAACAAGAGAAGGTCGCAAGAGTCAAGGAAAAAATTAAGTTTTTATGAAAAGCTCCAATTAATGAAAATGGGAAAATTTTAGTGGATAAAGACTAGAAGGTTGAGGGAACAACACCCTCATCCACATGATCAGTAATCAAAGAGATTTTGGGGTCCAAAAGGCTTCTAGTGGGGAGGAATGATCGGGTGCTGAGTGTAAAATATCAAAAATGAAAGTGCTCAGAATTGATTGGAAACTGAACGACAAAAAGGAGCTCGTCGCTAGGATTCTAGCACAATTTGTTTCATCGAAAACAGAGTTCGGATGAAGAAGATAGAGCCTTATCGAGCAGGGTTTCAATATTAGGAATTTGGCTTCTGTGATCCATAAATTGTGTATAAAGTCTTTCAGTGAAAATCACATTTAAGAAAATTTCGTTGACGCGTTTCGAACCAGCCAGTGTGGTTCATCATTAGGACAAGATGAGAAATCTGATCTAGGAACCGGTTTAAATAGATGAGGAAAGCTCCAACTAGTCGTTGTAAATACCGACTAGTTTGACTAGAATAAGAAAAATCTAGAAAAGAATTAATCAACAATATTATTATTATTATTTATTTTTTCATTTATTTATTATTATTTTACATAAAATAATAATAAATAAATGAATAATAATAATAATAATAATACTGTTGATTAATTCTTTTCTATATTTTTCTTATTCTATTCAAATTAGCCGTTATTTTCAATCGCTAGTTCGAGCTTTCCTCATCTATTTAAACTGGTTCCTAGATTAGATTTCTCATCTTGTCCTCATGATGAACCACACTGGCTGGTTTGAAACGCGTTGACGAAATTTGCTTAAAAGTGATTTTCATCAAAATACTTTATACACAAGATAGAGCATGTTGTTCGTTTTCTGAAACAGCTAAAAAAATTGCATAACAGTGACAGGTTATTGACATGGCAACCCAATCAGAATGCAGGGTATATTCTTGGAATATTCTTCAATTTTTCCCAATCACACTGTGACAAGTGTCACAGCAAGATTCGCCGAATTGGTTTGACGATGATTTTTTTTAAAGTTTTGGCTCCTAAGGTTGAATTTGGATTTTTTTATATATCTGGATTGATAGCCAACTAGAGGCTGACACATGGTGCAACTAGGGGCTGCCACATGCCCCATTTGGTGGACCCTATTCGAAGTCTAAAATTTGAATTACAATTTTACATTATGGTTGAATTGCATCTTAATATCAAAATTTTGGATCATATATGGTGACACATTACATTTTTCCAAAGTCCAAGTTATAATATACATATGGGCGCATGTATGCTAAAGTTCGAAACACATTAATCCATAGTTTGAAGGGTTAATAATTATGCCAAAGGTTTGAAATGGTTTATTGGCGCGCAAAAGGTTTACACAAGACTGGGCGGAGGTTGGAGCTCGACCTCACGACCTCCCCCAACCTATTCTCCACCATTACCAATACACCACGTCGTGAGACTTAACTATATATAGTTTTGAATTATATTTATTATCAAACAGATGGAGCGGCGGGGGTATGGAGGGGGCTAGCCCCTCCCCATGAGACCAAGCCACAAGATCACAACACTAAGCGTAAATATTAATGCATGGATGAAGCTTTAACATGGGTTTAATTACCCATAGCCTCCGTGTTAAGTGCTAATTAGAATTTTATTTCGGATTAGATTAAAAACACGCTTATTGCACTAATCTCAATCTTATCCATTTTTAAACTGCTCTTTGTATTAATTAAACATAGATTAAAGTGGCGGAATTTACAGCGGAATCACCATTTTAGGCGCTCCCCCCAACTTTGGTGCTCTTAACTAGAGTCTTCTCCAGTTTTAGAGGCAATATACTAGGCAAAATTGAATGACGTATATCTGGAGAAATTTTCGACTAATTTTGGCTCAGGAAGAGTCATTCCTAGTAGATTGGCATCTTCTGAATCCATTGGTATAGTTTTCAGAGGCAGAGGAGAAATTATAAAAAAAAAATTGTCAGTTTGAAGAAAAAAAGAAGCCCAGGGCCACCAGGAGGGAAGGCCATGCCTAGATCAGCTGAAGACCAAATTGAGAATAAGAAGGGTCATTTATGATATATTTGGACATTCTGGACTCATTGAAGCATGTTTTAGGAGCTATATCTGAATGTAAACAACATTTTTCTCACTTTTGAGCTAATAAAGAGGCCCAAGCCATGGAAGTTGGACCAAGGAGATGTAGCCCGGAGGGGTGAACTCCTTCATCAAAAATCTGTGTTGGTGGATCAATTGTGATGGTTTGTTGTTCTTGTTTTTTATGTTGTTCAACATATTTATTTCATGTTTTATGCTCTTGAATTCACTCATAAAAATTAGTTAATTTACCTTTTTGACACACATAAGAAACAAGGGAACCTATGTACATAAAGCATAAGATCAACAAATAAATTTTAAATCTGAAAATGAAATTTGCATAAAAAAACTAACATTCATACTCAGATCATTTCTTTATGGTGAGAATGAATGAAATATTTGTAAGCTATGGTATGTGTTAGATATTAAAAAAATATTTGGCAACCACCTAATAAAGAAAATATTAGTATATTCTTTAAGATGAGAACATAGTTGAATTCCTCTACAAATTTTATGGAGAAGTTGAATATAACGGGAAGGAAGACTCTCTTGCATTTATTTTTTCAAAAGCGGTGTAATGAAAGATACAGGTAATAATTGTTTATAAGGAAGGTTTTTAGTCTTTATATTTATATCAATGCAAATTATTAAACTAAGCCTGCAGACTCTGAAGTGGTAAGGAACTTCTACAGTATCGAAGGAACAAACATGATCAACCAGGGCCCCTTTAGTAGACAAAAGAATAAGAGCATTGGTAAATAATTCTCTACAGGTTCATATTAGCACTCCTGATCAAGACAGATTCTCTAGTGACTGGGGGAATAGTTTTGAACTCGACGGGGACATTGAGGGAACAAAAAACTAAAAATAAAACTACATAACTATTGTTTGGTTCCAATATCACCAAAAATAAATTTCAATATAAAGGCAATAGAATTTATATATATGCTCCTTGATGTATTAATAAGAAACCCCAGTGTATGAATGGCCTAGGTTATAATTTATGAATTGGTTTTAAAGGGTTCAGGCTACCTGACCTAAATAATTTATGTTAAGAAAAGACTCGTACAAAAATAACTAAGTATCGATCTCAACATATTTACGGAAAATTTATAAAATACAAACTAAGGTAAACGAGAAGGGGAAAACCAAACTCAGTATGAAAGATGGTATCTGCATTAAGTCAGAGTGTATAAGAAAGTAATTTTCTTTTTAGATATAGTTGCAAGCCACCGAGGAATATTTAACTGGATTGGGAATCATTATCCTAAATAGGAACATTAATATACATATGTATAATTTATATCATAGGCACGGGCTAGGAAAAAACTAAGTAAGGACTTTTCATTGAGACCCAGGTTAGCCTTGAAGACCCAACTGTTTCCAACAGTCAAAGGGTAATCTTATGTTGAAATACCCAGCCTCAATACACGTTAACTTGAAATAGAAAACTCGTGCAAGAACCTTTATATCTCAACAAAGACATTAATTTATAACCAACAATAAAATCATCTATAAAGACTGGGTGAATGTCTATGACATGCATGCATAAAATATAGACTAATAATACAAACAAAATAAATTATACACTATAAATCTTCTATAAGGGAAACCCAAAATATTATTTACATAGTATATATTTTCAATCATCACAAGTGTGATTTTTGCACCATAAATTATAAGAGGCATATGTCATTACATCCAATAATCAACAATTGAAGCAAAAACCATCCAGTAAAATAGTTGAAACACTTGGAACGAGGCATTGCTGTTGAGATACCACATACATCCCATTACAGTGCTTGTCATGCTTTCAATGAGAGCTTCACATGTTGTTGCTACTGTAGAATGCTTCTTACTTGCCTTCTTCTATGGACATTTCGTGGCATAGTTCCTGAACTCGTGACAGTAAAAACACTTGATGTTGGACAACTATTTATTCTTTCCCTCTTCACCTTGGGACTTCTTTCCCTTGGTATTATTTCCTTTACTGACTAATAAAAATTCCTCTTCTTTGGAAGAGAAACCGTCTCTGGTGTTTCTCCTAATCTCTTCCTGCACCAAGTCAAACCACAATCGCTCAGACTTTGGTAGCTTCTCCCTCCAATTTACCAAATCCTAGTAGTTTTTCTATCTCTTGGGAAGGCCTACGAGTGCTAGGCTTACCAGATCGTCCTCGACAACGGTAAAACCAACACTTCCAAGCTCATCTCAACATTGGGTGAACTTGGTCAAGTACTTTGGTATTGTGTTGCTCTCCTTCATCTTGATTTTTCTGAGCTTGTCCTTCAACGCCAACTTCCTATGGATGTTTTTGTTCTAAAAAAAATCTGTTAAGGCCTTCCACATAGCATATGGAGTTTCCTTTCCATGGAGGTTTGAGACAATATGATCTCAAACACCTTCCAACATAATCCTTCTTGCCTTTGCTACGTTCCTCTTCCATGCTGCCAAATCTTGAGCATCTGTTCTTGCGGGATTAGGAATATCATTGTCTATGAATTCCTTCAGCTAGTTTTCTTACAACAATGCTTCCATCCTATCTCTCCAAGAAATTTAATTCGAACTACCCTCAAGGGCATATCCGAGTCTCAATCTAGGGAAAGGAATCGTGATCCTACTACTAGTCCTGAAGAGTAGATCTACAAGTTCGATTCACCTGCACATAACAAGCTCATATTATTCTCTTCTAAAGTCATTCCTGCTGTGATACCATGTAGAAAATCCACGTAGATTCAAATGATAATTGTAATATGCTAAAACATTATACTTGGATCTACTCTACCAATTGCAGAAACCAATTTAGATCTTGAAATCACAAAACATGAAAGAGAAAGAATTTCAATTTCACAACACAAATATTTTCCTGGGGAAAGCCTCAACTAAAATCCTCGCTATCTGTATATTGCATAATACAAATAATATGAGAATAGTACAATGTTTTTTTCTCCAAGCTGAGAAACCTCTACACTATCTCTATCTGTCTCAATGATTCCTAGACAAGCCTGGTTCAATACTTAACCATTTTTCTACCCTTTAGGATCCCTATTTCCTTGTGAAGTTTCCTTGGGTAATTAGGCCCTATTCATTAGGGAAATTACCAATCCATACTACACATTCTATTAGGGGCCTTCCTCTAACTGCATGCACCACATGTACAATTCGGATAATTATGCAACTGATCGTACACTACCCTTGAGCTCCAATCTCAACTGGGTCTTTCTCAGAACTGATATGCATGAGTTATTTATGAGTGAATTATCAGTTAACGGATTGAACACATGAAGTGACATCCCACTTTATAACCTCCTACTAGTTCCTCCATTATTTAGAACTAGTTTAAATGAATTTAAGTCAGATAATTTGAGTTAATTAATTACAACTCAAAATAAACTCAACCAGGGCTCCTATAGTGTAGGAGACACTCTGCATGCCTCTGGTTTGACCCTCAGCTCGAATTAAATGAACCAAATAAGTTAGCCTAACTTAGTTAACTCATGCAAGATGTTATGTGACCTGGAATTACAATTATATTCTAATTTAATTCAAGGGAAAATTAAATAAAAAATGCCATTTTCAAGATTTCTTGTTTCCATTTTCAATATTTCTTGTTTTTTAATAATTTTGGATGATCTTGGTTAGTATATTTGTTTTTTAATATGGTATCATAGTTCCAGGGTATCAACTTCCTCCATCCTCATTAGTTTTCTTTGCTTTGAGATCTGAGTAGTTCTAGGTCTCCACAACACCATCTTCCCTCTATCTTTGTTCATGCATCGATCACATTGCTGAGAATTGGGCATTGTTTGCAACTTGTTTGTGATCATCAATTGTTGTTTGATTTTTCTAAGGGTTCAACGCTCTTTGACAGGCCTCACACATCACAAACTTGCTATTAATTTTTTGCCCCGTCTTGTAGATTGATCCACTCATCTGATGTGCCATATAAATGGAATTTGTGATGGAAATGGCTTCACTATGTATTCCTTGCGTGTAGAAAAATTTCAGTGGTTTGAATTCCAACCTAAAGGTTGATTCTGCATGACTTTCGATGGCATTCATTCCACTTGCGAGAATGAAGTTTTCTTATTCTTCGTCGAAGTTGGAGTTTCTAAGGAGATTGAAGTTCAAAACCCAACCAACCTTGTTGCCAAACATGGTTCCTTGATCAGAGTTTTTGGTTGGAATCAAACTCTCGACTGTTTGCTTTGTGACAGTCATCCATGTTGAAGGAGATGAAGTTGTCATTCCTTCAGGGTTAGAGAAGCGATTCTAGAGTTTTTATTGTTGGGAATCATGATTGTCGTTAGACCAAAACCAGCAGGTGTTAGTCAACAATCGCATCACCAGAGATAAGGATCCATGAGAGGCAGTTAGTCCATGTCGTGAAACACACGGGGAGCGTTGGTTTATCCAATGTCCAACAATCTCCCCCCCAACGTGAGCCGGGTGTGGATCGAACTCGTGACCTACGCTCTGATAACAATTGTTGGGAATCACAATTGTCGTTAGACCAAAACCCGCAGGTGTTAGTCAACAATCACATCACCAGAGATAAGGATCCATGAGAGGCGGTTAGTCCATGTCGCGAAACACACGTAGAGTGTTGGTTTATCCAATGTCCAACATTTATATTACCATTGTTTCTATTTTATGTGTTTGAGGTAAACAATAAATATTACATATAACATTAATAATTGGCTTCCTCTCTTATCATCTTATTTTATATTTTATTTTAAGTAATAGACCATCGATTTAAAGAAGTGACTTAATCATTAACTTACTATTAATGTGCTTATTATTTACCCTTAGTTGAGTAGCTACTTTCGTTGATTATCTACCCTTAGTTGAGTGGCTACTTTCGTTGCTTATCAATTTTAGTGTATATATATTTTGATTAACCTTGTGTGATATCATAGAGTTTTCATGTAAATTAACTTGGAATTATTATGAGCATCTTTAATGGCATTGTTAGAATTATTATAAGCATCTTTAATAACATTTTTATGACATTATTTAGAAATTTTTAAGAGTTTTTATTATATTTGTATTTGAAATTTCTTCTCTTTATGCCTTCACCATCCATCCTTTAAATTTAACCATCCTTTAAATTTAACCATACTTGGCAAATTTTTTTTAAATATTAGTCAGACTTCCGTTTGGAACTTTCAACGAAAACCATATATTTAAAGTTCCTTGGAATTTTCTTTAAAATTTTAGTCATACTTCCGTTTGGAACTTTCAACGAAAACCATATATTTAAAGTTCCTTGGCGTTCTTCTTTAAAGTTTTAGTGATACTTCCTCTTGCTACGTTCAACCTTAACATACTTCATGTTCTTTCCTTTCTATACATCTTTCAATTCATTTTCATAGTATTTTTTTTAATTTTCACTCCAAAGTCTTACGTTGATTTCGCAGCCTTATGTGAGTCATGTTACTATCCTTGGTTAATGGTGTTTTTTTTTTTAATAGCATTTTGTACATAAATACATATCACACTCTCGTTGTATGTGAGACGATACATGTACTAAATGTGGACAATCACCATCCAATGAACGATGGACACGATAAATACAATGAATATAGTACAATAAACCATTGTTCAATCATGTAATTGGTCAAGGAAAGAGATGCATTATCTATCATTGTTGAACAGTACAATGGGTCTACGTAGGAACGTTCTATGGTTTATAATCATTTTCTGGTTATTCAAAATCTTTGAAAGTGTTTGACTAGTCTACCTTTTAGAGTTTTTATTAGAATTAAACTAAATTTTAGAGGTAAGATGATTAATTTTCAAAGTAATCTCTATCACTGTATTTTTTTTCCCTTGAATGTTTGATTTGCATTGATAAATTTTAGAGATAATTTTTTTTAAAAATTTGTAATACATTTTAGTGATTATCAAAATGTTTTAGAGAATTTGATTCTTTAAAATAAAGGAAAGAGAAATCAATGGTTTTTAGTTTGAAAATAATTTTTAATTTATAGAATAAGAAATATCAATGATTAAAATTATAAAATTAATTTTAATATCAAATTATATATATATATATATATATAAAATATGATTTTGAATCTATTTTTACATTAAAAAAAAATAGTTTTAATAATTTAAATTTATGATTTTATTAAAAATTTCTAATAATAATTAGAAAAATCTAAATAAATAATATTTTTTTTAATTAAAAATATTTTAAATTAATACCGCAATTAATATTATTAAGTTATATTACTATATTTTAAATATATTTTTATATTAAAATAATAATTTTAATAATCTAAAATTATAATTTAATAAAAAAAGCTACCATCATATTTTAATAATTAAAAAAAATCAAAATTATCCAATATATAATCTTTTTCCATATTTCATTTAATCATGATTCTTTACTATTATAAAATAATTATATTATAGCCTTCACATTAATATCTTTATGAATAGGTAAGTTTTCATGGTTGGAGATTATATTGTTAATAAGCTTTTTCTTGATAAAATTATATGGATTATATGAAATGTACTTTGGACACTCCATCCATTATACAAACATATAAATATTTTATTGATAGTTAAGAGTGCACTATTAGTATAAACAAGGTGAATGCTAAATTAATAGTTTCAAATTTGACCTAATTATTATTAAAGAGATTGTAAAATTAAATTTGACTTTAAATTCAAATTAGTTAAGAGAATTGGTTCAAATACATATTCAGATTTGATCTATGGTTCAAATACATATTCAGATTTGATCTATGACCATTTCCATGAGAGGTAGTCGTAACTGAAAAATTTCTCATGAGTTTAAATAAATATTTAGATTTTAATCTTCAATATTTAGATTCAAATCTAAATACCTATTTAAACTACCTCTCTTAACTAATTTGAATTTAATCCGATTTAATTTACAATCTTCTTAGCAATAATTAGGTCAAATTTGAGAAATTCACATTAATATTTCACACTATTTGTCTTGTTCTTGTACTCTTAATTATCAATGAAAGATGTGTATGTCACTCATGAAGAGTTAATCATCCACTTGAAACATGCACAGTTGTGTCCCCAAAAAGTTTTTCAACGATTAATATCTTTATTATTCATATAAATTTGTTAAAAAATGTAAAACAATAATTTTCTTTTGGTAAAATATCATTTTTCTATTAAACTAATACCATCTTACATAATATCAATTTTTTTTTGCTATTCTCTTGTTGGTTGGAAGCCATATCAATGGTAGAATTTAATGTATTCTATTTCAAATGTCTATATACTAAACAATGATCAATGGGAATGATGTTTTGTAGAGGAAAAAACATCCTTTAAGAGAGTGACTTGTATAGAATTGACAAACACATCATCTCCTGGATTAACTCATTTTTTTGCCTTCCTCTCTTTTTGCCTTCCTTCCCATGCTTGGGAATATGTTTGGAGCTTTGTGTTTTCTCCCTTAGAAATCCTATACCTTTTTAATTTTTAGATGTGAATATCTTTATCTAAATAATATTTTGGCTCATTTGGTATCTTTCTTGGGTCCTTACCTATCCATTCTCCAATGAGATATGAGAGTGTAATTTCATCCATATCAATTTCATCTCACCTATCGGCATTCTTTGTTCCCTATATGTATAGCATATCAATTTTATCTATTGATGTGTTCTTTGTGGATTCCTTCGGCGCTTTTCTTTTATGAGCTTCCACCTCTGGTTTCCCATTGGACTTCTCTTGATTTGTTTCTTAAGGATGTACCTAATTTTGCATTTCTTTTTCTTCTTTAGTCAATGCCCCATAATGGTGGATTGAAGGGGTTCCTCTGGTCTTGACACATTTTCTTCTTGAGGGTTTTTTCGATGAGGATGGAATTTCTGAAAACCTTCATGATCCAATGCTTGTTAATTTTTGTTTTCTTTTCTTTGTGAGATTCAAGGGAAAAATCCTGAAGAGATGGTTGTATTAATGGTACATATGAGATCTGAATGGTATATGTTCATAATCCAAACCTTGTTTCCAAACTTCAGTAAGGTAGGATATTTCAGTTGATTCTGAGAGTGATTGTAAGATATTCATATACACACAAATCCTCACGTATGAATTGTAGCATCTTCAATTAGTTCGTTCGAAGATTTTAACAAAATATTCGATCACGTTTCCAATGTCTTCTAAGATTTCCTCCTTCCAAAATTATTTTGGAAAAGAAAATAGAGTAACCCAAATTGGGAATGCTAGGAATTTCTCCATTTTTTGCGTGTACCTTTGTTGCCAGAATTTCATGAATAACCTTGAATTATTGAAAAAATACGAGCCTACTCAAATAAGTTACTCAATTTTGCAAGAATAATTATAAAGAAACTCTTTTCTCCTACCTCGAGATCAATGTGTCCCTTCAACTACCATTTTTGTTGGATCCATCCGATCAATGCTCTCTCCATTGGGAAAATGTCGATGAACTTGCATATTAAGGCATGATCCTTCATATGCTAGATGTAGCTCTCAATTTTGTTTGATTTTACCTCACATTTCGAATCCTTCATTGCATTAAGGAAACATCTCCCTTACATACAATTTTTCCAATTCACCTCCAGTGGAGGATTTTTTTTTTTCTATCCGCACAACTTAAGCTTGAAGCTAACTAATAGGGTATTTGCATATGAAAGCTTGAACTAAAACCTCTATCCCCATATCGAAATTCTTGATAGAGGAGATTGACTTTCCTCTTGAGGTAACATCCATCTCCTATGAAGACATTATTGAAGGAGAAATTCCCCCCCCCCCTCCCCCTCTCGAGCTGTTGTCCATGACATGTCCATGGCTATTGTCAAGTTGCATCAGTTGGGTTAAGGGCGAGACCGATACATAAAGGATGACATTACTTCTAGACAACAAATTGTGATTGTGCCAAAAACCATGGTTCTTTTATTGAAAATATCGAATGACATTACTTCTAGACAACAAGTTGTGATTGTGCCAAAAACCATGACTCTTTTATTGAAAATATCCTAGCGAATGCTTGTCCAAATGAAAAATAATGAAACCTTATGACTATTTTTTTGTTATATTTTTTAATATATAGTCATATTTATTTATTTTAATATTTTGTAGTGCAATTTAATTATTATTAAATGTTTTTTTTTTTTTTTTTTAAATTTTGTTGTGCCTCACACTTAATAAGGATTTTATAAATTTAAAGTAAACTATAAAATTAAAATGTTTTAATTTTTTTTGAAAATATTAAATTCATTCAAAAAATTTATATAAAAAAATACATTCAAATTAAAAAAAATCAATATCTTAAAAATCTATTTTAAATAATAAAAAATCACAATTTTATTAAAAATTATACCACCCAATTCCAACTGAAAAAGTTCAAATGGCCATTATTAAATATATTTGGAATGATATATGTTTTTAATATATTTTGAGTGATATATGTTTTTAATATATTTTGAGTGATATATGGTTGACTATATTTATTCGTTTGTGGTGATATTGAGTATTATGCTTTGAGCATCACAATACATAGCTTTGAATATTCTGGGTATATGGTTGACGATATTCGTTTGAGGTGATCTTTGAGTATTAAGCTTTGAACATCACAATACATAGCTTTGAATAATCTGGGTATAATTTTCTATGAAGAGAATTAGCTTTGAATAATCTGGGTATAATTTTCTATGAAGAGAATTAGGTCGAGTTTGAGGTGAGTGATTCAACTACTCGGTTACTATTTAACCAAAACAATAAGTTTGTGTTTTATGATGGTAATTTATTATTAAAATATGCGTTCGTGTTAATTTAAACAAAAACTGCAGCATGCTCTCTATTACTTTGAATTTTGTATTATTAATTTCTTAATCGACCTTGAATATAAATGTTCGTTCAAACCGTTCTAAACATTGGTCAAACATAGATTTGACCACGAGTGATTGCATTTTATCAAATTTAAAATCAGTAAATGACTTATTATACACGAAGCGAGAGGCAGTTAGTCATAAATATATTATTAATAATTTTGATGGTACTCTTATACATACGTACAATATTATGTTTTTCCAACCCAATATATACTGTCCATGTCATTGCCCTATGTTCTTTACCTATGTATTCGTGCCACGTCATCATTTTCCACAAAACTTCACATTGGCACAGCTTCGCCGGTGCAGGATAACCACTTACGTGCCAATTTGCCTCCGAGCCCTGAAAGGGTACGTGGCACGAGAGTCTTGCTTGCTCGATTGCTCATGTATTTAATGATTGCTTCCAGACCATCTCTAACTATCTCTGGCGGTGGTCGAGTTAGGGGGTTTCCCTCCAGATTTAGCCGCTTCAGCTTCACTAGCCCCCCAAAGAAATCGGGGAGGGTTTTAATCTGGTTATAACTCGCGTCTAATTCAACGAGCGAATACAGCCCACAGATCGAATCCGGCAAGGCGTTCAAGTAGCCAAAATTGCAACTCACATTAAGAGTTTGAAGGCTTACCAGGTTGTCAATGTCTTGAGGCAGATATCTGAGCTTGTTCATATGGACGTCCAGAACACGCAGAGACATCAGGCATGAGATGGCGGAAGGGAGATAAGAAAGTTTGTTTGAATGAGCAGAGAGCCTCTGCAGGTTAAACAATTTGATTCCCAGCGTCTCAGGCAGCCGATCTAGCTTGTTAAAATCGGCAATAAGCTCTTCCAGCGAACTGATAGAGTTATTTGTAATATGTTAGCCATAAAATCATACAATCCATTAGATTGCAGAGAATTAAGTATTCAAACCTAGGGTTTGGAAGCGATTTTTACCGGCAATCTTGAAAAACTCGGCAAACAAGTTCCCGAAAACATGGAGTATCTTGAATTAAATATTCATGGAAAATACAGAGGGTTCGAATAGAATATTTTTTACCGGCAATTTAGAATGCTCTCTGGCAATTCGGCAAAGAAGTTTCCAGAAATGTTGAGGATTTTAAGCTTCTTCAGTCGTCCCATGGATTGCGGCAGCGATGTGATTTGGTTCGAATAGACGTCGAGAGTTCTCAAATTCACCAGACTCGTCACGGATTCGGGCAGACACTGCAGCAAGAAATTAATATTGGAAGCAAATTCAGATGAATGCGATCAAGAAAGTCTATATGACGATGCAATATTGCTCTATTTACTACCTTCATATTGTTATTAGAAAGGTCGAGTTTAGCGATGGTAGACAGCTTCTGTGCCGAGTCTGGCGAGTTAAAAAGTATAAGTCCGTTAAGTTCGTGGAGAAGCTGTTCATGAAGGTCTAGCTTCTTATTTTCCTTAATATCAGCTTCGGATCTTGAGATTGCTGAATTCTCAGACTTCTTTATAATGCTGTCGTACATTTGATAGAATTCCTCAAGTTGTATAACGGATCTGTGTGGAGCCTTTTCTTCTTCTGCAAGTCTTTTCGCCTCGGCCTCCATTGCAGCCTGCATTAATTAATCCATGCATTTAATTTATGCTGCAAAAAGATTAAAATAGAATTCACAAAAGAAAGAATGGAGTCTGATGTGAGCCGACCTTGGCAGCCTTGCAGAGCGAGATATCCATGTCGGGGGGATTGGGGAGGGTTGCGATGGTTTTGATCTTCCAAGCCAATTCCTCCTCAATGCGGGAAATGGCTTTCCGCGACTCTTTTACAAGATCTTGACTCGGCCGAGTTCCCGGGCTTCCCTCCTCTGTTGCAGCCGCAGTGGACGCCATTGTTGTGAAGTTTCAAACCTTGGCTGCGTCTTCAAAGATCCAAATGGATAACGCCTGTGCGAGGGAATTGATCAGATAATCAGTTAATTGATTGTGCGGAGTCTTTTTCAAACTATTTGCTAACATACACCATTGATTGTTATTATAAAGCATCTGCTACCTTGCCAAAACCGCACGAAATTCGAGAGTTGGTAGAGATCCCTCGCGAAGGCGACAACCGAAGATGGTAACAAGAATGCGGGAGTCCATCCAGATTGACGACTTGCGAATAATTGCGGTTATCGATGAGACACGTAACGTTGATATTTTGAATAATGCATCCGGCCAGCCTGTCCCTACGAGGAAATGGCAAGATCATTTAACATTTTCCTATTATGGATTGACTAAAACATAGTAAAACCAAATATTAAAAATAATAATTCTTTTGAACAGCGCGGTAACAGAAAGCCCTATCCGACCTACCTTTGTTGAATCGGATAATGAATTTATGCTGTGACATTCCATAAGATTTTAACCCCCTTGACAAGCATGTTTTCCAGAACAATTTTAACCGACTCAGGAAGGCATACGACCTTACTAGAAAATAGTTAAAAAGTTTGAAAAGTAAAAAAGGTTTTGATGTATTTATTTTTTAAATAAATTTAAAATAATTAATGACGTGAGTATATTGTATTTATTAGTAAAACATTTTTCTTTAAATGATAGATGGAGTGATACTCGTTTATTTAGACGTAGAATATGTATCTTTAAATGGAAATGGATAGATGAAATATCCACTCATTTATTGCAAAATATGTATCTTTAACTACTTTCCTTATTTACTATAAATGAAATGTCCATTTACTTAAGTGTTTTAAAAAATAATGAATATAAATAGATTATCAAATTGCTTATATGTTCAAATAACTTTTTTTCTTCAATGGACGTCAACAGACGTGTCAATGGGGGTTGGGAAGGGGGGCGGCCAACCTGACCCCTCCCATTGCAATTAAGAGGGGGTGGTCATGGCATGGCGTTTAATTTCATTTATTATGATGGTTCCCCTTCTATAGGGTCTTTGTTTTGCTATGTTTTCGATTTTATGTTTGGCTTTGCTCTTCCTTTACCTTTAGTGGGATTATTTTTTGAAATGTCTATGTGTGTTGAGTTAGATTTTTGTGGTAAGTTCGTAGTGGTAAGCTAGCATAGATATGGAGTGATTTTTGGCTTTTTACTCAAAGGAGGTTGTTTGTTTTTTGTGATAAATAGTAGTGATTCAGTGACTCAGAACAATATGCAAGTTAATTTATTTTTTGGATACGGTCAATTCATATATTTGCTTGGGATATTGGTTGGTGGTTCAGCGCGAGGACCAGGATTTTTGGGTAGTTTTGTTGAGACTACTAAAATAGATTGTTGACATAACATATAGAGATATGAAGATTATGATGATGATGATGACAATTAACTTTCGCTAAGACCAATGCAGTCTATCAGATCATAAGAGAGGAGAAAGAATCTAAGTTTGAATCTTCAAATCTTGTTTCTATGGTCAAAGATAAGGAAAATAAGTGCTCCAAGATCGCTATAGGTGGGTTGGCTTAATAGGTCAAGAAGATTGGAAGTGTGGCAGATGGTAGGGAATTGAGAGCGAATGTGAGTAAGAATCGGGAAGTCTAAAAGGAAGTGTTTTTCATCTTCCACCTGCTTAGAATCTCAAATCTGACAGATTCTATCATTCCAAGGGGTCTTGGGAATAGACCACCACTTGGTCTCACTCTGAAGCTCATGGGAGTTAGTTCTTATCTTAGCAATGTTCATTTTTTTCTTATTGCTGGACAACCCAGAGAGATAATTCCAATTATCAAGGGTGGGTTTGATCACTTGCTTATAGTATCTTAGCTTCCTTTTACTCGCCAACTCCTGATCTTCCCATAGCTTGTCCTTAAACTTGGAGGTAATAGTATTTTTGATATTATATTTGCTTCCCATACTGAGCTACTCCTTAATTCCCCAAGGGTTGAGCCATGCCTAGGCATCCTTATGCCACCCGTGCTTGAGGCGAAGGTGAGGGTTTTGACTACAATTAAAAGAAATTTTAGGGAGCCTTTTTTATTCCATGTTGTCAAGCTTCTTCTTATACATTAGATATATAAACATAGCCGTAATTTCAATGGGGTCCAAACTAGATTCGATCAAGAGGATATGATAGGGAGTATTTCCCTTGATCTTAAGGTTGTAGGTTATGAATTGCTTTTGAATCATCTCAATATTCCTCCATGACTCTCTGGATATAATGCAACCCCAAACTTCACATCTTTATAAGACAACAGGGGTGACAAGGGTCTCAAAGAGGAACCTCTTTTTACTCCAAATTTAAAGATTGACTGACTTACATTTGTTTTCAAGCTCATAATAAGCTTTCCAACCCCCAATAATCCTTTTCTCGATGCTATAATTCCACTTGAGATGATGAGGGAAGTCAATGCCCAAATAATTATAAGAAGAAATCTACTCTAAGCACTGGTTATTATACACGAAACTACCATGGGTGATATTTTTTGATTTAATGATCATGACTTTAGTCTTGTCAGTATTAACTGTCATACCCATCTTGGAGTAGTAGTCATGAAGAATTTGGAGCTGTTTGTAAAGGTCATCATGAATTTTTGCAAGAAGAATGATATCATCGGCATAGAGGAGAAGAGTAATGAGAACACCAGCAAGCTCGGTGCCATTTCACCCCGCAGATTCCAGGCACTCCTCTAGTTTATAGATGTATATGCCAAAAAGGGTAGGGGATATGGGGCACCCTTTCCTAACTTCAATATTGCATTTAATGTCTTTAGACCACCCCTCGTTGGTCTTAAGCTTTTCAATGACGGTCTCATAGAGACGAATCATAACAATCCTCAGCTTAGGAGGCACCATGATCTCTTTAAGTCTCTCCCAAAGCTTATCCCAAGGGACAATGTCGAAAGCTTTTCTAAAGTCCATAGAGCAACATAATAGATTGGATTAACTATTGCGACATTCCTCCGCAATGATTCTAAGAGTGAACAGATGGTTAATAGTCGAGTGATGTCTCCTAAAACTAGCTGGTCCTTTAGCCCTTTTTCCCTGGCTTTCAAGCTAAAGACTAAGCTTCTTCTCCAAAATGAGCCCATAAATCTTGGCCAGGATATGGCTAACCATAATGGTCTTGTCACTTGGATGTAGCACTCTTGTCCCCATTTTAAATATAGGTACAATAAGGATTTGCGTCCAAATCCGAGGGCAACCATGCGTATATTCCCATTTTAAGGATCTCAGCTTGGTATCCTTCAATATCTTTAGCTTTCCCATTAGCGAGCTTATTAATACCAAACTCAATGTCGTGAAGAAAGAATTCATCCTCCTTAATTGGAGTGATTAAGGTGGTGCGCATAGTGTCCGGAGAGTCATACAACTTCTTAAGATAGTTGTCCCAATTTTCTAAGGGGATAGAATAGTTATCTTTGGTTTTATGGAGAAGAACATTGCACCAAAACATTTTGGGTGTGACTATAGAAAGGTGGAGAAGATAATCTTTTCTTTTATTAATATATGATCTTTTCTTCCTCTTGATGATATTTTTGTATATATTGATAATCTACAGCTTAACGATTTCATTATGAGCATCTCTGATCTCTTTCCTGGCCATTTTGCAATCTTTTTCATACCATGGATTGGAAGTTCTATTAGACAGCTGAAACGAAATCTCATTAGAAAAATTGCTAATGGTATTGGAAAGGATAGTAGTGAAATGGTAATAAGTTTGATATTATAATTCATAGGACCTAAATCGCTCACTAAATCCCTTATGAAGAGGTCAATTTTACTTCTATCGAAGAGAATGTGTCTTTTTCTTTCATTGGTCTCCTCCATGTGGCTGGTATGCATAAAAATATTAAGGGACAAAGATAGAGGTCTTTGGCAGAGTCAGGCTCGAATCCATAGGAAGCTCAAAGTTTGTAATATGGTTGAGGATGATGATGTCAAAAATTACATAATCCACGACACTACTACCTAGTGCATGGAAACATGTCATCTGACCAGAGAGGGGCCACTTGTTAATACCATTACAAATAATTAGGTCCTAGGAACTGCAAAGTTTGAGGAGCTTGGTGTCGAATAAGTTCTCGATAATGTCTTCATATTTTCTCTTGAATTTATTAGCTAAGTTACTATCCTCATCAAGCCACAAGGGGTCGGGGTTAGGGTTGTTGCTTAATGTAATGGCTTGGTTAGTAGCAGTTATAGCATTAAAGTCTCCCAGTAAAAAGATATTACCATCATTTCTCAGGTTCAAGATGTCTTTTTCTAAAAAATTGAAAAGACAATTTCTTATAAGATGTAGAATTTATAAGAACGAAATAGCAAATTGCAAGAAATAAGTCTATTTTAACTTTAGATTTATCAAGTCTAAATTTTTTCTTATATTTTACATTTAAAATAAGTTACTCTCTCCAAAACTAATAAATTTTAAATTAAAATAAATACATACATAAATATTTTATCATAAAATAATTTCCAAATTTTTTTATTAAATACTATAATCTTTTCAAAAAATAATATACAAATTTACTATCTTCATACAGTTTTGAAAAGTAGAAAACTACTATCGTAAACCGTATAAGATATTCGTTTATGTAAAAATATATTTCCAACCATTTTTTGAATTTGATTTCACATTAGTAAATATATATATATATATATATATATATATATATATATATATATATATATAAATAAATTTAATATAAAATAAAAATTATTATTTAATTTAAATAAAATAAAATATAATAAAAATAAATTAATAATAACTTGTATATTTATATAAACAATTAAATTAATAATATAACTTAACTAATGGCATAACTTTTATATATATATATATATATATATATATATATAATCGCTGTCAAGTTGTTAATTTCATTGCCCAGTCCTTTAGAAGCTACCATACAACCCATCGAGAATTGACCCATCGAGAATTGAAATATACACGCTACTATTTATATCTTAATTCTATGTTATTTTTATTTAATTTAAATAATGCTTTTAAAATTTTTTTATTGGGTTGAATGGTAGCTTCTAAAGGACTGGGCAATGAAATCAACACCTTGACAGCGAATATATATATAAGTTATGCCATTAGTTAAGTTATATTATTAATTTAATTGTTTATATAAAAATGTATTAATATAAAATTTTAAAATGTATAAGGTCTTTTAATACTTTAAGAGTTTTGGATTAAAAGGAGTATCGTATAGAATACATTCCAACAGAATTAAGAGGCTCTCTAATTTGTTATTGAATTGAGGACATCACTAGACGACATTAGCTTAAAAGAAGTTTTAACTTCGAATTATAAAATATTATAACATTAGCTTAAAAGAAGTTTTAATTTTGAATTATTTTAATTTAGTTGGAATGATTAATATATTTAATAACTTGTAATTGATTTTATTAGTTGTCTTTTTTGTCAGAATTATAACACTCTTCATGGTTAAAGTATGTTGATTTTCAATTTGTTTGTTTATTTTTAGCCATTTTAACTAAAGTTTTATGGAAATATTATATATCTATATTTTGTAGTAAATCTAAAAATAAATTTCTAATTTTGGAAATTTTATTTCTAATTTTCCATTGGCTGAGCACTCTTCATGGTTAAAGTATGTTGATTTTAAATTAGTTTGTATATTTTTAGCAATTTTAACTAAAGTTTCATGGAAATATTATATATTTCTATTTTTCAGTAAATCTAAAAATAAATTTTTTATTTTTGGAAATTTTATTTTTAATTTTCTATTGGTTGAGCAAGTCTTGATGTGACATAATTCCTTTGGTGGAGGGAAATGTATTTTCACCATTTGTCAGAATTTAATAATTTTATCAGTGATTTTAGTGGAATATCCACAATAGTTTATAGATAATTACTAGTAGAAATATAAATTAGTATTATAGAGTGTTGAATATAACTCAAAATTTTATCCTAAATCTTGGGATTCTTCTAATTATAACCCCTCAAAATTTGAACCATTTCCATGTTGACTAATTATATCAAACCATTTGTTAAAGAATAGGAACAATTATATCACTTCAACTTGGTGTCCATATTCTCTAAAGTGTAGTAAAAAAACATCTAGAAATATGGTATGCCTATTTTAGATTATGCACTCATTGTCCTAAAGTTCACCTAAAAACATTTCAAAGTCAATGTTTACTATTTATTGTACTTTTATGGTCTTTTTCCAAGGCATAAGTATGCACATATCGATAAACATACCAACTACCATAAACATATAGTCATGTTCCTTCTTGGTTATTAGAAAAACACCACAAAATATGTGGATATGTTATCCAAATTTATACTAGGTACAAGAAAACGATGGTATAAACTTGCTTTCTATTACTAGGTTTGTTGGTACACCACAGTTTGTATCCTCTAATAACTTGAGTTATATCTTCTTGTATTTTGGGTCAATACACATACCTGTGTAAGTTGGAAATTATCTGCCCAATTCCAAAATGTCTTGCAACATTGGAGGTGTGAGCCTCTCTAAAAAGTTCCAATCTTTCACCTTTAGGAATATATATATCATCTAGCTTGAAGAGAAACTTATTCTGGTGGTGATAATCAATCTTACCACCACCTTCTTCTATAGGAACTTGACCCTATAACTCTTGAAAAACCTCTTTAAATTATAAATCTTCCATGTAATATGGCTCTTTTGATGCATCATGTGTAAAAAAGACTCCATGTGCACAAGAGCTCCCAAAAACATAATATTGGATGTAGGTGCCCTTAAAATAATGCCTTCGAACTTATTAGTGTACTTTACCCTCTTATACTTGATGACTAGATGAAATTATTGCAAAAACCCATCCACTTGTGGTGTCTGCTTTGCTAAATATTACTCTAAGCTTGCAAATACTACATTGGTTGGTGATTAGTGTGGATAATGGTTTCCTTACCCACTGGATAGTGCTTCCATGTCTTAATAGCTTGAACCAATGCATGGAGTTCCTTTGCATATGTAGGGAAGTTCAAGACTCTACCATGAAATTTTTTGGAATGATAATATACCAACTTACCTCTCTACATTAATTCTACTCCCATAGAATATGCACTTGAATCCATATTTAATTTGAAATTATTTTACAAATTAGGCAATGCAAGAGTTGGTGTTTGATTCATATTTTATTTCAACTCATTGAAAGTATTATGTTGAAACTTTCTCCACTAAAAACTCTTACCAATGAATGCAATGAATGTTATGGATTAAATTAGTTCACCTACAACTAAAAGGGATTCTATCAACTTCCATAAAATTTAATATTGTACCAAAAAAAAAAAACTAATTTAACCAACATTAGTAAGAATTGGCAACTTGAGAATGATCTCCATATTTATGAGATCTATTTTGAGTTTATTTCACCAAGAAAATATCCCAACTTACTACCTACATAATTCTAACTAAGCAACAATGAAATAACAACTAAATAAACATATGAAATAATAATAATAATAATAACAATAAAAATAATACAATAAAGTCTCATGTTTAAAAGTTTCAACTTTTAGTGAAAGGGAATCGACTTAAGGTATTTATATGTGATGTTTCTTTGCAATTCATCATCATTCTTATTCATTGTATTATATACCTCAAATATTTATTGATTCTTATAATCAAGAGAGCATTTTATCACTTTCTTGGGTATTTTCTTACTTCATTTGGTATAAGAGCTAGGCTATAGTCCAATTTCTTCCCATGTCATACTTCAAGCTATGTGTTTTGATTATATTGCCTTCAAATAGCCACCATACCATTTAAATTTCCATTTGTACCTTGCATGCCATATGTGCATTTCATCCATACAACCATCACTCTAATTAATTAAATCGTACACATTAAACTTGCATAATCACTAGTCTAGAATTTACTAGGTATACAACCATGCAATTAATTAAACATTTAGTTGTACTTTTTGTACATTGACATTCTTGTTCATACAATTAATTAATTACCAATTGACATCCATATAGTTATTTAAATTTTATCATTTGCCACATTTTTCACACAACCCATATAATTATTTATTAAGCATTGTACACATTGCATACAAATATTGTACATGACATTAAATTAAATGTACAATCATATTTTTTATGATAAATAATTAGTAATTATCCAGTGATACAAATTGTACCTATGTATATTCCTTATTGTTGGTACTAAAATGTGAAGAAAAAAACATAAACAACATAGTAACAACACAAATTTTACCTTGGAAAATACTTGAGAGAAAAAATGGCCATGGAGATATGTTCAATTATCATTTGGAAAAAATTGGCCAAGATATTATCCAAGTGATCCTTCATCCACTCTCTTCTTGGCACCTTGAAATGGAGGATTTCAAAATTTTTAAAGGCTTCATTACATGAAATCCATGGACTCAATACCATGGGTCACTAGTACCATGTTTCTAAAAAACACGATTATAGTATAAAATCATTTGAATCTATGAATGATTCAATTTTACCTAACAATCCCTAGTTTAAACCCTAAACCTGAATGCCCCTTTATCATTATATACTACTAGGGGTATGCATGCCTAACTATGTCTTGTAGTCATATGCCCACATACATGTATTTTAACAAAAAAAATCCATCTCTAAAGTAATTTTTTTTTTTCTTATTGTTGTCTTAGTACTTAACCTATCACTCTCTCACCTTCACACACTCCAAGAGTTTTATATCAATGCTTTCCTTGTACTACTCAATTCTTGATATAGCTTTCATGGTTGTTCTCCATATGGGCCTCATCATCACCTTGGTCTATTTTCATAGGGGCCAAACCTCACTAATCCAAGTGCCAACGCTCATATTTTTTATGCTTTGCCACTCATTGGATGTACTTATTCAACTAATTAAACTAAACAATGTACTAAATCTCCATGTTAACTCAAAGGCAAAACCTTGGTTATTTAATTCTATACACCTATTTATCATCTAAAAACCACTTGAATTTTTAAGGTTCCCAACCATCCTCCATGGCCACCCTTCTATGAGTTGATCCACCATGAAAATATTCCACATGATTCGTTTATCTATCTTTAACATTTTTAATGACATCAACACTCCTAAGCCACACTTATGAGTTTTTAATTTTTAGCAAGCACACTGTGGTATCTAACTATGCTACCCCCCCAGCTACTTTCATTCTTGTCTCTTCATCCAACAAAAGCATGACAAGTGCACCATTAATGTTTTCTTAGAAAAACTAGCCTTCCTTATACTAGGTATACTTCACAATAACAAGAATCACTAATACATGACTGCTAATGGTTTCCTAGTGTTTTGGACAAAGATAGAGAAACTTCAAGTGGGGAAGGAATGACAATGTATCACTCATATCTCAAACCATACTAAAACTTATCATCACAACTCCTTTTTAGAAAGACAAAAAAAGTGTACACGGACAAAATATCAGTTCATACCTCCTCTGGATTTTGTTTAAAAAGAATACAACATCTTCTTCTACATCAAGCATTGTTCCATTTGTTATCATTCTTGAGAATTGTGGAGGTTACAATGGATCAATGCTAATCCATTATTATTATTATTCCTAGTCATAAGTGGTCCACCCCATGAGGTATTCATTCAGGAATAATGTGACAATAATGCAGCTCCAATATCATATCTAGCCTTTTCACTCAATATAATTGCATCATTGCTCCCTCAACTACTTCCTTCACTTCTATGTAGTTGGTACTTGTTAAGAATATCTGGCTCTTGAAGGATTACCTTGTTAGTGATAAGTGTCATCACCTTCATTCAAAAAACCAAATTAATAATAAAAAATTGGGATATCTTTCCAATAACACATGATTTTTCTCTATCTCAAAGCATCATATGCTATTATATCACTATTAGGACTAATATGTGACAAACAAAAATATAAAAAACATAACAACAACACAATTTTTACCCTTGAAAACCCTTGTAGGAAAAACCAACCATGAAGACATCCTCAATTAACATTTGGCAAAAACTACTAAGCTACTAGCCAAGTCAAGCTTCATACACTAACTTTTTTGCACCTTTAAATGGGGGATTTCAAGCATTTAAAAGGATTCATTACATTTAATCCATAAACTCAATACCATGGGTCACTAATACCATATGCTTGAAAATAATGAATGTAGGTTAAACTCATTTTATTATACGACTGAGTCAAGTTTATCTAAATCTCTCTCTCTCTCTCTCTCTCTCTCTATATATATATATATATATATAGAGAGAGAGAGAGAGAGAGAGAGAGAGAGAGCTTTATATATTATATATAAAGCCTATGAAATCAAAATTTTGAAAAAGTAAAAATGATTTAACATTATATATATATATATAATAAAAATGAATTTAAATATACCCCATAAGTAAAAAAAATGGCTAAGATCAATTCAAGGTTGGAAAGTCTAGAAGAGAAATAAAAGGTAAATGCTACAAAGTATGAAGAAATCAAGAACAAATTTAAAGAGAAGTGTGACAAATTAGAGGAATGGATAAAAGAATTGACAAAAATAGTACATATGATATGAAAAAAACATATAATTCAATCATATATAAGTGGAAATAATCCACACATGAAGAACAAATTAAAGCAACATGATATTACAACCATGGAAACAATGATATATAAGGAAAAAGATCTAGTAAAAATTTTGAAACATCGTAATTACAAAAAAATTGATAATGTTTATTCATGATGAAAAGGGAGTGATTGTAGGTACATTGGGGTAAGTGGTTACCTAGACACAAATGCATCACCCAAATATCACATAGATATGAAACTGGAAAATAATTTGACACCTCTAGTACCAACTTTCAGGAGCAAGTACAAAGGAACGAAAACAATGGTCATAAATGTCATAGAAGTTGGGCTCCAGGCCATATATATATATATGCATCCAGTCACTCATGTAATTGAAAAATTATAGATGGGAATTAAATATAGGTTTCCATTGAATAACAATGTTAAACTCTGAGAAAAATGAAAATTCAGTAAGGGAATCATTAACCTAAATTACATGCATTAAGAAAAATTGTAAGGAAGATGAATCAATGATTTTTAACAAGTTCATAGTCCAAGAGAATGAAGTAAAATCACACATGGTAAATTATACCCCACTTCATATGAGGAAAAAAGGGTACTATACACAACAATCTAGGTAGAAAACACATGATATCACTTGAGGAAATTACTAGAAAAATGGAACCAAATACTCTAAAACTTAAATGAAGAATAAATTGGAAAATTTTATAATACTAGGAGACTATGGAAATACCTAAAATTTCATGAATATTAATATCACAAGATAATTTAATCTCTTTTCATATCCTATGAGGTACCTCCTAGTTGTAATTGTTGATGGTAAAAAAATTAGAGTAGGATAATGACATAAGGCTGCTATACATATACAAAACCTAGAACTACAAACTTTAGATATTATGTTCTACCTATTTGTGGAAAGGACATTGTGTTAGGAGTATAATGGTTGATGTAATTAGTAAAATATTCCATTAAACTCCAAGATTAATTCATGGAATTCAAATGGCATAAAATGAAATAAAAGTGACATAGTTCTAGAAGCAAAAATCTCACACTAAAAGAGCTCAGAAATCCCACACTTTGACCATGAACAATTCTCACAATTATTGATAAATAAATCTAGAATCAAGGTGGAACTCCACAAGGGAAGATGAATTCATCTGGTATTTAGTTGAGGGTGAAACACTATTTAGAAGGGAAGGCAATGTTACATAGGTAATAATGAAATAATAAATAAATAAGCATATGAACTGAAAATAAAAAACAATAAAAAGTCACATGCTTAGAAGTCATTTATTTGAGTGAAAAGGAACCTTATTAGGGTGTTGATATGGGGTTTCTCTTTATAATTCATTGTCATTATTAATAAAAATATAATCGTATAAAGTCACATGTTTAGAAGTTATGATTTTTAGTGAAAAAGCACTTTCTTATGGTGTTTATATGACATATCTCTTTGTAATTCATCATTGTTATTCATTATCTTATAGTCATAAAATTTTTGATCATACACTTATACTAAGAGGGGGAAAGCGGTCGAGGGGTGGGGCTATTAATCTGTATAAGTAGAATATGAATAAAAATGTATAAGGGAATTTTTTTTAGGAGAAAACCATATAATATTATTTTAAAATATTTTTTTAATGGCACCATCCTACTAGATACATCAATTCCCATTGTTGCAAATATTTGTAGGAATCAACTTACTAGAGACACCAATTCCCACTCTATTAATAAAACATATGAAATTTTTGGATCAATATTAGAATCTTTATTCTGGTCTTGATCAATCTCTTAACACCACTCCTACAGTAAAAAATTCCATAATTAGCACTCATAGAATATTTGCTAACAATTTAGATCACCTGCCACCAAGCGCCATTACCATATTCTCAAGATGTATGTCTTGGAACTTACCAAGAACTCATATTATGAAAATATTAGTAAATGAAACTTTCACCTTGTTACATGGATAAATACCTCTTGCTAAGAAGAGCGATCTCCCTAGAATCCTAGAGGAAAATTAGAAACAAACAAACAAAACAATAGAACTTTCCTTAGCCCATAAATAAAACATGAAACATGTAGTATGTGAAGGATCACTTACCTATTAACGAAATTCTTGTAAAGTCCTTTCAGCGCTTTCCACATCCAACTTTTCCTCAATGCTTTAATGTCTTTCCAAATTATTTTCACAGATTCTCCATGACGCTCCAGATGAGATTTGCATAGACAAAAAACATTCAAAGAGATAAAAGAAACCTGCATATGAAAAGAAAGGTAAATGAAATCCTTAATCTAGAATACAACACATAAATGAATCAATAATTATTTATAAACCTTGTGCGTGATCAAGGAATCCCACAAATAACATAAAAAAAAATGCAATTAGGAAAGAATAATTGAATTTGTAATAAAATCAAAAGGGAAAACAAGCTTACAACGTGGTTGCCTTGATGTCACAGGCCTCTTCCAATCGTCTCCTTTCCTTCCCTTGATGACAAGCTCTTCAGAGCCAAAACCAACAACATGAGTTTAAAAATTTGAGTCTCAATAGTCTCTCATTCCTTTAGTTCTATGCTGAATTTATAGGAAGGATGAGGAGGTTTCTAGTTCCTCTTCTCAAGGGATATGATCCTTAAGAAAAGGAGATTAGTTCCACGTACCAAGGGATGAGGCACAGGTATGTAGTGGTTCGAGGTTTCTAATTTGGATAATATTCCTCAACCAAAGCTTATAGAACTTAATTTTTTATATTTTTACCTATGTGAACTGACCTGCGCAGTTTAAAGTGGAAGAAACTGCATAGCTTACAGTGGAAAAAACTGCGCATGTGCAGGTTTTTTCAGGAAAACCATGTAGATGCTCAAAAATGGTTTTAAAGAAGTGAAAACCAAAATTACTTTGTCCCTCATATTATTTTACTTCAATATTCATAGGGGATTCACTTGAGACACTCCACCGGATGGTAAGATATCTGAATCGACAGTCATGGTGACAAATTTTAGTATAATAGATTGCCTCCTAAAGTGCAAAGCCAAAAAATATTTTTACTGAATCAAGAACTTTATCATGTCAAAGGTTCGAATTAGACACCAATTGATTAAGGACCTAAAAAAAGCAATAAAGGATTACCATATAATGTGTTTATATAAAAATCATTGAGGTAGGCGTTCCCATACTCAAAGTAAACATAACTCGATCAACTAGTAGGGAAATACATAAAGATCTGTGTCAACAATAGAAAAAGTATGGACACAAACATCAATGGATTTGTATTTACAATCATGAATATTTAATAACTCCATGCAGCCTACATGTATGAAACTAAATCCAGAGTCTTGATCTCCATCTCTCAATCTGTAGTACAATTCTAACCATGCGATTGAATGTCTCGAAGTTGAACATGGTAGAAACCAATTTATCACCGATGAATGATGTGAACCATTAACAAATTCAAGAGAAACCACCAATAATGATAATGACTCTCAAGGTACTCCCAGTAAAATCTATGAAGTGTGAAAATATGTCTTGAAGTCGAACACTCATAGAATTGTTCGATTGAAGGTCAATGATGAGAACCTATCATCGAAAGAGAGAAACCTGTCGTTAGGGCATGCAACCCTCAAGTTAATGAAAAGGGGTTCTAGATAAGCTTCCTAGACAGTGGGCTAATGTCGATAGGAAGTGATCCATCGCAGGAGGGCCTACGACATGAAACTTCATGTCAAGTTTTGAAGAATAATATTTGAAGTGATTCAAGAATGGCTTAGGGATGACCGACGTGATTGAAGGTTATGATTTTCAAGGTAATTTTTTACTGAGGTTGGAATTATCTTGAACATATTGGCGACATGACATATGACTTGGCAACATTTCACTGAAAGATAGTACTCAAAACCTGCTTAAGACCCATAGCCTACCATAGCCCCAGAGTTGTCGATCCTGCTAGCCTTGTGAAAGCCATATTTACCCAGTCAACCTAACCTGTAGACCTCTATGCAGCCATACCTACTACTACTACAAACTCATATTACTATACAAGAATATTTCATATCGATGTGTGCATATATGAAGTCAATAGAATTTCAATGAGGTTTGATTAATTGTGAGATAAATTGAGTTCCGAACCCAGACGCAATGTGACGGTGTGTCACGTCCAAGAGTGGCATGTTGCCTTTTACAATACAAAAATGAAAATTCTTTCCCAATTCCCTCCCACCATTACTAGAAAGTACCTCTTTATTTTTACACAAGCTTGAGGAGGATAACATATGCTTGTCATATAAGCTCATCCTTCAGATGAGTCCTCCGAAGTATTTTTAACGAACAATAGGAAGGAGTAGTTCGGTCCCATTGTAATCGATGGGTCCTGCGTTGTTTAAGTTTTATGAGTCCCATGTAGGGATAAATCAATGTTTTTTCATGTTTAAAGAGTTTGAAAAGACACAAAAAGAAAACTCATATTATTCTTTCAACATAAATTTTTAACGAGGCTAGAAAAAATAAAACTCAGTGTTTTTCAGTTTTAGGGAGTCAGAAGAAAAACATAAGTAAAGTCCATAGTGTTCTTTTTAGTGAATTTAGCCCCTCAAGCTCGAAAAAGGATAAAATAATGCACGAGAGAACTCTATTGACCATGCTTAGTCAATGTATACCTTTTTCATAAATAGTCTAGTTTAGTCTGAAAAAGGGGTAAACTTATACTGAATAGACGACTGTTCATTTACTTTTATGAGTTCTAATATTCAAGTACTCAGAAATATTTTCATGTTGAGAGAGTCTGAAAATGGATTAAAAGAGAACTTGAGGGTTTTCCTTTTTCGTAAGTTTTTCATGAGTCTGAAAAAGTGATAAAAATGTACTCATATCACCCATTTCAATTTAATTAACGAGTAGGAAAAGACAGAATAAAATTAGAATTTTTATGTGTTTTATGAACATGAAAGATAACAAAAGAATCTTAGGATTTTCATGAGTTTAACGAGTCTTGAAAATAATAACCGAAATAGACTTGATATAGGTTTCATTTTTATACAATATTGAAACAAAGGAAAAATATGCTTTAGATTGGTTTCATTTTTACACAATCTTGAAACACAGAAAATTATTCTTGAGATACGTTTCAATGCCCCCACAAGCATAACCTGCAAGGGCACATCCCCCCCAAGCTTCATTTCATTCACCTAAGTATACTACTGGTCACTAATAGTTGGATGGAACTAAGGTCCATTTACGAGATCAGATGAAAGACTCGACTCAATTAGGAGAGGATTTGTTTCATTTTTTAATGAGCTTGACACAGGAAAAGAACTATGCTCATAGCGACCTAATTCATTTTTTAACGAGGTTAACACACTAAAAGAACCATCCTCATGGAAACTTATTTCATTTTTTAACGAGGTTGATAGAGTAAAAGAACTATCCTCATGATGACATTTTTCATTTTTTAACAAGGTTGACAGAGTAAAAGGAAATTTCCTCATGAGGATCTTGATCATGGCTTCCAAATGGAAGAAACACATGTCAAGGGACACACCTCGAACATGGCTTCCAAGAGGTCTTCATCAGATGGAAGAATAGTTCTCTAGAAGGAACACATGTCAAGGGACTCAATAGGGATAATAACATTGTGTTAAAATACCCCCATAGGGATCACCATGTCAATTACCGGATCTAAGTAAAAAAGAAGTCGAGAAAACAATGAGTGGCTCACTTACATCGGTAACTGAAAACATGGGACTAGTTTCCACATGATTAACCTGTTGCAGGGTGGATACCACTTCCATATAAGGAACATTCAAGGATGCTAGATTGATGATAGTCGACTCAAGATCAACAAATGAAAGTTTGTCAGTAGGCACAATGTTTCCATTGTGAGGGAAATACATCATGCGAAAGAGTGTTGATATGATAACTTTCATTGCATAGACATAGTCTCGCCCAAGGAGAAAATTGAAATCCAATGGTACTTAAACTACTATAAGAACAGTACTGATAATTTGACTTTCCAATGTAATAGGAAACTTAGGAAGGATCCCTAAAGGTTCACTAATGGTTCTGTTAAAATATGACAAATTATGTGTAACAGGAACAAGCTGAGAGGAACTTAAAGCTTGCCAAGCAGCTGAGGATAAAATATTAATAGAAGAACCTTCATCTAAATTCGTGTGATGAAAATTCTTACCACAAGACTTCATAATGATTTGGAACGATATGGAAGAAGAAAGACGAGGTTCTATCAGTCTACTCCAATCGAAGGAAAAAGACCTTAGTACTTGGAGGGGGTTTTGTAGAAATAGGTGAAATGCTCCCTTGTGTATAAGAATCTGATGTAAAAAGAACTACCTGATCGATATGAATTTCACTCTCTACATGGAGAGTGGTATCGAACGAATGTGAAATCAAGTCGACCACTTGATAAACTAATTGTTCATCAACCTGAATGATATTTATTTCACTCTCCAATGGAAGAGTGGGATTGAATGTACATGGAATTATATCAATCACTTTATCAAATGATGGTAGGTTCGGAGAAAGTTTACCGTAACCAGTTGGAAGTTGTTGCTCTTGAGAAATAGTAAGGTTTTCTAACAATTTTGTGACTTCATCCATATGAGGGGAAAGGTGACTACGATGAATACCTTTGCATAACCTACAAGGAAACCTAACTTTACCCTTTTTCCTTGAAACCCGACAATCACTGGTTGATGAATCAACAATAAGTTGATAAGATTTTTCAGACCATACTTCCAAGACCTTAGGAATACCAGGAAAATTGATAAGGAAGTGGTCACCCTTACAAATATTGTAAGGGTATTTGGGCTTGCAATGCATGTTGGAGGTTTCATCAACATTACCAATAGTTACATCCATGGTTGGTTGGTTGAATTCTTTCTTATCTTTCTTCTTATTCCCTTTCTTATTCTTCTTAGCCACAATGTTACTAGCATCAAGGATTTTTCCAAGCAAAGAAGAAGAAAGGGAGGAAGAAATGTTAGGTGAAGAAGGTAAAGGGTCAACATGAGGTTGGTGATGTTGAGATGGTGAACCCTGTTGAAGTGAAGCATCCGGTTAAGGTGGAACAATTTGAGTATTTTAGGCCAAAAAATTTAAAACAACTATACTGGTAAAACTGTGGTAAATCCAGGTAATGACAATGTAGCCATATAATAAGGACCAAAATTTCCAAATCAAGGAAAAGGTCTAGGATTCTTGTTTAGAGGGGTTCCTTGGTTGGTGAATTCCAGAACTGTTTCCACTAGTTTCAACTTCTGTGAATTTTATTAACAATTTAAAAATATTAACAATTCAAATTCACAATCCACACCTAAGGTCTCTAAAAAGTAAAAATAAAAAATGAACACACGATATAAAATCTAGGAGTCAAACCACACACAAACAACTTGTTTCCACAATAAAATCACTAGTTGGTGATGAAATCCAATGTCATAGAAATCAATGTGAAAAATTAGCAGATGGAACCAGTTACCCTGACAGCCTGTTTAATGAAATAGTCTGGTGCAAGTAACTCCACTATGCCATATCAAGTGAATATTACCCTCCAAAAAGTCCATGTGAGTCTAGTCAACGTCTATTCCAGGTACAGTGGGACCTTCCCTCCATCATCACCTTGGGAAAAATCCTAAGATTATAGTCACTAAGGTTACCAACCGATACAATCAAACCTAGGGGGATAGTCTGTGTCTCGTTATACATGCAAGGGTAGAGTAACTAAGTTCAATACCCTTGTAATATCCTCGACATGGTAAATCTGAGGTTTACTGACAAGTAATTCCAGGCTCCTCGACATGGTTGATCTGAGGTTTACTATTTGTAAAGCGTGCACATCTTCTATCTTTACTAATGAAGTACGTATGATTACTCCACTGGGTCCTGTTGTGGCCTCGAAATTCGCTGCAAAAAAACAGGGGATGACCACCTGGTACAGACCTTAAAGCAGTTCCTTTTCCATTTGGAATGGTGGCTCTGACTGGTTTAACTAGGTCCAGTTACCTTCTCTCAATCTCTAATGGCTTAAAATATAACTTTTGTCTGCCAATGGGAAAGATACATCAAATAATTTCTGTTGTTGATTAGGCAAGAGAGTGATCCTTAAGCTAATTTGGGGCTCAACCAGACTACAACTAAAGTCTTTCCTCTTTGGGAAGAGGACTTCTTGGAATGTAGAATTAAATCTAAATGAAAAATTATCCTAAGATGCAAGAAAAAGGAAAGTTATCCTAATCCTATCTCAATTAGGCAAATATAGATCTAACCCAACCGAGAGCAAGATATTTAAATTATTGGGATTTAAATATGTTTGGCTTATAATGAATATCGAATTAACGAAATAGTGCAATTAAATGACATTATAAATACCAAAACATATCCTATTCAGAGTCTTTTTAACTAAAATAATCAATCAAACAACATTTAGGAAATAGTTCACAAAAATGATATTGATTGCTAAATTAGTATTAAAAGACAAATTTCTGAGTAAATAGTTACTCAGAAATCAGAATTCAACCCATAAGAGAAGAGATAATTAATAACATATAATTGAAACAAATTACTCATATTGACAATAGTGCACAAGTATGAATAAAATGACATATTCTTGCTATCATAAAATAAAACTAGTATTTAGAACAATAGTATTATAATATCAATTTATTACAACCATTTCTTTGACTCTGGTCTCCAACATTCCTTTACAATGCTTGAACTTCTGCCTTTAAACTAGAGTTGCAATAGTGCAAACTTCATTCTCCATACATAATTCAGAATGGAAAAGAAAAATCCTCAATAATACTTAGATCTTAGTTTTCTCTCCTCTACCCTACAACTCTAAATCCTCTATACAATAGCGCTTTCAAGAATCCTTGAATTGTAGAGAAGAGGAGCCCCTATTGCATTCTACAATCTGATATTTGTAATATTTACAAATGAATCCTTAACAAGAAAGTTTGCTGAAGAAGAAATCAAATCAATCAATTTTTATTGCTCAAAATTTTATCCTTCAATTGTTGGAACATTCTCATTGATTGAGGTCCTTTTCTCCTCATATCTTCAACTATTTTTCTGCAAAAAATAAATCAAAACAAAATTAAAATGCAAAAAATAAAATCAAAATGCCAAATCTGGATTTAAAATAAATCTAATTGAATTCAATTAAATAAATAATTGAAAAGGAAATTTGAGCTTTCTATTGATTCCTATGAGGATTTAATTGGCCAAGGATATTTTTGATGAATAGATCTGCACTCAGAAAAGGCTTGGGCAAATGAGAATGTAGAAAATAAAACTCAGAAAATTGATTTTGTTTAAAAATTTAGAGCTTGATATTCTGCCTAATTTTAGACCCAATAAATGATCAAATATAGAAATGAAACCACTTCAGAAATAATCTCCATGATTTTATCTATCCAATGAGCCATCTCGGGCCTCATTTGGCTAAGTAAAACTCCATTTATGAGCTTCCATAGTTGGTATATTAAAATTTTCAGAATTTTGGAATTTCTGTTACTTAGGCTAAAAATCAGAATTTTTTAATTAAATTCTAATCCTAAATTAGATTAATTTTTTAAATTAATTAATACTAATTAATTGTGATTATATTATTAATCTTAATTAAGAATATTTTTAAAATTAAACTAATTTAAAAATTTGATTTATTGATTAATTAAAATATTAAAATATTATATTAAAATTATAATTAAAATTATATTAAATTTATAATATATATATTATAATTAAAATATAATATTAATTATAATGTTAATAATATAATATATCTTATAATTAATAACTCAAAATTTATATGACATCATATCAACCACGTGAGGGAGAGGAAAAGTGGAGTGGAGAGTATGGAGGGATAAGGGAGGAGGAGAGGTGAGTGAGTTGAGAGTTATAAGGCGGAGAGAAACATGAGGTAAGCATGAGGTAGAGTGAGGTGAGGTGGAGGGTGATTGATGTGAGGGTGATGTGAGGAAAATGAGTTAGGAGGTATAAGGAGGTCAATCAAACCTTATATTAAAAATTTGTAACCCTTCGCATGTTTTCCAAAATAAAAATCACATATCGCAAATTAGAGTGAGGGATGAGCTTAAGGTGTTTAGCGAAATTTCAATATTGCGATATCGCAATTTCACAATCACACTTTTATTTCGGGATTTTTGGAAGAGAGGATGTGGTGAGAAGTGGGGCCCACATGGGATTAACCATCCTACAAATTGGACTTCAAATATTTTTCAATTTTGGGGTTTTGGGTTTGGAAATTTGTTTTAAAATAACAAGTTGGAGTATATTACCAATATCCTGAAACATATTTTTGTCTATTGTACAATTTAGCTCGGTCATTTTGTACGACCGTTAGCGAAAAATGAAAAAATTGGTAAAAATTAACTAAAAATTAATATTTACAATGAAGACTATTTTAATTGGGAAAAATTGAAATATCATACACTTTATACATTTTTTTAACCCAAGCGAGAAAATGATCAAACTTCAAAGGATTCCTATTTACAAACTAGTTGACCAAATGAAGTGAAATAAGTATCGTTGGAAAGCTTGTGAAAAATCAGATTTAATGAAATAATCAAAATGAAAATTCGACAAAAATAAAAAAAAGGTAAAGTTTTAGGACATTTATCTTAATGAAAATCATAAAATGTGCTTAGCCAAAATTAATAAAAATGGTCCCCATTATTGAAGTAAAATAATTCAAAAATGGGGTGGTGTTGGATTTTCCCTACAACAGGTTCGATATGATCTTGTGCTTGACTCTTTTAAGAAAAGTTTCACAGATAAAAATTGCAACAATTGAAAATTTTCCCTACCGTAAGATACTGTTGTTTTTTTATTTGCTTTGGAAAGTTAACTACTTCCCTATTCCAAAGCACTATTCCTTATCAAAATTGTCGGGATGAGCCCTTTAAAATATAAAAATATCTAGATTAATTTTAATAGCGATGTGTTATTAGGCTTTTATTTACTCAGTAAGTAAATGGAGGTGAAACCAGTGGTGTTATGACCTGACCCAAAATTGAATGCAGTCGAATATGATAATGTAATATTTTCACTTCGATGAATCCTAATTACAGTAAGTTGAGAGGTTCCATTCACTTCCAACAATGCAAGAATTGACAAAATAAGAGAAAATATAGCAAATTCTCTAATGAACTAATTTCGGCAAGAAAATACTAATGCTAATCAATTCAAAGCAAAAAAAAATTGTTTTTGTTTTTATGTTTAAAACAAGCATAAAAACATGCAAATTCAAATCAGGACTATCTTTCAATTAATGAAATAACTCTTTACAACATGAATAAATGAATATATGATGAGATTCACTAAAAGAAAAGAGATTCACACAACCAATTCTAGAAGCGAAAGACTCATTTTTTATAGATCAACAAACCAACAAAAACTCAAAACCCAAAACTGTAAAGATAAGCGATTTTCCTCAAAATTAAAATCAAAGAAACTGATAGAAATCTACGCTTGAATTTTCCAGAATGTAAACTATGCAGCTGTATCTATGCACAATTCACTTGAAAACTATGCAAATGTAATCTATGCACACTTTTCATTCATATTCTGAGAATGATAATTATAACTATGCAAATGTAATCTATGCAAGAGAATTCTCCAAAATAAACACAAAATGATTCCAAATCAGTGAAAGAACAACAAGACTATTTTCCTTCACAAATGTAATATAAGGAACTAATCAAGTGTAAGTAAAGAAAATTGGGTGAAAATCCCAAAGGTCAAAAGTAATAACACTCAAAGGTGATTAACACTCAGACACAAACTTTTTTAAAAAACAAAAGAAAAAATATGCAAAATTTTTTAATAAACTGAGACAAACCTCGAAGTAATTACCAAAGGAAATCAAATTAAGAATTTCTCAAAATAGAAAATTCAAAACACCCAATCAACTTAACAGAGACTTAATGATACTGTAAACAAGCTAATAGGATCATAAAAACAAAAAGTATGGACTTAAATAAGAGAAACCTTAACTTTTTCAAAAAATTTACAGGGTTGCGCAGGAAATCAATGTAATTCAGTGCACATGTGCACTTTTGCTAAAGAAAAAAGACACAGATATGCGATGTGTGTCTGAAAAAAACCACACAGATCAAGAAAATTAAGAAAAAATAAAAAACAAAGATCTCAAACTAGAAATTTCGATTCTTAAAAAGGGTCTAATGATATCAAAGGTCAAAAAAGGACACAAAGGAGAACTCTCATTCCCAAGTATGGTCGCAAATTTGTGCTTGAATTAGTTATTTCACTTTGAAGCTCATAAAAATTTGTGCTTGAGTTATATTCTAATTTTCAAAATATTTTCCATGCTACTAACCTTCTTGTCTTGCTAATATAACAAAACTATGGTGATCTAGGAACGCTTCTCTCTTTTCTTTTTGATCATAGAAATAAATTGTTAAATAATCTCAAGTAATATCTTACTTTCACAAGGTCCGATAGACTATATTGGTCTTAGTGGAAATTAATCATCATAAACATCATCATCATAGTAATATTCATGTTACTTGACATCACCAGTCATTGAAGAGTCAAACTCGAAATTCAGATGATACATTGGATAACTACAGAAAAGCCTAAAAATCATTAACACACAAATTGGTCACAAAACCAAAATTTTTCAATTGTCGAGATGATAAACCTTTTCTTCATTTATTAAGTAATTTTTTGTTAGTTATCACTAGCCACCAAAATATCAGAGAGTGGGTTAACATCATTGGAGTGCTTGGGGTAAAAAAAACTAAATTTTGGCCTCGCACTAGTATATTCTGAAAAGAATGGAAATTTTTAACACAAGAATTTTGTACAAAAAAAAGGATTTTTTGGCGAGAAGAGATAGATATGTTTATGTCAGGAGTTGGAAAATTTTTTATTACTTGAATGCACTAAAACATCGGAATATAGGGAATTCGGAGGATCCAGTGACCATGACTTTACCGAAGTTGCATTGTGGCAACTTCTAAGTGTAACGAAATTCAATATATGGAAATTCTTTTGTTATGAATTCCTTTTAGTTGATGAAATTGGCTATTGTAGCACTATAGAATCCAATAAAAGAGACTTCCCTAAATTCCCAATATGGAAAAGTCATAATATGATGCAAAACATTTGGCATACTTATATTTTCCTATTAGATTAGATATTAGGTACTAGAGGATTGGAAAAATTGCATGAATATATTTTATAAAACCCTAGTACAACCTTCTCTCAGTAGATATACTTTAGATGACATGTCATTTCTCTCGTTTTTTTTTTTCTTTTTACTAATTTTCTTTGTTTGAATGGAAGAGCTCCTTGATCGAATTTCTTGAATAAATAGGGGGAACTAGCATATTCACATCTTTACTCCTTACATCTCCTTTTCACTTGCATGCATCAGATATTTCCTTTGTTGGGTTTTCCTATCTTCTACAATTGATCTCATGGAAACACGCTTGTTGATTTATAATAATTCAAAATTATTAGATGGGTTGGCTTGTAATACCTTTCTAGATTGAAAAAAAATTGAGGTGACTTCAACATACAGTCTCCCTTAGTTTCATATTGATTTCCATATTTTTCTCACCTTGACTTGACATCAATGGCAAAATTAAATTAAAAAATATCCCCCTATTCATTGATGGAAACCGTAGACATTTGTGCATTGTTGTTGTAGAACTCCCTTTGTATGCAACTTCTCCCCCTTTGTCATGAATGGAAAAGGGCTACTCACCCCGAGCTTGTGCTTCCATTTACTAATGATTTGATAGGGATATCACTTCCAAGTTGTAACACCTATTTGATTCTATATAAATATCTTTCTATCTTTAGATTGAACTATTTTTATATGTGATGGCTAGAAATCCATCATGGATTTGAATGAAGGTGAAAAATAAAGTATGATGATGTAATAAATGAATTTTATTAATGAAAAGAAAATTTATAATTTACTTGGGAAAGACACACTAGTTTAAAGAGATTCTTTTCAAAATCTAGAAACCAGTGTGGGTATATAAGATTAATATAATCCTCCCTTAAATAATTCCTAAAAAAATCCTAGGAGTTGATCAACAATATTTAATATGATGGGAGAGAAAATCTATTAAATCACTAAGTTGTAGAAAAACACTAAGTAAGGGTGGAATAAAGCACTGCGGGAGAGAAAGGTATGCTTTAAAGAAAAGGGAGGAAATACCTTTTTTGAATTAAAAAGGAAAGAAAGTGTAGGCCATTGGGTTGGCATACCCATGAAAATAAGGACGCTGCTAAGGAAAAATAAATCTTCTAGGGAAGTAGTGTATAAAATACATTATTGGGAATCACAAGTGGTTGTTGATTCCCTTGACGAAATATCCTAGCTCAGGGGGGACTGGAGGATCAATTCATGGTTGGGAGGATCATATTTCTTCCTAGTATATTTCCAGGAGTATTCATGGAATTAGATATAGTGGTTTCCCCAAGTGTAGTTATTCGGGCTACTGATATGGTTAGATTCTAGGCAGGGAAAATCTTAAGGATGGAATTTTATCTTAAAGATTAGAAGCCTTGGCGAATCTTACTAATCCATAATATGCAAACTATAAAATACTTGGTGATATTTTAGTAAAAACATTCAAACCTCTAATGATATTATATAGTCTCTATAAAATTTTGGCGATTTTTAAGGTATAGTATTTTTTTCTTATAAAATTTGGGTGATTCATTTTTAGGAAAAAATGGGAATTAATGAATCATTTTTTTGGAAAAAACACCGAAAATTAGCTCATATGCAAATACTAGCCCCTAAAATTTCCCCTAATTCTGAGTATATTTAAGTTTTTATTTTACTATTGAAATTATGGATGCGCTCAAGGAAATTGATTCTATGTGTGTTTTTTAATTTTGTGCATGTTGTTTAAATCATGTGCTTTTTGTTTAATTATGTGCATGTTATTAAATTTTTTGCATGTTAGTTATCGGGAATTGACTAAGTAAAAATTTTCTTCAGCTATAAGGGTGTGTTAAATATTTAATTGTGAAATTGATTGCTTGTAACTTGTGATTTTATGAATGGGTTGTTGATTTTATACTCATCCTGAAGTGGTATGAATTGATTATGTATTTTTAGAGGAAAAGCTAATTTGTGCCCTTGTTTTTTTAAGTGGCATGTAAACTTTTCGCATATATATATATATATATATATATATATATATATATATATATATATATATATATATATATATATATCAGAAAGAAAAGTTTTGAGTGGGAATTGAAGAGTATGACTAAGAATCTCGTATAGAGAGAGAGAGAGAGAGAGAGAGAGAGAGAGAGAGAGAGAGAGTTAAATTCCATTTCCCTTGACTATATTGGAATTAGGGAACCCATACTAAACAAAATGCTTACCTAATTAATAGGCTATGATGTAGGAAAAGGCATTACAGTAAACTGGAAATTTAGGGGACATATATATATATTAGTTTGTATTATTTTGATGAGTAAGACAGGAGGTAGGTCATATCGGGAATATAAGCTAGTGTAGAGGTTAAACAAACAAAATAAATTTGTTCAACCTTGTTTTCCTAAATGCTTATATAGTGAGCTAATGGTAGCTGGGGAATTCTATAAAAAAAGTATACGTCCAAACTCAGAATGACAGAAGACTAGTTTTTGAGATGAGTTCTTAAAAAAATTAACTTCAAGAGTAAAGTGTACAAGAACAATTAATTATCAAGAAGGGTTGTTTTATAAAAAAAAAATTGTACTGATGCGACAAGTATTGTTTTACTTATTTATAAATGGAGGGGTAAGCCTTCTGTATGTACACAAATAAAACAACAATAAGAACGCTTGGAAATAGGGGAGAAATTGAAATTTACATACACCTGCCTAGTATAGCTAATTTAACTAAATATTGGAACTAATTGTAAAATTTTGTCATCTATTGTACATTTAAGGACCTAAAAAATGAGCACTCTAAAAGAAAAAATGCTAAGAAATCATTAAGAGAATTACCAAACAGACATACGGCAAAACCTACAATGAAAGCAACAATTTTCAATTTGAATAATACCCAATCTTACCCAATCTTAAACAAAAGCAATAGCCCGTAAACACAGTAAGTCAATGGAAGCCTAGACTCCAAGTCACATGATACTTTCAATAAAATAAAACAAATATAGAAAGTAATTAACTATATGACCATTCCTATGAAGGTAACCATGAAGAAAAATATATACATTTATTTCCAAAAGTCATAACTTTACATTCCAAAAGTTCAACCAACAAGTAAGGAAGAAATACAAAGTAGTTTCCCGAAGGGTTTATTATAATTGTATTGTCCAAATTTCCTCTTGGAAGGCTATAAATCCACCCCAAATTTATAAATACAGTGTACAAAGTGATACATAGGCTACATTCCAAGAAAAAATTCTTCACCAATCATTTTTCACAATAACATACAAAAGAATTAAAAAAGTTTCTAATCGCCAGATAGCTAGAGACAGGGGTTTCATCCATGCTACAACTAACGACATCACTCTTGTACCGTAAAAATAACCCCTTTAAGAATATGCATATAATGTCAAAATGGAAGAATAGAGGAAGAAAATTACACCCAGTAGGTGAGGAAGGAAATACAAAACTCCTTCGACAAGGATATCTAGCAGTGATTGTACATGTACAAAATAACAAGAAAAATTAGGAAAAAATAAAATTGTCACAGAAAAGTTCAAATGTAGGAAATGATAGAAACTGGACATTATTACTTTGAAATAAAGAAAATGTGAATATGTATATCTCCTCTTACCCATAGGAATACACGATAAAAATCATGTTTGGAGCCTGAAAAAACCAAAGTCAGAACAAAAAAAGGTGTTTAATCTTGGTACGCTTAAACCGGTGTACAAAATTCGGATGTGGAAAAAAATAAAAAGAAAAAAGATAATAAAATAAATGAGAGAGTCACATTACCTGGCAAGGAAGTTTCCAAATTCCATTGGAATGACTCTCGAAGGCACTGCATGGAGTCAATGGTGTCCAAACCCATTTTACTACAAACGATTTGTTCAGTAAATTCCAGTGAGAAGGAACCATAAGTGCAAGCCGTTTAAAGACAAATAATTAAGGGAAAGGAGCACGGATATTTAGCAACAAACGTGATAAGTTAAGAATGTTTTGGATGTGGTTGTCCAGATACTCGAACACCCACCATTTTGGATGTAGAGTAGTGAAATAAATAAAAATTCATAATTGAAGTATGATATTTTCAGTATCGATAAACTCTCAAAGAAGAAAAAATAAAAGAAAGAATTAATACATTAGGAACACAAATCTATGAGCCTCACAACATCCAATATGTCAGCAGAAATTCAAACAAGGTTAGAAATACGTCACACCCTAAAGCCTGGAAGAAAGAAAATGGAAACAATGGTATGACTGACAAACCCTTCACGTAGATACAAAATATTTAAGAAATGGACTGCCTCCAAACTAGAGGGAAGAATACTAAACAAAAGGAAAAAAAAAGTAGTGTTCAATGCTACTTAAAGGTAAATGTTGCAAGTAGGGTCACTATCCCGCCTACATGGGGAAACTACCATCAAAGGGCCTATTCTAGAGCTCCATGCATATTATCCAGAAAATGTAAAATACACTCATACTCGAAACAACGGTGCATTGCAAATGGAAAAAGGAGAAATGGATGGGGTAAGTCTTCAATCAGAATTAAGGTTGGGGATTAATCCCAAGGAAGATTCCTTATGCTGGATTGGGAACCACTCTCTTCCATCGTCGAATGAGGACCATATGGTAGGGCGCATGGAAATCACATGACAAAGGGAGAGATAGTTTTCTAGGTAGTTTCCACGTCACAGCTCAACATGAATAGATGTATCATGGGAGTCATGAATTACAGTACCCCATTGTTATACCACAGTGCTTATAAAACCTCATAATGGGTGGAAACATAAATATATTGCACCTTGGTCTTATCCTGAAGGGTATGGAACATTTTCACCAACTTTCATACAACAACCATTATGTGTGCCCTATAGCCACAAAACATAAGGTTTTGAATAGCATTGAATTGAAATTATTGGTAATTAGGAGGGGTTATGATATAAGTACATGGCACACATTTTAGACATGCTTTAGGACCTTAGATAATATAGAAATTTCAAACTATATCCTTGTTGTCGCTCAAAGGAATTAACAATTCCTTTAAAAAAAGGAAATTAAAATGGAAACCAGACATGTATCAAAATTTCAAGGTGGAAGAAATGGTTATGCTAACATTATATATGATACTCAATCATATTTATATAAAAAAAAAAAAATTGAGGTGGAGAATGGTATTAGAGCCTCAGTTTCAACACTGGATTGAAAGGAACCATCATATTAAAATGAAATATGTGTAGAAGTGTAAACATGAGATGTTGATAACAGTTTATAATATTTATAAGGTACTTGAGAAAATCAAGCCATAACATAATGGCAGAGAATTCCCCTCAAACCATAACATTTGGTGAAGAATTACACGTTGAGTTGGGAAATGGAAGTACCCCACCAACCTCTCAGTTTATGAATGTTATCACAAATCCAAACCAAGATTTGGCTCATCTGAGGAGTGTTAATGAACACTTTAGTGAAGATCTAAAAGAATGATAAGAGAGTTGACTGTAAATTCTAGTCATTGAATAATAGATCCAAAGGCATCGAAAAGAAAGAGTGTGGATATGGAATTAGAGAAGTTGGAAAGTGGGGGTGATTCAGACCGAACTTATCCAAGAGATCAAAAACAAAAGAAGAAGGTTGAATTGCAAGGGGAGTTTAGGAATATAAAACTTCCTAATTTTGATGGCGATAAGGAAGAGGATGCAGAGGCTTGGCTCCTTAATATGCCCAAGTATTTCTAAGTGTATGAGTATGAGAGAAATTTAAAATCCAGATTGGCCACTTACCAACTACAAGGGAAATCCACTCTATAGTGGGAAGAGGCCAAAACAGTACATACCTTGGAGGAGAAGACAGTGTCCTAGGAGGAATTCCAAATACGGTTCAAGTCTCGATATCTAAATGAGTAGTATTATGATGACAAAATTAATGTGTTTCACGAACTAAGACTAGCATAGTTAACAATGGATGACCTTGTGGCTAAATTTACTATTTTTTGTGGTTTGTCCCTTATATTAAAGAGGAAAAGCCATGGTATAATGATTTTTGAATTTTTTACCATCTCCTTACAAATAAATAATTGATTTTGAAAATCCTAAGACAATGGATGAGGCAATAAGAAATGCGAGATTATGCTACTAGTAGTTCAAGAATAGAGGTGAAGGCTTAAAAAATTAGCAAAGTAAAGACAAAACCAAGACTATAAAGAGTACAAAAAGATAGAAACCCTCTTATCTTAATAATTTTGGGAAGGACCATCAACGGAAGAAATTCAGTAAGGGAAACTTAAATTAGCCGGCATAGTCTAAAAATGGGTCAAAACCCATGGATCTGAACAATAAAAATATCAGTGGGGTCAAGGAGAGAGAAATGCTGAAGTGTTAGGGGTGTGGTGAACCACACCTATTGAGAGACTACCCGCATAATCTACAATCCATTTATAATATTCAAGATTTCCACAAAGCAACAACTATAAATGATGTTGTCAAAAACATTCCTAGGATCAATGCCATGATGTACGGCAAATAGGTTGACCATCAATCTACCATTATTGAGATTGAAGGTACTATTTTGAACCAATATGTTTATGTTTTAATTGATCCATGGGCTAGTTTAAATTACATTAGTCCCCAACTTGTGGGAAAATATGAATTAAAATATGAATAATTCAAGACCGCATGGTTGGTACAGTTAGCAACTGGAACAAAAGGAAAAATAATCTGTTAAGTAAGACATTGTCCCATTAAATTAAATGGCTATTCCACATAACTAACTTTAAATATTCTTCGTTGAGCGTCCTATGATGTGTTAATAACTTAATAGGCATGGAATGATTGGAGGAATAGGGAGAGGTTATAAACTATTTGGAGAAAACAGTAATTTGTGTGATTCAAGATGGGCAACCCAAATTAATTAAAGGTACACCAAAATCAATATCAGTAAGAAAAATATCAGTTTTACAACTCAAAAGGAGTGCAAGGAAAGGCTGTAAGTTATACATGGTCAGGTGGAAAAAATAAACAACAAACAGAAAAGGAAAATTTAGAGACACTTCCAATTATTAGTGAGTTTCAGGATGTTTTCCAGAGGAAATCCCAGGTTTACCCCCCACAGAGGCATATATTTCTCCATCGATTTAGTACCAGGTGCCACCCCAGTATTGTGAGGACCTATCCTAGGTCCTCTAACTAAACCAAATTTATCATTTAATTTAAACACAATAAGAAAGAAAATAGTCTATTTCTAGCTCAACATTTATTTGATGTTAATATACAAGTAAAATTTACTTTAAATACATTTTAAACAAGCAAAGAAATTAAATTCAAAAATTTACATAAATAAAACAATCAAAGAATACCTGTATCGGTAGCTTGGTTGAGATGCTCCTGATTCTATTGAGATGCTCATGTTGGGCTACCCAACTGGATTTAACTCCCATCCAACTAGGAATGAATTCCTAACCCAAGGAAGCTCCACAAACTCCCTAGCCCTCCGAGCCCAAGTCCAACTAGTTGTAATGTATCCAAGTCAAAACCAACACTCTCCAGTAGATCTAAGTTTGATTCCTCTAATTTTCTCTCCATTCTCTCCCTTCTCTTTCTCCACACTCCTCCACCAAAATAAATTCCTCTAATGCCAAAATAAAGACCAAGGATCTTTCCCACCTCTCCTCTCATCCTCCTTTCCTTTATGTATCTTCCTCTCATCCACCTCAACTACTTATCATCAATTTCATGACTACCCCCTCATCCTTTTAATTTATTAACCTTGACTTTCTTACCGTATCTTATCCAAAAGTAGATATGAATATAGATATTTTATTTATAAATAAATTAGAGAAGACCATATATTATCTAAAAGTAGTTTTCAGAAGACATATTGGGAATAAAATATAGATATGTGATTTATAAATAAATGGGAAAAGACCATACCTTATCTAAAAGTAGATTTTAGAAGACACATTGGGAATAAAATCTAGATATTTGATTTATAAATAAATGAGAGAGGATCATATCTTATCTAAAAGTATATTTGAGAAGAAAAATTGGAAATGAAATAATAACAAATAATAAAAGTCATATCAGTAAAAGAAATAAAATTACAAATTCACAAATGTAGATATTACTAAAAAAAATTATAAGTCAATATTTATAGATTAATTAAACACTAATCAAAATTTGCCTGATAGGATCAAGTGGGGAATTGCATACACCCCACCTTAAGAAAACTTCGTCCCGAAGTTAGAGTGAAAATGACACAAGGAGTTTGAAACAAGTTTGACAATAAGGTATAACAAAATAGAGAGAGATATATTAGTCATATTAAGTCAAGCAATGATACCACCTCCATCAAGAGTCTCCAACTAACTTATAACCTTTTATCATTCCTAACGTATTTCTGCTCCCATCCTATCCGTCCTCTACTGCAATATACTATGGCATCTACTATACTTATCTAACCACTGATAAAATAAATATGGTGGAAGTGTCGACTATATCAACCTAACTTCCCCAACAGGAAATTGGCAATTGTCATCACAAGTCATGATTCCAGGCTTCGTGGTTACACGGTGGGAAATGCCTCTACTCCTCCTCAAAACTACGGTTAAAACCCTAATATAGACCACACTACGTCGTTGGTTGGATACTTGTCATCAAATAATCTAGTCTGGTAGTCTTGTCACCTGTCATTTACACTTTACCCATGTCATAATAGTGCATATCAAGTAGATACAAAATGTAAGAGAACAATGTACATCATACCATTCCTCGTTGGATATGTCCATATTTCGCCATCAGAAGAGTAGATCTTAGTTATCATATAGTTCTTTCCAATATGCAGGTTAGTTCTTATTCACGCATATACCTAAAAACCAAAAAATATATAGATAAGTGATCTTAATCATCATGTTATTAAGTCTAGTATCCACATCTTAATTTTGTACTTCATAAAAACATACCGGAAATAAATAATATATTAGATAAATCATAACTTTTATAAAACATTTATTAGATAAATCATATATAAATAAACCATAATCAGGAAACTCATATATCAGACAATTCGTACATCAAATAACTTAATCAACAACATACTCCATCAAATACTTTAATCAACAACATAATCCATTAAGTGTTTTATATCAGTAAGTTCATCTGTCCAATTGAAATTCATCAATATTGCATAGTGTTCATAAATGAAACAACGCAAGAATACAAATAAAACCTCAACATATGTAGATATTTAGGGAAAATAGGCATAACGCATGGTTGAAAAGTGAAGGGTAGTTGAAACCTATAGTTTATGCATCCTCCCAAGTCGCAAATTCTACTTTAAGTAAGGAACAAAGAAGCAAGTCTATTTACTTTCATTTAACTATTAAATACATGAAGGTATTATATAAACATTTTCGGAGAGGTTAAATATATTTCAAATCAACTCCCAATTCTATATACACTTGATATGGTACATAGAATCTTTTCCCTTATATGAATGGGATATGATCATTGATAAACCTTATCCATCCATATTCATTCAATGGACCACAACCACATCAGTATGGATAAATTATCTACTATGTTTCATTCCTATCAATACTAAATTCTAATTTCCAATTTACATCATCCTTAGTTGTTTTTATTTTATTTTTAGTAATCATCATTCCACAAAACAAGGAATCTCCTTCTTATGAATGAACTTGGAAATTTTCTCCTCACTTGATCATTATAGACCCTAATCAATAGTATCTCACTTAGACAAACACACCTATTTATATGGGAGATGTTGATTTTTTTTTTTAAATTTTTTTAATTTAAAACTTCAATACCATCTCAACCTTGCACCACAAATTATTTTTTTTCAATATTCTTTTGAATATCTAGATGTTATACATTTCTCTAATAAATAAATACTCTATCTTATTATGGATCTCTATAACATCTATTTAACCAAAACATGATTATTTCCAAGTTCCATGTAATGCAGAGTCATTGAAATTAATATCACTAATTTTTAATTTTGATAATGTCTAACCATTAAAATGAAGACATCAAGTATAATTTCAATACGCCTACATTTTATATAATCTACATATTCAACTATATTACTGTGGAAATTTCTTAAATTATCCCTTTAAAGAAGTAGGTAGTTAGATCAATTGTAGTTTGAAAATTAAAAATGATTATTAATCTTATATATGAGTAGAAACTCATATCATAAATTGCGATTAAGACATGTGAAACTCGAATCAATAAATGCATGGCTTTCAGTTTCCTAAGTTTCCTAAATACTGATATAGTATTCATTTGGGGTTGTACATTCCATGTTATTTTATTTCACTTGTCATGCAAAAATAAATAAATAAATAAATACATAAGTAAAATAATACACATAAAAATTGTTAAACAACTTACTAGTTATATAGCAAAATAAAATGTACAAATCTCTACCAAATGAACACAATAAAATTTCCTTTTCATTCGACAACATAATATTTCAAAACTGCATGATAATGTTTTCACAACATAATATTTCAAAACTGCATGATAATATTTTTCACAGTAGCATGAGTAGAGGAGTGGAAATAATAAAGTCACACAATTAAAGTAAAATCCTCCTTAATTCTAGTGAATTTTGAAAATTATAACCTTTTCTTGTTTTTTTTCTTGTAAAGAGTGCATAAAAAGAAACCTTTAGAAACCCACTTGTACTAATTATATATTCATTTAAGTTGAGTTTGTCTTATTTATAATTAAGCCATTTTATTTTTTGTGTAAACCATTTTAAACATATTCATAAATAATAAAAATGTTTGAAACTAATTAACTATTACTTAATATGGAAGTCTCCTTAAAAATCACAAAATTCCAAAATTGAGGTTTTTCTTTCCCATTCAAAATGAATAAACAACCTTCCCTTCGAATTAAATATCTTTTATTTACGGAACTTACTCTTACTCTAATGAGAGATAAAAAAGAGTGTTTATCAATTGGAATAAAAGACAAAGTTTCATTGAACAACTCTAATAAATAATCCTTAATGATTTGAGGAAGATCGGACAATAAATACTAGACTAGTCTAGGAAGACATGAAAAAAAATATTTTAAAAAATCAATACTAAACTAGTCCAGGAAGATTTAAAAGAAGTATTTTAAAAAATAATGTGAGAAATAAAACAATTATACTAAAAACCTTATCAATTTCATTAAATATTGTGATTAATTTCTACTATTTTTCAAATTAAGATTTTTATTGTATCTACTACATTGACCTTCAATGTCTTTACAAATATGGGTTGTTGTAGCATTCTCAAGCTTTTCATCTTAACATAAACATCAATTATCTTATTACCTCCAAAGTCTTTGTTATAAATATCATATTATAACAATATCAATAACAACAATAGTTTCTCCATTAAGTCAATTGCATGTCTCGTTGCACCATATACATAAACATTCTTTAAAAATGATATGATTTTACCCTCCTTGCCATGTTAACCTAACTAAAAGAACAACCACCAATCCAAAATAAATACAACCACCAATCCAAAATAAATAACAAGGCATAGTATATGAATTATTTAAAATTTACTTAACCATGATTTTATTTTATTTTTCTTACTAAACAAAATTTTAATTTAAATTCTCTTTAATTTAATATCATTTACATTTTTTTTTTAATTGGAGATGTTTTATAAGATCTTGAAAATACTCTATAATTCTTTAGATGTTTGATGGATAGAAATGTTAAAACTGGGGAAGATATATATTTTTTTAAAATAAAATTGAATTAAAATCTCAATTTTTTTTTGTAATCACATGTTTGGTATAGTAAAATAAAAAAATAAAAACATTGAATTTTGTCTATGTTAAACTTGTGTTTCATATCTCTCTTTGGAAAAATTTCCCACTATATTTAATTATATAAAAAATTAGTTTCTTTTGGATACACCACACTACCTAGAAAACATTTCAAAATGTAATATTTTTTTTGTTTGTTTTTAAAATATGTGATTTATAGAAATTCTTCATGTATAATATTTATTTTTTTGCCAGAAAAATATGTGATTTAGAGAAAGTCTTCATGTATAATATTTATTGACAATCTACAGACCCCAATAAAACTAAGAATATGTGATTTAGAGAAAGTCTTCATGTATAATATTTATTGACAATCTACAGACCCCAATAAAACTAAGAAGAAGAAATTACTCATGCATTCCACAACCTTTATGTCTCTTTGGATCCTAAAACTTCATAACACTTTTCCAAGACTAATCATTACATTCATAATAAAAATGGTAAAACATCATACCAAAGTGAATTAAAAAGAGCACTCAGTAAAAACACAACAGGGAAAACATTTGAAATTTAAATTTATATGATTATAAAAACACTGTAAAGTGGAATGCCACTGATATTGAATAATAACCAAATGACTTCAAGATACCCTTTGAAATTTCAAGGTGTGAATTTAATGACCTCATTGGGTAGTTGTGAAACGTAAGTGAATGAAGTCACATATTAGACTATTAGCATGAAGTGCCATTACTGAGCCACTGACTAAGCATTAACAACTAAATGAGAATCTAAAAAATTGTTGGCAATGATGACAACAAAATGTAGTAACTATATATATATATATATAAACCAATTTACTATTGTCATGGTATTAGTTGATACATTCTTGAAATCAAAATCAATGAATTAAGTTGATTCTCTATTCAACAATAGTATAATTTACTCTATGAATATTTGGATTCTATATAGTATTTATGTTTCGATTAGATAAGAAAACTATTATTAAAACACACTATTCGAACCATTCCAGTAAGAAAATACTTTCACCCAACAATTGGCTACTTAGTAAAATAAATCATATCATTCAAATACTAAAGGAAATAAATTTTGGACTTGATTACCATAAATTACTTGAAACAACTTAATTTTCTTGAGCTTTTGATAACAAAATATAAAACCTAATAACAATTTTAAGATTATTGGTTTTTATTTTTATTTTTATTTTTATTTTTTATAAACCCTTATAACTTCCCTCAGCTTTTAAAAATGATAAAAATAAGTAGATGAAAAACACTCATTCAAAATTCAAAGCCACTCAATATTATATAAACTATGTAGTTTTGAACATAAATATTATTGAAAAACATATCCCATACAAGAGTTTTCAATAGAAATTTTATTCAACATAAATGAAAACAATAAAGATATTTAGTACTAGTAATGAAAATGCTAGAAATAGTTTTTCTCAATGAAATGATTTTTTTTTAATTATTATTTAAACAAAAAAGAGTTTAACAAAATTATTAAAAAATAATAATTTATTTCTCCTATCTATTTTTTTAATCCTTGGTAATAAAATAAAAACAAACCCTATATCGTATAAATACTAATTTATTTTTCCTAAACATCGTTCTTAAACATCAACATCATTCTTAGTCCCTTGGGAACCAGATAAAAGCAAACCCTATATCATATACCATTGAGGAAAGATAGTTTTCCGTCAACTCGTTATCCCAGAGATTGTAGTGCACCTAATAATAGTGATACATCTAAATTCACAATAACTAATGCGAGAGTTTCCTTTGTTGCCTTCTAAAATGGGCTATAAACTTTAAGCATAATTTATGTCCTTCATAACCCATCGATTTGGTCAAATTATGGATTAAGAAATATATAAATTATGGATTAAGAAATATATAAATTGGTTCCACTCATTATTAATATATATAAATTATGGATTATACCCGATGTTATATATAAATATATAAAGCTTGATTGGTCCTTCGACTCATTTCTTTTCCATTATTCACACAAAATTGGACAAAGCACCACTGTTATCAACAAAGATAAGTTATAATTATGCCTTGTGGAGAACCATAAACTGGCTTTCTATTCGTAAATAAAATTTTGTATTTTTATATAATAAGAGTTGGGTGTTTGACGAGGACGGAAACAGTTTTATCTCTACCACGGAGTTGAATGGCATCCTGACTCAACTCGGTTTGGCTTACGCTGCCAATGTGAAATGGATGAGTTGCAGTGTGGACCAGAATTCCCACTAGCTTGTTGATTTTGCGGCATTTAAGCATATAATGATACAGGATGTCACGGTTCGCAGTTCTTTATGGAAGGGAAAGTATCATGATGGACTTCGTACGGAATTTAAGCATATGATGGCACAGTATGTCACATTTCAGGGGAAAGTACCGGGATGGCCCTCTCAAAAGAATTTGAATAGTAAAAGGGTATGGAATGTCTTTAGTAAAAGCTTGTTGCTTTGGCATATTGTTGGTTTCAGTCATTTAGAATTTCCATAACTATCCAAACAAATGGACATGACCTCCAACATAATGTGAACCCAAAAAAGCATAGATATCAAAATCAAAATCTTAACAAAGACCATACTCCTAATAAATTTTATTTTCCTTAGGTTTTATTTGAAATTTGTATTTCTATTGAAGGTTAATGAGGAGATTTCTCGAGCTAGCAACCACTCCGAGGGTTCAAGGTGGTTAACCTTCCACTCGTGGGTTCAAGCCACATGTTGGGCATTTATTGAGATTCAAGCCACATGTTGGGCATTTATTGAAGCCACATGTTGGGCATTTATTGAGATTTACTAAATCTCAATAAATGCCCAACATGTGGCTTGAACCCACGAGATCTCAATAAATGCCCAACATGTGGCTTGAACCCACGAGTGGAAGGTTAACCACCTTGAACCCTCGGAGTGGTGTATATATATATATATAAACTTAAGAACGAAATCTATGCATTTATCGAATTTGGATGATAACTTGCGAGTTTAACATGAGGTTTCATGATGGAAGAAAATACATTTATAATTGCTTTTTGAACATTTGTGTAGGTAGGCATCATCACTTTTTTTTAGTATATAAATATAGCAGTGATAAAATATTTGGTATCAATCTAGAAATAAGTTATAATAGTTCAACCTAGCTAATAAACTTCAACAAATATGCATGCTAGGGTTCATAGGCCTTAAGGGCTGCAACCTGCTCTGATACCATATGTGAGGACCTATCCTAGGTCCTCTAACTAAACCAAATTTACCTTTAATTTAAACACAATAAGAAAGAAAATAGTCTATTTCTAGCTCAACCTTTATTTGATGATAAATAAAAGTAAAATTTTCTTTAAATACATTTTAAACAAGCAAGGAAATTCAATTTCAACAATTTAAATAAATTAAAAAAATCAAAGAATGCATGTATCAGTAGCTTGGTTGAGATGCTCATGTTGGGCTATCAGACTGGATTTACCTCACAACCAACTAGGAGTGAATTCCTAGCCCAAGGAACCTCCACAGGCTCCCTAGCCCTCCGAGGCCAAGTCCAACTTGTAATGTGTCCAAGTCAAAACCAACACTCTCCAATAGATCTAAGTTTGATTCCTCTCATTTTCTCCCTTCTCTTTCTCCACATTCCTCCTTCAAAATAAATTCCTCCAATGCAAAAACAAATACTAAGGATCTCCCCCCCTCCCTCTCCTCTCATCCTCCTTTCCTTTATGTCTATTCCTCTCATCCACCTCAACTACTTATCATTAATTCCATGTGACTACCCCCTCATTCTTTTAATTTATTAATCTTGAATTTATTACCATATCTTATCCCAAAGTAGATATGAATATAGATATTTTATTTAGAAGTAAATTAGAGAAGATCATATCTTATCTAAAAATAGATTTGAGAAGACAAATTGGGAATAAAATCTAGATATTTGATTTAGAAATAAATGGGAGAATGTCACACCTTATTTAAAAGTAGATTTGAAAAGACACATTGGGAATAAAATCTAGATATTTGATTTAGAAATAAATGAGAGAAGAACATATCTTATCTAAAAGTAGAGTTGAGAAGACACATTGGAAATGAAATAATAACAGATAATAAAATTCATATCAGTAAAAAAAAAAAAAATTACAAATCCACAATTGTATATATTACTAAAAAAAATATAACTCAATATTTACAGATTAATTAAACACTAATCAAAATGTTCTTGATAGGATCAAGTAGGGAATTAGAAGTATCTAGAGCTCCCTATTGAATGAGTATACTAGAGCTATCAGAACTAAAGATGTAGTTACAGGAATTGCTAGATAAGGGTTACATTAGACCTAATGTGTCACCATGGCGGGGTGGGGGAGAGAGAGGGGAGCATGTACTCTTTTTCAAGAAAAAAGATGGCACGATTAAAATGTGCATCAATTATCGAAAATTGAATAAGTTAACCATCAAAAATAAATATCCGTTGCCCCGTATTTATGATTTGTTAGATTAAGTGAGGGGAACAACCATATTTTCAAAAATCTATCTAAGGACTGACTATCACCAACTGCGAATAAAAGATGAAGATATTCATAAGACAACTTTTAGAACCATATATTGTCACTACGAATTCATAGTGCTACCCTTTGGTCTTACTAATGCACCCACAACCTTTATGTCTAATGAATATTGTACTTCATAAATACCTTGATAAATTGGTATCGATGTTTATAGATGATATTTTAGTGTATTCCAAGAATGAAGAAGGGCACAAAGAACATCTGAAATTAGTGCTACAAAATTTAAGAGAACATCAGCTATATGTGAAACTTAGAAAATGTCAGCTCTATAAAGACATATTATGGTATCTGGGTCACATAATTTCAAATGAGGGATTGTTTATTGATCCTGAGAAGGTTAGGTATATCTAATATAATGCACTGCGGAAACCCCTCATACTTAAATACAAAGAGTAAAGAGAGCTCTACTTGAATGGTTCATGAAGCACAATACTTGCTAAGGTTTTGCAAATGAGGTAGTAAGCTAGGTGGGCTTGATTGTGGGGAAAAACTCCACAGTTAAGCGCGCTTGAGCCAGAGGAGTTCTGGGATTGGTGACCTCCCTCGAATTCCTTGTTATCGGGTGCAAGCCCTGGAAGTGATGATTGACACTATGTGATTTATTTCACTAGTTTCAATGCCACTTCTTCACCCCTGTGAGCATCACCTAATGCAATGAGTGCTAAGTGGACTATTCAAAAATCATGAGAAATTAGTCAGTTACGACTACCTCTCATGGAAATGGTCTTAGATGAATGACTTACTTAATGCAGTTGAATCCCAAAAATGATATCTAATATAATGCACTGCAAAAACCCCTCATACATAAATACAAAGTGTAAGGGGAGCTCTACTTGAATGGTTCATGAGGCACAATACTGGTAAAGGTTTTGTAAATGGGGTAGTAAGCTAAGTGGGCTTGATTGTGGGGAAAAACTCCATAGTAAAGCACACTTGAGCCAGAGGAGTTCGGGGATGGATGACCTACCGGGAAGTCCTGGTTACTGGGTGCAAGCCCCAGAAGTGATGATTGATGCTATATGATTCATTTCACCAGTTTCAATCCCACTTCTTCACCCATGTGAGCATCACATGATGGAATGAGTGCTAAGTGGACTATTCAAAAATCATAAGAAATTAGTTAGTTACGACTACCTCTCATGGAAATGTCATAGATGAGTAACTTAATTAACACAGTTGAATCCCAAAAATGATATATAAGGTTAGGGATATTTAAAATTGGCCCATACCGAACGATGTGTCAGTAGTTTGCTCATTTATTGGAATCACAGGATATTACCAAAGGTTTATAGAAGGATTCTTTAAATTGGCCCACCCTATTACATACTTGTAGAAGAAGGGAACAAATTTGAGTGGACAATAAAATGTTAGTAAATATTTGACAAATTGAAACAAATACTGATAGTAACTCCTATATTGAAAATTGCATACCCAAACCAGGAATTCATTGTTTTCACTGATGCTTGTTTGGAAGGTCTTGGGGGAGTTTTGATGTAGGACAATGCAACAGTAGCCTATGAGCCTAGGAAGCTGGAAACACACAAAAAGAATTATGTTGTATATGATTTATAGTTGGTTGCAATAATGCATCCTCTAAATATGTAGAGACACTACCTTTTAGGAAAATAAATTACTATGGTGACGGATCTTATCAACTTGAAATATTTTTTCAATCAATTGGATCTAAATGCTAGACAGGTAAGGGGGCTGAGTTTCCTTAGTGTGTTTGAGTTTGATATTAAACACATAAAAGGAAAATAAAATAGAATAGAAGATTCCTTAAGCACGCATGCACATGATTTAATGAGAGTCTCCTTTAGGGTAATATTACATATTTTATATATAAGATTAAAGATTCAATATAAAAAAATCATAAATACCTGAAAATTCAACATAAATTTCAGCAAATGGAAATTCCAGGATATGTCGAAAATCTTGAAAATTTGCTAACCTAAATAAATAGATTTTATGTTCTCAATGCGAGTGATTTAAAACAAATGATACTAGATTAATATCACAAGAAACCATATGCAGATCATCCCGAATATCCAAAAATGATAACAACATTAAGGAAAATTTTGTTTTGCTTGGGCATGAAAAACGAGGTGGTAGAATACTTAGCAAAATGTCTAGAATGTCAACAACTAGAGGTGGAAAACCAATACCCTATTGGATTGTTAAACCCACTGCCCATTCTTGAACGGAAATGGGAAGATAATTCATTGGATTTCATTAAAGGATTACCAAATAAAAAATGACAACATGATTCCATTGTGGTGTTGGTGGACACCTTGAGTAAAGAAGCACATTTTATACAAGTGCAGTCTACTTATGGAACAACACAAATTGCCAATATTTTCATGAAGGAATTTTTTCGACTACATGGAGTGCCAAAGATGTTAGTGTCAGACAGGGATGCTAAGTTTACCTCCAAAATTTGGAAAACTCTGTTTGGGGGCATGGTAACTCAAATAAATTTTAGCACTGCATATCACCCTCAAACATATGGGAAAACAAAGAGAATGAGTCATATTTCGGAGGATATTATGAGAATGTATGTCATGGACAAGCCTCCCAAATGGGAGGATTTTCTGCATTTAGCAGAATTTTCTTACAACAACAACTACCAAACTTCAATAAAGATGAGTCCTTTTGAATCTTTGTACGACAAAAAATGCCATGCACCTATCAGTTGGAGTCATCAAGAGGAAACATTGATATTAGGATTGGATTACATATAGGAAATAGACCAACTGGTATGAAAGATTAGACAAAAAATCAAAAAGACACAGGACATGTAGAAAAGTTATGCGAACAAGAAATGAATTCATAAATAATTTAAGATTGGAGATCATGCTTACTTAAGAGTAAAAATGAGGAAAAGTACCGTAGAAATAGGGACCTCTACAAAACTAGCACCACGATTCTGTGGTCCTTTTGAAATCTTGGACAGATTTGGTCCAGTAGCATATCAACTGGCTTTACCCAACCATATTAAAGTGCACTATGTTTTTCATGTGCCCTTATTAAAAAAATATGGTCATGCTAATTATCACGTAATTAATTGGAATTTGATACAGGTGGAACCTGAAGGAGACGTCCTACTAGAGCCACTCTACATCTTAGATCGAAAAGAGATTTTGCTCCGAAATCGAGTCATCACTCGCGTTAAGGTGCTATGGAGGCACTTTACACCTGAGGAGGTTAGTTGGGAGTGAGAGGATACAATGAAAAAATATTACCCAATATTGTTTCAGGAATAAAGCAAATAAACAATAATCACCGGGGATGATTTTAATTGAAAAAGGGTTTGAAGATGTAATACTTCTTTGGTTCTATGTAAATATATTTATTTTTTTAGAATGAACTATTTTTAAATGTGATGGCTAGAAATCCATGATGGATTTGAGTGAAGGTGAACAATAAAGCATGATGATGTAATAAATAAATTTTATTAATGAAAATAAAATATGTAAATTACTTGGGAAAGAAACACTAGAGCTAAGAGATTCTTGTTAAGATCTTGAAACCACTGTGGGTGGGTACCAGTGTGTGTCAATTTTATAAAAATAATATTCCCTTAAATAACTCCTAAGAAAATACCTAGGAGTTGATCAATAAGATTTAATATGATGGGAAAGAAAATATATTAAATCACTTAGTTGTAGAAAAACACTGAGTAAGGGTGGAACAAAGCACCACATGAGAGAAATGCGGGATTTAAAGAAAAAGGAGGAAATACCTATTGTCAAAAGAAAATAAATAAATAAAGGCTAGGCTAGTGGGTTGGAAGACCCATGAAAAGCGAGATGTTGCTAAGGAAAACAAATATGCTAGGGAAGTAATGTATAAAATATATTATCTCGATTCACAAGTGGTTGTTGATTCCCTTGGAAAAACATCTCATCTCGGGGGGAACTCGAGGGTCAGTTCATGTTGGGAAGATAATGTTTCTTCCCAGTACAATTCCAACAACATTCACGAATGTAGATATAGTGGTCTCCCCAAGTGGAGTTATTCGGGAAACTGATACGGTTAGAGTCTGGGTACGTTTAAGTTTTGATTTTATTGTTGATATTATGCATGTGTTTAAGGGATATATGATGTAAATGTTGTTTGATTCTATGCATGTTTTTAAAAAAAATTTGCATGTTTTTTAATTCTGTGCATGCTATTAAATTTTGTGCATCTTAGTGATTGGGAATTGATTGAGTAAAAATCTTCTCTAGCTATAAGGTTGTGTTAAATATTTAATTTTGAAATTGATTGCTTGTAACTTATGATTTTTTGGATGGGTTTTAAGTGGCACGTAAATTATATATATATATATATATATATATATATATATATATATATATATATATATATATATATATATATATATATATATATAATTTTTTCAGAAAGAAAAGTTTTGAGTGGGAATTCAAGATTGTGACTAAGGCGCTCGTATAGAGAGAGAGAGAGAGAGAGAGAGAGTTAAATTCCCTTTCCGTAGACTATATTGGAATTAGGGAACCCGTAATGAACAAAATGGTTACCCAGTTAATGATCTATGATATATGAAAAGGCATTAAAGTAAACTATAAATTCAAGGGATATATATATATATATATATTAGTTTCATGAGTAAGATAGGAGGTAGGTCTTTTCTAGAATATAAGCTAGAGTAGAGGTTAAAAAAAATAAAATTCTTTCAACATTGTTGTCATGAATGCCTATATAGTGAGCGAATGGTAGCTCGGGAATTCTATAACAAAAGTATACATCCATACTCAGAAGTCAAGAAGACTAGTTTTTGAGAAGAGTTCTTAAATAGAATTGAATTCAAGAGGAAATTGTACATGGAAAATTAGTTATCAAGAGGGGTTATTTTATAATAAAAATAATAATTCTATTGATTTGAACGGGTATTTTTTTCCTTATTTATAAATGGCAGGGTAAGCCTTACATATGTACACAAAGAAAATAAAAATATGAACCCTTGGAAATAGGGTAGAAAATGAAATTTGCATACATCTGCTTGGTATAGCTAATTTAACTAAATCTTGGAACCAATAATAAAAGGTTATCATCTAATGTATACTTAAGGAGCTAAATAATGAGCACCACAAGAGAAAATATGTTGAGAAATAATTAAGAGAATTACGAAACAGACATACACCAAAACTACAATGAAAGCAATAGTTTTCAATTTAACTAATAATAAACCTTGAACAGAAGCAATAGCCAATAAACACAACGAGTGAATGGAAGCCCAAACTCCAAGTCATAATATACTTTCAGTATATATATATATATATATATGTATAGTGAAATTAAATATATGACCATTCAGACAAAAGTAACCATGAAGAAAAATATATATATTTATTTCCAAAAGTCATAACTTTACAATCTATAAGTTCAACCAACAAGTAAGGAAGAAATACAAACCAATTCCCTGAAGGGTTTTCTATAATTGTATTGTCCAAATTGCCTCTTTGAAAGCTATAAATCCACCCCATATTTATAAATACAAATGTACAGGATGAGTGAGAGGCTACATGCCTAGCAGTAGTTCTTCACCCATCATCTTTTACGATAACATATAAAAAGAAATTAAAAAGTTAAAAAAATTCCCAATCGCTGGATAGCTAGAGACAGGGGTTTCATCCCTACTGCAACTAACGACATCACACTTATACCGTAAAGAAACCTCCTTTAAGGGTATTCGTAGAATGACAACCTGGAATAATAGAGGAAGCAATCAATTATTTCCAGTAGGTGAGGATGGAAATACACAACTCATTCTGGCGACAGGGTTGTCTAGCAGTAAACATACCTGTACTAAATAACAAGAGAAATTAGGAAAGAAAAGAATTTTTTCATAAACAAGTTAAAATGTAGCAAATGAGCAAAATTGGAAATTATCACTTTGAAATAAAGAATGTATATGTTATATCTCTTCTTACCCTATAGGAAACCATGATAAAAATCTCGTTTGGAGCCTGAAAGAAACCAAAGTCAGAACACACAAAAAAAAGACAAAGAAGGAGAGACGTTTAATCTTGGTATGCTTAAATCATTGTACAAAATTTGGATCCGGAAAAAATGAAAAAAAATGAGACAATAAAATAAATGAGAGGCAAAATACATGGCAAGGAAGGTTCCAAATTCTAGTGGAATGAACCTCAAATACTTCCTGGAGTCAGTAGAGGCCAAACCCATTTTCCTAAAAATGAATTGCGTAATAAATTCCAATGAGAAGGAACCCTAACTGCAAGAAATTTAAAGACAAATAATTAAGAGAAAGGAGCACAAATATTTACCAACATACATGATAAGGAAGGAAGGCTCTCGATGTGGTTTTCCAGATACTCGAACATACACTAGTTGGGATGTAGAGAAGCAAAATATATACAAAATAATAATGGAAGTTTGATATTTTTAGAATCGATAAACTCTCAAAGGAGGAAAAATAAAATAAAATCATACATTAAGAACATAGAGCTATGAGCCTCACAACATCAAACATCTTTGTTGAAACTCCACTAGGGTCGAAAATAAGTCGTACCCCGAACCGTGGAATAAGAAAAATGAAAACAATGGTAGTATTGACAGACGTTGCGCGTGGATATAAAATCATCAAGAAATGGACGACCTCCAAACTAGAGGGAAGCATACGACACAAAAGGAAAAAAAGAAATTTTCAACGCTACCTGAAGGTATATGCTACAAGTAGGGTCACTATCCTGCCTGCATGGAGTAACCTCCATCAAAGGGCCTATTTTGGAGCTCCATGCATATTCTCCCCAAAATGTAAAAGCCCTCATACTTGACACAACGGTGCGTTGGAAATGGAAAAAGTAGAAATGGATAGGATAAGTCTTCAATCTGAATTAGGTTTGGGGATCAATCCCAAGAAAGGTTCCTGTCATTGGATTGGGAACCAATCTCATCCACCACCGAATGAAGGCCGTATGGCTAGGTGCATGGCAATGATGTGACAAAGGGAGAGATAGTTTGCTAGGTAGTTTCCACGTCATAGCTCAACGAGGAAAAATGGATCGTGGGAGTCATGAATTACAATACACCATTGTTATACCATTGTTCTTATAAAACCTCCTGATTGGTGGCAACATAAATATAATCCACCTTGGTCTTATCCTTAGGTGTATGGAAACTTTTTCCCAATTTCATATAACAACCATTATGTGCACCCTAGAGCCACAGAACATAAGTTTTGGAATAGCGCTGAATTCAAATTATTGGTAATTAAGAGGGGTTATGGTACAATTACATGGCACACATTTTAGAGATGCTTTGGGACCTTAGATAACTTAGAGATTTCAAACTATATCCTTTTTGTTACTCAAAGGAATGAGAAAGTACTTAAAAAAATAAAATTAAAATGGAAACCAAACATGTATCAAATTTTCAAGGTGCAAGAAAGAGTTATGCTTACATTATATATGATACTCAAGCTTATGTTATATATAAAAAAAAAAACATTGAGATGGAGAAGGGTATGTAACACCACTTTTATCATATATATTCAAATGTTTCTTTGGGAGGGGATTTGCTCAAAATATTTTCAACTTATTAGTTTGTAGTGATGTATTCCATCTTAACACTTTATTCAGCTAGTTGCATTTTTCACAACCAAAGTATCAAATCTAATGTGAACGCACCTTCAAATTAAAAAAAAAATGGAATCAACATCAGTCCAACAACTAACACTAAGAGTGTTACATGATAGAAAAGGATGGATTTAAATACAATGAGACCAACACAAAAAATGTATGGATCCTTCAGTACATCTTTAGTTTATCAGTGCCCTGCATGTCATTAAAAAAAATAATAAGTTAAATGCATTTGATTGTCCAAGCATCTATAATGTGTGAATAAGATCTTTAGGACTAAAGTCCACAACATGAGTGCGTGACTGTAAGTTTGACAATACTTTGAAAACTACATGTTAATGCAAATAAAACATTTAAGGGGAAAAGAATATCGTGATATATATTATTTTGAACATTAATCACCTTACCTCTTAAATTTATCAATGGAACTTAGGAGTGAGAACCATCATAACAAGTGCTTCATGCAGACGATAGTCCCTACTGCGACATTGCTCGAATGTAAGCAGGACGTGTTTGCTACACTGATTTCCTTCTAGTAACCTGGACATGTAGACCATTGATTGCATTACAATTAATTCTTCGTAGTAGTTATATCGATCATATTAAATGGAATTATGAGCCCATAGAGACTGACTACGGTAACACTACCTTGCGTAGACCTAGCAAGGTACATTGTGAATTGCCTTTAAGAAATGACCTGAGTGAATATTGTGTGGCATTACAAATGCTATCATGTATTATAAATGAAATGTATTTACGACCCTTTATTCTTTTAATAAATGAAATTTCATTTAAACCATATGAAGCTGGGCTGTCATGAGTAATCTTTATAAGAGTTTTGGTAGTACAGTGTGCATCGATATTTGTTTTTTGGGTAGAGTTGAGTTCCTAAGAAACGACCTGAGTGAATAAAAGAAGATTTTCCACTACATATTTAGCATTAGTTTTGCTTAGTGTTGTATAAATCCAGAAAATATAATAAAATCAATAACCCTAGTCTGCTAGCATATGTTCATTGAACACTTTAAGAAATCATGCTTCATTTTATTATTAAATCAAAGTCATTTTTTTTGTAGCATCACGTCTCATAGTCAAGCATTTGTCTCATCTTTATTCATGATAAATTTCTCATTTCTCATCATTCTAGCATCAATATAGCTACCATAAATGTAGACTACGAATTGAATAAAATAAATTTCCATAAACAAACGCCAAATTTATAAAAATGACAAGTGGCGAAAATTAGTTTTAATTATAATTTAAAATTTCTCAAATCAAAGGTTTAACAATATTCTTATGAGTTTTTTAATTGTAATTGAAAGTGATACACACACTCGACATGCATACTTGTGAGTACCACTTGTTTTAATTTTTCTATTTTTCTAGCAAGTTGCCACCTCGTTTGTTCAGTTTTGTTGTTTTGTTCAACACGTGGGGTTAGAGAACTACACAAACATTTCCAAAGAATGTTTTGAATAAACTTACACAATCTATGGTCTTGGGCTCTAGATATCGTTAGATATTGGAATTGATTATTATTTAGTGAATAGGAATAATATTGATGTAGGCATAATGAGACAAGAAAAGAAGACGACAAGGAAATACCATCATTCACCCCTGCCATGATGGAAAAATTGATATCTTACCCAAACATCTGATTTCTATCAAATCAAAAAGTACACGGTTTTCATCCATGCCGTGCTATCCAAATCCTTTAGTTCGGTTATAGAACGCTAAACTTTAAAGATAGTCCTCGTCTAGGTGGTACTCATAGATTGCAAGAAAATTTGGTGATGGCAGTAATCACATAAATTTTGCTGGTGAATAGTCTCTCACTGATTTCCTGTAGAGGCTAAAGAAGGAGTAGAAGCAAAAGAATCCTAGCCATGGCAATCAACAAGGCTAGAATACCATCATGCTTCCTTTTGTTGGTCATGGTGCTTTCTTTGTTGGATTTTCAAGGATTTCATAAAATCAGAGATGAGCGGTTGTCAAATGACATAATCAGTGAGTAAAACACATAAATTGAGAAACTCCAAGAACAATTACAGGTGCCCAAATCCTTTTGATTTTTTGTCTCTCTCTTAAATTGAGTGTACTACAATATCATCCTCAGCAATACAGTCATTCATAATATTGCAAACACCCTTAAGCATTCAGAGGTTTAGTTTAAATGTACCTTGAAATTTCATCTCTTGTCCCGCATCGAATTTTAAACATGAAATATTTCTGGGAGTGTATACACAACAAAGAATTATTATGATTAAGAGTTCAAGATTAATTAAGAAAGGCAGAAACCACAGTTAAAATTCCATCTCAATACCCCTACTGGCCATGAGAGGTCAAGTTCAGTTGCGCCAAAAGGCCCTCGGGGGAAAACAATTGATATAAGAAGTTTAGCTCAATTAAGCTGCCATGAAAAGATATTTCTAGGGTATTATATTTTTATACCATATACAAATCTAGCCATCAAGCTCATGAAGCCTACCATCAACCCATCCAGGAAGCACGTAAGTAATATCCTGCTTGCCATCTCATTATTTCTTGGGCCAACCCATTCATTTGTTCTCCTAGCGTGGTTTTATTCTCCCAGCATCCGTCCATGTTCGCTTGGCCTCCCCGCAAGCAAGGAGAAAGCAGGAATCAAGCAATGAGTTTCTTATGTGGAATATAGTAGCCAGGGGTTCTTGGACGAGCCAATGTTTCTTTTCCCAACCTGCATCTTCAAAAAAGTTGGCTTCTTCCTCCAAAAGAATTCATTAGCTTCTTCTTATAAAAATATGACTCTGCAAATCACTCTTCAAGTGAGGGCATAGCTCTCAAAATCACTCCACAAGGAAGGCATGCCAATTCTCTGTGCTATGGAGCTACAAGTTGATATAAGCGAGTTGATTCATCGTATTAAATGTAAGCTCAACTATTGCAGATAAGAATGGGCCTATTGCACAGAACAGTGGGCTAACATGAACATGTTACGATAATTGCTTAGATCTGGTTGAAGAACCAACACCAGCAGACGACCAATTTGAAGAGCCAACCCGAACAAACCAATTTGAAGAACAATTCAATGTGTGTTTGATGTACTAAAGAGGGGCAAGAGGAATGAAGAGTGGTGAGGAGGATATTGTGTGGAACGAAGATAGGACAAGGTGACAAGTGGTGAGAAGAGCGGTAGGTGGCGTTCCACTGTAAGTGAGGCTTTGTTTTCCATATATAATGGAACAATGCGTTCTTCCTCTTAAAATTTTGTATAAAATAATTTACTTTCCCGAACCTTCTTACTTTGCATAAAATAACTTAAACGTACCTTTGTTTTGAAAAAATTACGATAAAATAACTTTCCCTCAGGGAAATAACATCGGGGCACATTACCATTGCAATAAGAGGGTGAATTCAAAAGTTTGGTTAAAAGTTTCTTGCACCGAAATTTCTAGCGCCAAACTTTTGTAGGCATACAAATTTATTGTCAAACGATGATTTAATAGTTAGTCAACCGTCGAGCAAACACTATAGTCCCTGTGTTGGGGTAGGGAGGGACTAGTAATGAAAATAACATAATAAGTGTAAAAGCATCCTATTCAGTCCATATCAAAGGATTACTTATGATTGTTTTTAGTGGTCAATATATAAAATTATTCTCTATCTTTTTAGGTAAGTTTAAAGTTATTTTTATATATTTTAAAAATGTGTAGAAATCAGATTTTGGTAAGTCAGATTTTGGCATACATAAGCTTTCCTTTTGAACCTTTGACCTCTTAGAAGGAAACACAGGCAATTAACCATTACGCCCACTCAAGATTGGGCAATTAAAACGTTGTGGAAATTGAAATTTGTTACCATCCCCACTTGAATAAAACGTGGTAAATTACTCCGATGGGATTATTGAGAAATGTCTCCTCGTGATGTTATTTCTCGTGATGTTTGAGTGTAAACTTAATGTAAAAGCAGTTAGGGTCAACTCTACCACTAGCTACCTAAGTTTATGTGGACATCACTTATGAACCCTGGATATTACTCCGATGGATTCCTGAGGAATGTAGGCCTCTGGTTGTTAAGAAGTGTAAATGGTTGTTGAGAAGTGGAGATGTAGTCCATTCTTAAGGTCAACTCTACAAACTGGCCGCCTATGTTCCAGTGAACCTCACTTGATCAACCCTGATATTATTTGGCTCAGTCAAATTAAGTATGTTGCTGTCATTTGTTTTATTCATTGAATCCTCTCGGTGACAAATGCCTTTTAGCTTTTTTGGGGGAAGGCTTAGATTTTCCGAACTGGAAACATTGGTGAATGTCAGTGTCGCTGTTGTTGGGCATTTCAATTTTCAGCAATTCCGTGTTTATATTGAGCTTGTCTTCAGTATCCTTATTATGGATCGGTGACTCGCTTATTTATCGTCAACCAATTCACCATACAATTTAGTTATGTGAATTCATTTTTCAACCACTTCACCCTATAATCAAGTTCTGTGAATTCATTTTTCAACCACTTCACCCTATAATCAAGTTATGTGAATGCATTTTTCGTCTATGGAATGATCACACTTCACTAAATCAAATATTGTGTTGACTATTGCCATTTTACCTTTCCCCATTACCTTACAATAAATATTTTATCTTTAGTATAAAGTACAAATTCTCCCCCAGTTGCGGCACTAGTTTGGAAAAGATTTTAAAATGCAAGGTCGACATTGCTTCATATTGCGGCCCTCACAGTCGTGCAGATCGAACTCTATATTCTTCCAATTTTGAAGACAAATAACGAGTCCGGAATATACCACAAATAAGTTTTTTAAAATACAAGTGAAAAGCCAATTAACAATATGAAAAGATCTACTCTATATATGTTTCAGGGATTTGTTTTAATCTCATTGGCTATTTGCTTGAGCCAGCAACTGTAAGTCTTTTCTGAATCTGAGTGTCAGAATATCAACATTGGATTGACATAAGAGGTATATAAATCTGTTTCGTGCGTTAAATTGCAATTGCTAAAGAAGTTTAATATGATTTGAGTATTCTTGCAATCTTCGTTGAACATAGTCGAAGCTTGCTTGGAATGAAATCTTATTATTGTATAAATTCGATGGTGACTTTTATTGTATAAATTCAGTCCACTATTATTGTATAAATTTGATGATAACTTTCATTGGTTAATTAATTTTTTTTTTAAATTTTTTTTTTTATAAAATTATTTGTGAAAAATCTAATTAAAAATAAAATGTAAAAATAATATATTTAAATACATATATTTTTTTAAAATTTTCATTAAAAAAGATTATATAAATATATACCTTTATAATTCAAATTAATAGCAACCCTTCAAATTTAATCACTTTTTAGCAATATCACTTACCAATCCCATCAATCCCATCAATCCAATTGAACCCCCATTGTTTACTGCACTATATTCATCATATGTATAGTCTCGTCGATACCACAGATTAGATGGTGATTGCCCACACTCTGCCCTGCCAGACGTTCATGGCGTTTGGCATACTCGTTGTCCCCTTCCCCCGAGATGTCTCCTGCGGAAGGCCATATTGAGCCATATTGAAGCATAAGTGATATCAGTAGCATGCGTTTGAACTCCATACATAATAATAATAAGTAGATAATAATAATAATATGTTAACGCACAGTTTATGTGAAAGTAAACTAGACTGTTTTATTATCTTGAAAATCATGAAAATTTTGGTAAGATTTTAAGAAAATCTAGCAAGAATTTTTGTAAATCCATGTTATAACTATCAAACTTTAATATTTTGGGTGTCTTGAAGGTTTTTGATGGTGCTGAATCCATTTCTACCATCAAAATCATGATTCAAACACTGTTATTATAAGATTTCTTAAATTTTTTTGGCTTAGATTCCGGCCAATTTTGACCATCCAGACAATTTCTCTGTCTCGTTAGACAACTCCATAATATACACCATGTTTAAAAAATGAGCATTAACAACCAATCAGAACATGACTGAGAAGGATGCAATATTATAGCTAAAATACTTTGGAATAGAATGGAATAGAAATTAAAGATGATCTCATGAAAATGCATCTAAAGGAAAGAGCATGAACCAGCTTAAGTCTGATTATTTTTTTAATAAAAGATCAAGTAATTTTAAAGTATATTA